>JAUIMM010000155.1:24475000-24902500 GCA_031769625.1 Taudactylus pleione
TCACTACAACTTTTGGTTTCACTCCCCTAAGGATAAGCGGACAAAATAGAATTTCAGTATGCCTTGCGGAGAGGAAAGCTACAATTTCTGATTAATGAAAATAATTATAGCCAGATAAGATAAGGGAAGAAGACATCATCATTTTATTTAAACAACAAAGAGAATTTTATCCTAAATATACAGTATATTGGCACTGCAATGCAAAGTGGTTATGCAAAATTAATTTTTAATGTGTTCAATTTATATTAAAAATTCTGCTAGTGTGTGATTTTCTCTTAGACTAGAATGCTACTTCATTTAGAATATTCCCTGGAGGAAGAAAGGAAAAAAAAGAGGATGTTTTAAGGGTTTATGGATACATTTTGGCCGTTTCTATAAGCAAGTTAGTTGTTAAGTACAAGATACCATATTCTATAATGTGCTTTAAGTCACAGAACAAGTAATACATTCCTTGTGCTATCCTTGGCAGTAACTTTAAATGTGCCAAGGTAATATTGCTTACAGTCAGAGATTGTCTAGTGCTGCAGCATAGTCAATGCTTTAGCTAATGATTGGAGAGCACAATAGAAAAGGGTAGTGACTCTTTCTTTGCTCAGTTGGTACCGGCCTGTATTTGGTGCAAATAAGCCTAAAAAAGCTGGATTTACTCTTACCACCAAATCTGCACAGCCTTCAGTTGCATCAACTTGCCCTCATTGAACGTTGCCTATGTGAGAACGTCCCATTACAACCCAGTTCTGCCTCTTCAGTCACAACTGTAGTTGCTACTGAAATGCATATGAATCTGCATCGCTTTTAATGGCATATGCTTGCTTCAGGATAATGCATAGTTCTAGAAAAGGCAAGTTACACTCTGGGATGGGTACAAGATGCCGGCACTGAGGATCCCGGTAGTCAGAATTATAACATCGGCATCCTGACAGGATTAGGCTACTGACACATGTCGGTAAGTATCCTAACCCTAAACCTAACCTTCCCTCCCTGCAGCCTAAACCTAACCTTCCACCACCCGCAGCCTAACCCTCCCCACACTGCCTAACCCTCCCACTATTGCCTAACTTTAACACCCCCCTAGTGCCTAACCGCTAACCCTAATCTTAACCCTCCCCCTGACCCCAATACTTACTGTCGGGATCAGTGGCAAATGCCGGATTTCTTTAGGGGGGTTTCCAAATGCTTGATTTTACGAGTGTGGCCAGACCATGAAGAGGACATAACTAGCACTTATCCAGCTTTAATATGCGTCATACAAAGTGTTTTGAACTTTTGAGTGTAATTCCAGCATATAAAGGACCAGTGATCACACTAAGCCATTAGATGCAGCAGTAGTGCCTTCCTGTCTGAGCTGAATGTTTTTGTTTCAGATGTGGGCTCCATTCCAGAGCATGGGAGCAAGTCCGGGAGTCTGGGGGAGCAGCAGAAGAACCTAGCACTGCCCTGGTCATATATGTATATATTGGTCTCATTATGCACTGGATAATGTATTATTATATGGTATTAATGATTAACCCTATTGATGGTCTATAGCAGTACACCCCAACAGTGCATGTTTTCTAGATTTCCTAGTTGCACAGGTGTATTTATTACTGGCTGACACATGTTAAAAGATCCACAGGTGGTGCTAATTATTTCATTTGTGGTGCTTAGAAGAACATGCAGCATTAGTAATATTCTATTATATTACTATTTCTATTGTGGTGATGGTGTAGGCAGGGGAGGGGGGTTTCCAGGCAACCAGAACACCGCCCCCTGCATTTGTCTATGGTCGGGATACTGGCGCCGGGATTCTAAATCTGCTTCCCCATTCTACATAAGACTCATTCTACATCAGGCATATGGCCAACTATGCATTAGACCTGAGTTATCTTCACCCTAAAACAGATATGCTCTATATACAGTGCACTGCAGGCAACTTAAAGTGACAGCTACGTCTGCTTTTCCTGCAATACAGGCATCACAAATGTTGGATTCCAGGAGCTGACAAAGCTGAGCATAGAATAGGCCATAATGCTAAGAAATAGTCTCCATGCAGTAAGCCTTAAAATGGATGCTGCTTAGTAGAACAGGAGGAAAGAGTCATTATAAATTGGAATAAGAAAGGGTCTACAGCATGCAAACATGGGCACAAGATTTTTGCACTTTCTTATAAGAGGAGGAGGCAGGATCGGCATTACACGGTAATAATGTGACAGACTGTGCAGATACGTGGTGAAAATTGGATTCTATTTGTGGAAGAAGATATTCTCATGATCTGCAAGGGGTGTAGACCATGTATTTAAGGAGCTGTTAACGTTTACCTGACTGATCACAGGCATAGCCTTTGTCTCTGAGTAAAAAGACAACCTATGAGGTTGCAGTCATCACACACTGGCAATTATTTTCCATGGAATGTGTTATCTAGGTGCATTTAAATGCATACAGAAATAAAAAAAAACGTGGAACAAGCAAAAAAGACAACCTCCCCCTTACTCTCAGGACAGGAATCGTTATGAAATACCGCTGGCCACATGGCCGGCGGTTTGAATACTTGCAGCTACAGTCCGACAGATGAACAGATCCCTGCAGTGGCAGCCTGACAGTGCTGGAAATTCTGATCGTCCTCAGGTAAGTAATGACTAACCTAACCTAACCCCCCTAACCCTAACCTCCCCCCCAAGTGCATAATCCTAATCCCCCCTGTAAATCCCCCGGGGGGGTGCCTAACCCTAACCCTCCCTCCCCCTAGCCTAACCCCAACCTTCCCAGGGGGTGCCTAACCCTAAATCCCCCCGTGTGCGCTAAACTTTACCCTCCCCCCGCGCGGCTGTCCGTTCATGGCGCCCGGCATCCCTTCGATCGGGATGCTGGGCGTCTGTCTCCCGGCATCGGGAAATGACAGGCGTCTAGATATAGATGCCTGTCATTTAACCCACGCCGGGATAAAGCAGTCGGGAAGCTGGCTGTCGGGATCGTGCTGTCACTCACCATCGACAGCACGCCCCCTTTGGTGCGAGACCCCGAGCGTCGGCTTCCCTGTCGCTCGCCGGGTCGCGCGCATGCGCATGACGGAGCAGCCTCCATCGTGCGCATGCGCATTTGGGTATCAACGACCCGCTTGCGAGCGTCCTGCGCTCGCGAGCGGGTCTGAATGAGACACTGAATTTTAGGAGAAAAAAAGAGTTGTAATTAAGGGGAATGCTTTAAAGTAGGGATGTGCGCCGAAACATTTTTGCCGGATTTTGATTTGGATTTGCCAAACTGCGGTGACTGGCTTTGGATTTGGATTTTTTTACAAAAATTTACAAAAAAAGCTAAAATCACATAAATTCGTCTTTTTTTTCTTTCTAGAGTATTATTAACCTCAATAACATTAATTTCCAGTCAATTTAGAATGCCTCACAGCTTATAATATTGTTTTCAACATTATTGGCTAAAGGTTGCAGTGAGCTGACTGGTTACTAAGCGACAGAGCAGCGGCGCAGTGGCACAGACACCACAATTTAAAGCACATCTATGACACATTGCGACACAGCAGTGGTAGAAATGAAAAGTAGTGCACCCACCCAGTGGGGTACGGCCAGCAGAATCACAGTACTTGTTTACAAAGTGGGCTACGGCCCTAGGAGTCACAGTGCACAATCTTATTCACATTACACCCCACATAGTGCCCCTGATTCACATTACACCATAAAGTAGTGTCTCTTATTTATGTTACGACACACAGTAGTGCCCCTTTTACACAATGCCCACAGTAGTGACCCTTTTACACAATGCCCACAGTAGTGCCCCTTTTACACAATGCCCACAGTAGTGACCCTTCTACACAATGCCCATAGTAGTGACCCTTATACACAAAGCCCACAGTAGTAATGCCCATTATACAATGCCCACAGTAGTAGTGCCACTTATACAATGCCCACAGCAATAGTGTCTCTTACACAATGCCCTCAGCAGTGGTGTCCCTTACACAATGCCCCCAGCAGTGGTGTCCCTTACACAATGCCCACAGTAGTAGTGCCCCCTATGCAGTCCCCTTAGTAGTAGGGCCCCCTATGCAGTGCCCCCAGTAGTACTATGCCCCCAGTAGTATGCCCCCCATTAGCAGGCACCCATTAGTATGCCCCCCATTAGCAGGCCCCCAGTAGTATGCCCCCCATTAGCAGGCCCCCAGTAGTATGCCCCCCCAGTAGTATGCCCCCCATTAGCAGGCCCCCAGTAGTATGCCCCCATAAGCAGGCCCCCAGTAGTATGCCCCCCCAGTACTATGCCCCCCATTAGCTGGCCCTTAGTAGTATGCCCCCCAGTAGTATGCCCCCAGTAGTATGCCCCCCAGTAGTATGCCCCCCCAGTAGTATGCCCCCATAAGCAGGCCCCCAGTAGTATGCCCCCCCAATAGTATGCCCCCCATTAGCTGGCCCCCAGTAGTATGCCCCCATAAGCAGGCCCCCAGTAGTATGCCCCCCATTAGTATGCCCCCCCAGTAGTATGCCCCCATAAACAGGCCCCCAGTAGTATGCCACCCCAGAAGTATGCCCACATAAGCAGGCCACCAGTAGTATTCCCCCTCAGTAGTATACCCCCATTAGCTGGCCCCCAGTAGTATTCCCCCTCAGTAGTATACCCCCCATTAGCTGGCCCCCAGTAGTATGCCCCCCCAGTAGTATGCCCCCATAAGCAGGCCACCAGTAGTATGCCCCCCCAGTAGTAGGCCCCCCCATTAGCAGGCCCCCAGTAGTATGCCCCCCCAGCAGTAGGCCCTCCAGTAGCAGGCCCCCTGTAGTATGCCCCCCCAGTAGTAGGCCCCTCCATTAGCAGGCCCCCATTCACACATAAAAAAAAAACTTACCTGTATCCCCGCTTCAGCCGCCGTCCGCTCTGCTGCCACGCGACGAGGAGGGAGCCGGAAGACGGAGCTCATGAGTGAGCTCCAGCCGGCTCCCTCCGTGCAGCAGACAATGAGAGTCTGTGTGACTCTCATTGGCTGCTGTAACAAACACACAGCTGCCGCTGGCGGCTGTGTGTTTGTTCTGTGTAGGGCAAACCGCTATCACAGCGGTCTGCCCTACACTCGAGGAGCCCTGATGTCGGATTCTCTAGCGAGAATCCGACATCAGGCGGCCGCCTTTCGGCCCCAAACGGGGATCCGAGTCAGGCGGGGAACACCCGAACAGGCTTCGGGTGGACTCGGATCCCCTATGTTTGGAGCGGTTCGGATTCCACAGAATCCGAACGCTCGTCTCTACTTTAAAGCGATGCTAGTAAGACACGTTTTGTGTGATTTGTGTACTGCGACTGTGAACCTATAAAGTAGTAACATTGTCTACATAAAAATGTGCTGAAAATGTCTTATTGCGATAGGTACGTACACAAACATACTGAAACTATGCCACTTGTCATTTGTTCTCTTCCCTCATTATCACTAACACAGTTGCATTATCCCATGGTCCAAACCACCATTGGCTAAATATTTTTAATATGTAAATAACAGGTGGCTATAAAGCTCTTGCGCAAATTTTAAGTTGAATAACTTTGCACATACTGTACATACTATAAACGGAGCATAAAAGGTGAAATAAAGGTTTTTATGTAGTAATATTGTTCATATTGCATTATTATTTATATTTTTCAAATTACTTAACTGATTATATATTTTGATAGCAGAAGGTCAACTGTGTTATGAAACAAATCTGCCATAAATGGCGGTGGTTATGTTGAAGGTTAAAAAAATTGTATGGCTTTAAATCTTAAAGATATCGGGGGAGATGTATCAAAGCTTGGTGAGAGATAAAGTAAAATCCAATCAGCTACTAACTGACAATTTTCAAACACATCCTGTAACATGACAGGAGCTGATTGGTTGGTACCTTATCTCTCTCCAAGGCTTAGTACATCTACCCCGGAATCGATTAAAGCTTTGATAAATCTCCCTCTCAATTTTTATGATAGACATTGACTTAGGCCCTCATTCAGAGCCGTTCGCTATTTGCGGTCGTTCGTTTAAAAACAAGGGGTGGCTATTCAAATGATCCGTACGCACATTGCAGTCTGTTCACACCTCTAAGTCTGAACGAACGAGCAAAACATACGCTCGTTTATTTGTTAAAAATGCCCCCTGGCCGCTCGCACCATACGTCATGTCCGCTATTTATTAGATTAATCGAGTACATCGACCAGCGTATGAACTGCTCGCTATTCTTGTGGTTGGTGTTTGCTACCACAAATTTGCGAGCAGTTCTGGCTCTAAAATAACCCAGTGACGTGGTCATTGACGCTGCTGTTTTAAATATACACACCCATAAAACGCCCGTTTTGACCTTTAAGCACGCCTGCGTTCGGATCTCCACTCCCCATTTTCAAGCACCTTCCCCTGTTACCACCCACATACGCCTCATTCTGTCACTCAAAATAGCAGGCCCTCGCTATATAGCGTACAAACGATTTTCGGCCGCACTGACTGGTTCGCGCATGCGTACTAAAAAGCGTACGCATGCACATATGTGCAAACATCGCTCGGAACGAGCGTACTGCCGCTAACGAGCGGCTCTGAATGAGGGCCTTAATTTGCTAATCATCCCTAAATCACCAAAGAATTCAGTTGGACTATGCCAGATCAAAAAAAAAAAGGAAGAACATTTTTTGGAAGTCTTGCTGATTGCTGGAAAATGTAAATTGCCTGGAACTTTGTTCCTAATTACTATTATTAGTCCATTAGAAACAAGTAGCAAGTATGGCTATACCTCTAGGAGCCTCTTATTTATCTTTCAAAACGTTTAACAGAGAATGTAAATGTTTAGCCCTGTCCAGCATCATGCAAACTAAAGTATGAGTTGAAAAAAAAAAAATTCTTTGTGTCAGCAGTTTATTTTTCATTTGCCTGGTTAGTCAGTTGAAACATGCATTCAACACATCTGTGGAGAAGACACACACACACACATACTTATGTATGCAAGTGTCCCCGCTGGTAGCGTATTTCAAGGTACACAACCATTGCACAGTCCTCAGCTTCAGGAACTGAGGATTTATCTGAACCTAAAACTAAACCTAAAAAGGTGCATTGGTGTAAAAAATAAATTTATTACAACAAATTCTAACCTAATACCCCTTATGAACCATCCCCTGCATCATAACTCCCAACCATCTTGATTTGAAAAGACAGTCCCTGTGGGGATTGGGATTGGGAGATATTCTACTGCTGCACATCACAGAGTCAGATGCCTCCTCTGGTTACAGCAGAAAAAATGCATTTTCTATTAAAAATGCAGATCAGGAGCTTGGCCACACTCTAAGATGAGGTCACATCCCCAGAAGTGCAATATTATCAAAGGTACAGGGATCAAACTTGATCTACGTTAATAGCAGGAAACATCAGAGCCTTAATAAGACCTCTTCGTGTCCTAGACATCCAATTGTTTTAGGCCCCCTTCCCATTTACATTTGTCAAAAAAAAAAAAAAAAAAACAGGGACCTCAGAGCTCTCAAGGCCCTTGGTGGAAGCCTAGGCTGCTTTATGAATAATCTAACTATGGAAAATATCCCCGTAGATTACTCTCTTTACGCCTTATTCTCATAAAAAATAATCTTAATCTCTCAAAAGAAAATCTAATATTTGTATTTTCTATGAGGGTGTAAAAATAGAGGAACTCATATTCCTAATTCTTATGCAGCAAATAGCCAGAGACGGCCCTAGGCATAGGCAAACTATGCAAATGCCTAGGGGCATCCTAGCCCATCTAGGGCCAGCGGTCGGTGGAGGTTTGGGGCATGCACTGAGGAACCTGTTGCCAGCTGGGGCAGCTGCTACTGCCGCTGCGCAGTGTCCACTGTTTGCTTCTGCCAGGCCCGATTAGAGCTGTCAGATGAGCTCCAATTGGGCCCGGCAGCAGTAAACAGTGAGCAGCCAGGCAGTAGTGAAACAGCCGGGAGAGGTTGCATGGGTGGGGCACCTGGACGGCGGGGCTCCGCTAGTGGTTAGACGGCCCCGATAGGAGCTCCTAGCTCTGATTGGGTTGCAGCAGGCAGCTCACAGCCGGCAACAGTGGGTCGCCACTGTGGGAGCAAGCAGGTCCAGGGATCTTGGAGCAGAGATTCTGCACAGTGGGGGCAGTAGGCACTGGAGATCAACAAAAATGGCCACTGGTCTCTGGAGGAGGACTGCTGCACATGCCCAACCACAGCATCTCGTTGCATAGTTCTTTGCAGAGTCCAGCAGGCTGAGCCTGCAATGACTCCCTGCAGCCTGCCAGCGTCACCCCTACAAAGCCACCTCCACAAAGCGCAGTGAGGAGGATTCAGCAGGAGCTGCAAAGTAAGTGACTGTGTCAGTAGCAAACGCAGGATTTTGAATGGGGGGTTTCCAATACTTGGGTACAAAACCAATGGCAAAAAATCTCACCAGATACAGGCAGCATTAGTCCTCGGGTATTCAATAATCCAAGCTTGTTAATCCATCACTGTGACGAAATATGTAATAATTTGCATCTGAAACGTTGCACAGTAATGGATTAACAAGCTTGGATTATTGGGTACCCGAGGACTAGTGCTGCCTGTATCTGATTGTATGTGCGGTCTGCTTAGTTTTTAGGATCTGCACCCCGGCTGTTGAACTTTTTTATTTGGAGTGCTGGTCTACTTGTCTATATTTATGTGGAGCTTTTCAGCTCCTGCAAGAAATAAAAAGGCGGCACTGCAACATACACAGGGACATATACACGCACACAGACACACACTTACACAGACACACACACACTAATAAAGCCTACATACCCACACACTGACAAAGCCTATATACACACACTGACAGACACACAGACTGCACTTCCAAAGCCCATACACACACACACACACACACACACTGACAAAGCCTATATACACACACACTGACAAAGCCTATATACACACACTGACAGACACACAAACTGCAGTGACAAAGCCTATACACCCAGACACACACACACACACTCACTGACAAAGCCTAGACACACACTGACAAAGACACACACACTTCACTTAAAAGTCTATACACACAGACTGACGCACACACTGATAAAGCCTAGACACACACACACACACTGACAAAGCCTATACACACACACAGACTGACAAACCCTAGACACACACACACATACACACTGACACAGACACACACACTGACAATGCTAGACACAAACACTGACAAAGCCTATACACACACAGACTGACAAACCCTAGACACACTGACAAAGCCTATACACACAGAGACTGACAAACTCTAGACACAAACACACATACACACTGACTAAGCCTATACACACAGACTGACAAACCCTAGACACACACACACATACACACTGACAAAGCCTATACACACAGACTGACAAACCCTAGACACACACAAACATACACACTGATAAAGCCTATACACACAGACTGACAAACCCTAGACACACACACACATACACACTGACAAAGCAGACACATACTCTCTGAAATAGAAATACACACTGACACAAGCACTGGCATGGCTAATTACAGATCACCTCTCCGCCCCCACCTTCTCCCCCCACATGTAATACATTAAATTAAACCTACCTGTGGTGCGGGTCTGGGAGAGAACGCCGGTCAATGACTCAGCAGGCTCCGGTCTCTCAGCCTTCCACAATACCAGGGCACCATGGGAACTGCCCGGGAAGAGCTGTGCGCTACAGCTGCAGCTCCCCCTACAGCCAGCTCAGCCAGCATCAGTCAGGTTCTTTACAAAAAAAAAAAATTAAACTGCGCTGCGATGGAGTGGCGTGCAAGGGGCGTTTTCTAGGTGCTTGGAAACCCCCCCTGTGTGCACGTATGTGAGTTATAAAAATGTTTTGATTAAAGACACCTCAGCATGTAGTAAGGGTTGCTGAGCTGACAGCTGTGAGGGGTGCTGGTGCTGTGTGCTGGCCGGCTGGGATATTATTGGTGACGGATGTTGGGTGCAGAGCCATAACTAGACTTTTTGGTGCACAGTGCCAGAAATATCATTGGTGCCCCTCCCCTCATTTTTCAAATAGGGACATACGGTAAGAAGAGCACCCAAAAAAGGGTCATGGCCTCATGGGGAAGGGCCAGGGAAGACATAAGGGAGGCTAGGGGATACTAGGGATAAAAGAAGAGGAAGCTACAAGTGAGAATGATGATATTTAATAAACTGAAAATTGACAGGCTTGAACAGTGCCTCGTGCCCTGCAGTGTCCTGTGCCATGGCACAGATCACACCACTCTAGTTACGGCCCTAATTGGGTGTGCCTGTGATTTGTGCTGCTGGGTGAGGTGTGCTGTGCTCGAAGATGGCAGAGGGGTTCTGTATGAGGGGTGCTGTGCTGGGTGAGGGGTGCTGGATGAGGATTGTGGGAGAAGGGTGATGGGTGTTGTTGGCTACCTCTGTAATTTGTACTGCTGGGTAATGGATGCTGTGCTGTGACACAGGGATAGGGGTGCTGGGTCAGAGGCCGAACTAGTGGCGGTGCAGCCGGTATGGGCCTGCCGCAATGAAGGGGCCCACAGCAGGCAGCAGTATAATGAGTCTGACTGCCTGATTTTACGCCGTTCACCTCTGAGCTGCGGACCGTAACAAAGGAGGATGCTGGCTAGTTGTATATTTTGTGCTTTTAGCATGTGTTTGTTTAACAATAAAAGATAAGTCATAAACCAATGTGTTATTTTTGGTGTCCGTGTATAAACACTAAGCTTGGTGGTACCAACAAATATCTTGCCATTGGCATCAAATTACTTAGGCCAGGCTCTGCAAATACCATCCCTGATCCACCCAAACTGCCCACAACACTAGGAGCCGTATTCAATTAGACGCAAAAAGCTGAGATCACGTGTTGGAAACTTATCTCCGTACCAATTCCAGCCGGGTTTCACGTATGCGAAAAGCCAAGGAAATGTAATAGGCGAAAAAGATTCGCCTCTGAATAGCAGGTGAAAAGAAGTGCAACATTTTTATTTTGTAGTGCTAAAGTGGGGAAACCACTCAGAACCCTTGGGATAGCCCCCCAAAAGAAAACTGTGTCAAAAAATTCCAGGGAAAAAATTAAGAACATCCCCAAAACGTACTTTCATTTTGGGGGTGAAAAAGCACAAAGTGGGGGACAACTTAAAAAACTAGTGAAATAAGGTTCTGGTGGTGCTCTAAGAAGGGGCCAAGTGTTTTGGGATTGTAGGTGCTTGTATGACGGAGTATTTTCACTTTTATTAAAACTTTACTTTAGAGACATTAAAATATGCTAGCACCCATTTTCAGGTACCCCAAATTTGACAGGACTACTTATTTTTACCAAAAAATACTGCTTAATACCATTCTTCATCACTTGTGCAAAGATTCTAATAAGAAGCTATTGAAACAACTTAAGTACCCCAAATTGCTTTACTAGGCCTGTTCAGGCACAATTACATTCATCCCCAATGTTAGTGCATCTTTTTGGGGGATTCAGGCTGATTTCCATATTTCTGACAGCACTTTCCGCCTGCTCTGACTTCGTGGCTTGCCGTTTTCGCGTGGTTTGGAATTGAATACAGTGAATAGTGGGGGAGCGCACGATATGTTTCCGCGTCCAAAACAAGCGATGTAGGCGGAAAGTCTGGCAGGCGACAATTTTCCGAGGGTGCGCAACTAATTGAACACGGCCCAAGGTGTACATTTCTGCGACCTTGCAGATGTCTCCATTTTGATCTACAAATCAATGCTGCTTTACCATGAAACCAGATGCAACTGCGCAAAAGTTGACCCGTGATGACACAAAGGATCATTTCCAATACATTGTTCCACTTTTGCCTTTTCTAAATAACTCATTCGGTTTGTTTCAGACAGAAAAGCTAATTGTGATTGACATTAGGTTACTGTCGATATCCTTCATTAATACCCTTTTCAGACATACGACCCGGGAAATTTCCTGCTCAGACCCGGGAATTTATCATGTGCAAAATCCCGGGTATTTGGTCGAGACTCCCCTTTCACATTACAGCGTCTACCCGGGAAATTACCATGTAGACCCCTTTCAGACAAGAGCAGGGTTTTTTAGATTACCTGCCTCTCCTCTGCCGTCTACCCCTCCTAGCCTATCCCCTCTCTGGCTGCCACTGATGAGGTCATCAAAATGCAGCAGGCAGCCGGCCAATCCCAATCCTGCAATTTTTTTTTTATTTCATTTTATTAATAAATTATTTTATTTTATCCTCTATTTGCCGTCCCCCTCCCCCCCAATGGGGTAAAGATAGAACCCCTTACCATTAATCTACTGCCCTGGTGGTCCAGCGGGAGTGCGGGCGGCCCGCTGTGCCAGAGACCTGTCGGTCGGTCTCCAGCTCTGGCGGGTGATCCCGGCGTCCAGCTTGGGTCCTCTGTGTCGCGATCTACAATGACACAGCCACCGGCGCGGGGGGTGGTGAGCGGCAGCGCTGAGCATCCTATAGGACGCTCTGCACGCCAACTCAATGTAAAAGCTGCTTGGTGCAGCCCAGGAATAGTAAATTCCCAGATAGCAATATTCAGACATAAGCAGGGTAAATTTCCGGGTCGATTGAAGGGTCGGCTACCCAGGAATGTGTTCCCGGGTAGGTACCTTTCAGACATATGCGGCAACCTGGGAATTTGGCTGAGGCAGGCCAAATTCCCAGGATTCTCGGCATGTCTGAAAGGGGTTACTTGAATGAATCCTGAAATAATAGGCAAATTTAGCAAGAGGGATCCTTATTCTTAGAAATAGAAAAAAAAAACCTTCACATTCTTCTTTAAATAAATGTAAAAACACAGGGATGATTGCTATTTTATATTAGTGTGGAAGAGAACCAAGAAACAGCTAATTGTGCCAAACTAACGCCTTTTTCTAAATAAACATTTTGAATAACAAAGTTGGACCATAGATATTTACAAAATGCTCATCGCAAATAAAAAAAACTACTGTACGGCTAGTTACATTATTTAGATGGGTCTCAACAGAAATTCGTTTTAACATTACTTACTGTAGCTTCCTTAAATTAAAATGAACTACATTTAGCCTAAAATAAACCTTCTTGGAAAAAAAAAATAAGCACAAACATTTTTTTGGCAGAGCGCTTATTTATCCAACAACAGCGATGCATTTGCTTATAGTTCCTGCAAATGTTTTTATCTCTGCTTCCTCCGCACCTGTCTCGCAGTGAATTGAGCCACATCTGTCTCATCTTGGCATAACAAGTACACTAGTACTTCTGTGAAAAATGAATCCATTTTTTTTTTGCTGAACTACGTACGTACACTGTATCTGTCCCTCAGTCGTGTATAAAATACTGTGTATTTAGCAGTAATATAAGAATATGTACTGTGTAAACACTGAATGGAGATAGACTACAAAACGCTGCAAGATTGATTTGTTATAAAGACATTTTGAGGGGAGAGCAATAGGTTAATTTCAATGTATGTATCCGAATAAGAAGTGTAAGTGGATTCTTATTAGAAAGGTCATTTTTTATCGATCCCCAAAGATTTATAAAGCCCATCTGGAAACATTTGAAATTGGGAAAAAAAGCTCCGATGTTATTCTTCCTTGCTGAGAACCCATAGGTCTTTCTCAGGAAACAATAATTGTCAAGTTGTGGAAATTCCTGGGAAAAAAGTAAGAACATTAGTTGTGGGAATTGCAAAAGAAGACTATGTAAAATGTTTCCTGAGCAATTCCCTGCCGTTTTGTAATTCATACATACTTTTCCTCTAGCGAACAGGTTTGTGATTATGTTACTGTATATTAGGAACTACAGAATCTAATCATTCTAATCAAGGTATTTAAAAGTAATCATAATATCATTGATTTCAAAGTAATCTCTCATATTATTGATTTTGTCCTCCTCAATCATGACATTTTGCATTCCAAGGTAGGTTAATAAACATGTTCCTACTATGGCCCAATGGAGCTACCTCACCAAAGCACTGTGGAATGTCCCATGTAGCTGAATTTCATGAGGCTCTGTGGTTCATCACACAGTCTGCAGATTCTTATTGGTCAATGTAAGTTTCACACCCATCTCAGCAGCCATTTTGAAATTTGGAATGATAATACCTCCCATGGCTAACTGGGAGGGCAGCTTTAAGAAAGCAATGCCAGGAAGGATCTGGTAGGGGAAGGGAGTGACAAACACTAACTGTGATGGATGGAGACTAACCTGTGTTAATAAACACTCGCTGGAGCAGATATGAATAGGCAGCCAGTGACATTACCAGTAGTCTGCACAAAAGGCAATGGCATTAGGCCTTTTTGAACCATGGACAATGTCTGGAATTGTGCAGGTCTATTCTTTCACAGAAAGTCAATCAGGTAACATCTGGATGATGGTGATGGAAATTGCGGTCTCAGTTGTTGTACCAGAATATTCCACACATTCTTGCTTGAGTTTGAATTTGGTGATAAGATCATGGCATCTAGATAATATCAGTATTATACCCATATAACCACGTGCTCGGTGGGTGGGGCATTGTCCTCCTGGAAGGCATAATCCCATCAGGAATTAAATCGTCTAAAGATAATCAGTCCATACCAGGTATCAAGTAATGATAAGCATTGACCTTGCTTTCTAAGGGATTGACTACTCCCAAAACATGGCAAGAGAATGCAATCCACAACAATATGGAATGATTAGTATTTAGAATTGTAGAATTCTTTAGGATGGCACCACAGTTGCACTCATTTGTTTGCTGAGTACACGATGATGGAGGATTTGTCTGAACATATCATCTGCCTTCCCTGCTTGGTGATCCATCAGCACCACTGCTTGGTGAGCCATTGCCAGCGCGCTATGTGAAACTGAACTTGTGGATTGCTAGCTGTGTCGAGTGGCTTATGCTCAGCAACCCGACTATGATATCTTGCTTTGCGGAGTCTTGTCAGACCATTTTAGGTGAGACGGGCTGCTGGCACCACAGGTGGAAATACGGCATACAGTAATTTGATGAGCTGTGCACTTGTTTTGCCATGCTTTTGAATAACTACACAGATTTCATCATCCTGGAATATGCGCTTCTGCCCACTGTTTCCCTTTGACAATAATGATTTTTATTCTGTGTCATGCTGGCATCAACTTAGATACTATTATTCATGAAACGATAGCAAAGTGACCTTAATCATTGAAACTCCTACTAAACAAACCCCAGTAGTCATATTGCAGCGATACATAATTTAGCACGGCTTTATTTTCCATGTCTAGGTGACTCTGTGAACCCCGGTAAAAAGCCCCCTCATATGTGGCAAAAGGAGGAATTGATTCCATGGATCAGCTATGCGCATGTGTGTAACAATGTGATCCAGAGAGGGATCCAACAAAGCCCCTCTGAGGGACCCCATGGCAAACACGAGTAACACTATCCTAAGATGACTTTTGCTGTCCCCATAGAGATCTAAGGGGATGTCAGCAATATGTCAGAGAAGTCTCTGTCAGCTTTTTTTTTTAGGTTTAGTGGACTTTAAAGAATAAAAACAAAAAGAACATATAGCTTTAGATATTTAAAGAAACTCAGAGGTAAAACTGGAGAACAAGCTACATCAAATGTTTCTGCTAGCACTTCAAGCTTGTGCTGTTGCAAATTGTCCCAAAGCGCTCCAATAAATCTGTTTGGAGATGTAATAATTGTATATTGAAGAGCTTTGGATGGGCTGAGCTCTCGAGGGCTGTGAGTTGCAGGATTACTCTGCACTTCAACTCAAGTCATGGGAGGAGGGTGATCTTTTTTCTTCCTTTCTATACAGAGGGCTATTTTTATTAGATATGAGCGGATCGGTTTTAACTCGGCTCTTCCCACCAAGTTTGGACCTCAGAACGAGGCAAATGTCCTCTTTCAAGGACATCTTGGCACAGATGTCCATGAAAGATGACTTTTGCCTCATTCTGAGATCCAAACTTGGTGGATCGCAAGACAAAACCGAACCACTCAACTCTAATTGTTATAATAAGGATTAATTGTCCAAAAACAGACACCATTAAAATATTATCAAATAATTTTAATGATGCAACTCATGCCATTGCACCGCTAATACTTAAATAAACATGTTATATATTTGTATTTGGAGGTATGCTATCTGTACATTTATAGAACTAAAACTTGGACACATTTCTTGTTTTCTTTACCCATTAGATCAACTTTATCTAATGAAGGGTTTAATAAAATAAAACACAAACTATGCATGCCCAGTATTTTTGTTTAGAATCATATGAAAAGTGCATTAAACATGAGTAAGAACATGTGTATTCATTAGCATACACTTCCATGATAACCACTCAACCCCCCTTCTCAAAACAAAATAAAACCAATGGAATTTTGTGTAAAATAATGTCTTGCATGAGTGAATTTCTTTTGTAAATCATTGTAATCTTTATTAGTAATCTCACTTCATTTACTGTATCATTTGGATTATTCCCCTCTATATACCAAATCTCACCCTGTACATTGTTTATCCACATTAAATTTGCCATTCTCTTTTAAAACACACACAGGATTTGAGGACAATTTCCTGGCTTGTACCCATTGTGCTGCAGTTGTATTGTGTTCTCTCCTCTCCCCATTGCCTCAGCATGGCAGGCTCACACGTGTGTCTGCTTTCCACCTTATCGCGCAGACATCTCCAGTGCATCTGTGCAGGGAACTCCACTTCCTTGGCTGAAAACCTGTATCTGATTGTCCTAATAAAGCACAACTTCCTCACTTCAAAAACTGCATCAGATAAGACCAATTACTTTAAATGAGTCATAGCGAGAGGCAAATAATTTTTTTTATTTTTTATTCCGAGCCTTTGAACTTAAACTTCTTCAAAGGTGTACTAACACAAGGTTATGAGGTGATTGTCTAAAAATGGCCAAATTATCCCTTGCTACGCATTAAATGTAGCAAAGTGCATCTCTTTTACTATGGGAGTAAAAAAAAAGACTTTCATTGGCTTGGATACATGGCAAGAAACCGTGGGAACATAGAGTTTCTGAGTTTGTGTTGCATCCTAAAGTTAATTCTGTAATTACAATTTTTAATCGAAAGAGGCAGATGTCTAGGATGGTACTGTATAGGGGCAGAAGACAGGTTCATTTCAATCAATGCAAGTCATAGTTCGACCTAGTGTATTTTATTACTGTGAAACAGTCCCAATTTTTATGAATGGAGTATTGTGTAGCGAGTCTGAGTAGATTGTGGGTGAAACTTGGGTTGATCAGAGCAGGAGGGAGACCCAGCAGGTCCAAGTGGCAAGGGAAGGGGTTGTGGTGACATGGTACATGTTATCATTGCACTGCTTCCGATGTGCAATGCTATCACGGTGGGCTGGGCTGTGATGACATGATTTGCAGTAACTCGCAGCGTGTGTGGATGCATGCGCACGTCAACCATTCACCGCTTATCTTCTATGCAGAGCAGTGATGTCAGAGTGTTTCCCCCCACCTGCGGGACACTGCGGCCCATGTGTGGGACAGCAGTACAGTTCTAGAAAAGCAAAACTGTCTCATTGAAATTGGGACAGTTGCGAGGTATGCTGCCATCACCTCACTGCTCTGAGTTTAATACATTTATAAAGCATCTCAGGAACATGTTCTTGCCACGACATAGGATGTCCACACTCATGGATTTTGCTCTTAATTTCTGAAAATATAGGAACATTAGATGTTTTTGGATTGGCGCATGTGGGGGATCTGTACTTAGGCTTACACAGGTGACCGATTACTGCCCGATGGTGATCTCATGGCTGCAGCACTCGGATCAGCAATTCCAGCAGTGGGGATTTTTTGCCTTCAGACGCCTCCAGCTGCATTACAGAGAGGCTCTGCTTTTGCCAGGTAGAGTGAACATGATAACATAGTAACATCTATTTTTTGTACCCTTCCATAAGTATTTAGTTTTATCTTTAATGTCCAGAAGAAAGTTCAATTTTATAAATACTGAAATTGTGAACGAGAGAGGCAAATTTATTGTGGTCTTAATTAGAAGCACTGAGGTTTGTTTACTAACAAAGAGCAAATGTTCATTAAACTATAGCAGCCAATCAGCCATTAGCTTTGATTAATCTAGTCACATGCAAATTAGACAATTAAAGCAAGTGTGATTGGTTACTATGGGTTACAACAGATTTGTATTTAGTAAATAATCTATCCTGTTTACATGTTACACAAGTATAAAATAATAACAGACAGCAAACTCTGGACAGAACCTTACAAATATATAAGCCCTTACTTTATTTAAAATAATATTTGCTTTTCATCATTCCCTTTGGAAAATTCCCATTATTGAGTAATTTTACTACATTCTATCTGTTAGCCTAGTATAAGATGATATAATATGGTTATGTATGGGTGACAACTCACAATAAATAGAGCGTAATGTGTCTTCTCTCGGTTTTGTCTCCTATGATTAACATTTCCTTCTTTCATTAGAAATTCATTTTCTGTCTTGTTTTTGTCTTCAATTAGCGCAAATGTCTTTTCCCCTGGGTTCAATTAACCTCTAGCAGGTAAACAGCTTATCTAATTTAAAATTCTGCATAATGTTAATACAAGGTTTATTTTTTCACAGGTTATAGCTAAGCTTTCCTACAGCAATACTGTAGTTCTAGATAAAGCATTTTCTATTCTGCTGTGTTTCATCTACATTTCTGAGACAAGCAAGGCAGGCCGAAAAGTGTGAGCTCTTTGGGTTATTCCTTGCATCTGGGAGGATGGTTGTGTAAGTATCAATAGTACTGTCATCTATCTTACATTCTTTAAACATATCTAATTCTGCAAATAAAATAGCAACTCGCATTATTTATTAAAATAATAATTTCATAAAAATACTTAGAATATATGAGTGTATTAACCAGAGATTGAATTCACATAAGCCGTAAGTACATATAAAATGATACACCACAAATATAGGGGCCTATTTATCTTAAAATATTTGTGGGATACTACCCCCAAATATTCAGTTTATCCAGATGTACTATGGAGGGATTGCAGCAGATATCTCCGATATCTGCCGCAGTCCCCTCCATTTTCATCCGCAAATGCAGCCCCATAGGTATCTATGGGGGCTACTGTGCTACCAAGATCCAGAATGTGAAGCTTGGCACTGATAGGTAATGCCATCTCCAGATGTTGTTACCCTTTAGTAGCCTCCTGCTCCCTCTCCGTCGCCCGAACGGTGACACATGTGCCGGCCGGCGGCTGTGCAGCGCGTTGGCTGACGGGGAACCAAACCAAGAAGTAGTGTGATAGCATTATGCTATAACGCTGCTTCCAGCTCATTGCCAGGACGGGCTATTGTCGGAGCCCATCTCCTGGCTGGAGAAACTTAGCAAATTTATGTGAAAATATTAATTTTCACATTGTGAATTTGGGTGAAAAATATTTATCACATGCGCATTAAAAATGCATATTGTGATAAAGATGCCCCATAGTAATACAAAATAAGGTAAAGAGATACTCTAACTAAAGATGAGAAAACTGCAGAGCGATACTCTGCAATTAGTAAATAGGACATTTTGCAGATGTATGAAGCTACACAGAAATAGGGCCTGAAGCTAAATTAAAAACGTATGCATGTTGTTTGCACTGCGCATGCACCATATCCGAGCATATGCACAGTTGTAAACATTTTAATTAATTTTGTGTTATTACCTGCATCATTAAAGGCTCTGCCAGTCGGCAGAGGAGGAGATGAATTGAGTGACAGGTTGTGGGGGGTGGAGCCAAACCAGCCTGTCGAAGCCTGCAGAGTGAATGACAGACAGACAGTGGAAGGTAATCGTGGGGCTAAACACCAGCGAGCCAGTGCCTCGTGGGATGCAGGGGGCGAGCCTGCAGTGAATAACAGTCTATGGGATGCTGGTGGCGGAGCCAAACACCACCAGGGTCATACATCCCGTCCCAATTCTTTCCACTTATCCCCCATTAGTACCCCTCAACACCGTCATCTCGCCTACCTTTGTCATTTTGTGTCACACAGTAGTGCCACCAATCCATATTATGCTAAATAAAACTGAACGGTGTACATATATAAGTCATAGCACTGCTCCATCCTCATCTCCTATTAGGTCATGAAGTAAAGAGGAGGCTGCTGCTGCGTCTTTACATCTTGTGAGTCACTACTGTAAGTGACTGACGGGGAGATGTACTGAACCATCTAAAAATTACACAAAGTTGCCTATAGCAACTAGTCAGCTTCTAGTTATTCCTTTGAGGTATGTACTTGATATAGCTAGAAGCTGATGGTTGCTATAGACAACGTTACCACATGTCCTCTTTAGAAGGTTTGACACATCTCTCATTTAACACTGTCACCTTATTGGCATGACGGCTGCAACAGTAATTTTGCTGACAAGCATGGAAAGGGCGTCCAACATTAGGTTGTGTCACTCTGGGCCAGGGGCGGATTGGGATGGTAAACCAGCCCGGGAAATTTTTGAAAGCAGCCCTAATGGGGGTGGGCTCTGTTGAAAGGGCGGGGTCTGTTGATGGAATGGGATACTCCCTCCTTGTAAGGCCTGATTCTAATTGGATGCAGTCGCGGCTACTTCTAACCCCTTGCATGGTGCACAGCTGTGACAGAATGTGCAAGGACTGAGACGCCTACATTTAGAGTCTATAGATGCCGCAATACCGCTTGGTGCGCTTTTAGATGCCGCCATCGGTTGCACCAGCAACATACAAGTTGCATTTCATCCATCTGTATGGCCTGAATGTGTATGCAACTACTTCAGCAAACACTCGCAACCTTCCAATAACATGCCCATACTATGCAACATCTACATCTGATTAGCAACCACCTGTAACCTCCCTGGATCGCCCAACACATTTAAAATATTGATATTGCTTTGCAGAAATAAATAATTAAACAGCACCTTATTCTATCATAGGGCCTGATTCTGAGTGGGATGCTGCAGTGTCCATCTGTGCGTCCTTTGTCGCAGTCGTATCTGCAACCTTATACTAATGTTGCTGAAAACTCCTTGCATTGTGCACAGCCATGCATCTGAATGTGCAAGGACTAAGACCAGAGCCGTAACTAGATATTTTGATGCCCTGTGCCAGAAATAGTATTGGTTCCCCCCCCTCCCATAGTCTAAACAGGGACAGTGTGCGCCTCAGGCATGCGGCTCAAAAAAGGTTGTGGTCTTGTAGGGAAAGGTCATGGCCACACTATAGTACCCCCAATTCACATTACGAGACATAGTAATAATGCTTCTTACACATTACGATCACACAGTAGTAGTGCCCCTTACACTTTACGCCACACAGTAGTAGTGCCCCTTACACATTATACCAAAAGTAGTACTGCCCCTTACACATTAGGCCCACAGTGTTAATGCCCCTTACACATTATGCCCACAGTTGTAATGCTCCATACATATTATGCCCACAGTTGTAATGCTCCATACATATGCCGACAGTAGTAATCCCCCATACATATGCCCACAGTAGTAATCCCCTCCCATTTACACGTTATGCCACAGTATAAATGCTGTGTGTGCACGCTCATGGAAAAGTGGAAGTGACTTCGCAACGAGGCATGGCCTCAAAGGTAGTATTGTATCCACGAGCTATGCCCTCATTGGAGAGGAAGTGGGTTACGCCTGGAAATGGATGACAAAGGGAGGCAGTGGGTGATGCTATGGGGAGGTAGTGGGTAACGTAGAGGAAGATAGGGAGAGGCAGTGGGTAACGTAGAGGAAGATAGGGAGAGGCAGTGGGTGTCAGGGAGCAAGGGTAACAGGAGACATAGGTGACGAGGAGAAATAGTTGGAGACGGAGAGGCAGTGGGTGATGTATAGGGAGGCAGTAAGATGGGAATGGGTCAGTAAGATGTTGCTGGGAGGGAGGGAACACTAGGCTGGAGAAGGGGGTTCACTGGGTTAAATGATAGGGGGACACCCCCCAGTCTTGCTGAGAAGCAGTGGGCTGGTTGGGTTAGGGAAGGAGCTAGACACTAGGCTGGCAGGGTGGGAGACACTGGTATGGGGGCATGAGATGGTGAGTTGGATGGGGGGACATTTTGTGAATGGGGACACTGGGCAGGATGGGAAGGAGGCAATGAGAAGGTGTAGGATTTCTGTGACTGGACTGTTTGCATAGTACCTGTGTCAAATAGAATTGCACATAGTAGATGTGCTGGGGTTTTGGAATTGTAGAGAGAGCAGAGCAAGGAGCTGCAACACAAAAGATGTCATCTGTGGAATTGCTTTTCCACATTTTTGTTTTGCAGATCATTGTACTCTCTTTCTGCAATTAAATTCCAAAACCCCAGCACATGTACTAAATATTACATATATACTATGTATTTGCCACATACACAGTGTGTATGTGTGTACTAAATAAAAATACACCTTACCTATATGGTGGTTTCTCTGCGATGGGGAACCTCTGAAGAAATTGATCCTCCTTTGGCAGACAGTCGGTATTCACTATTCATGTAGGAAATCCCATTTACCGGAAGATGCCTGTTTGTGTAGGAATATAACCAATGTCATCATCATACAACAGAGGTTCAAACAAACTCGTGCCTCATGTCCCCTCCAGGCTCCTACCTGTGTCACTCCAGACTCCTGCTTCATGTCCAATCATTCATGTATCTCTCAAGCTACATGCCTCGTGTCTCTCAAGTCTTGTGCCCTGTGTCGCCTCCAGCCTCCTGCTCCATGTGTTACCGCCTGCTCAAAGTCCCCACCAATGTTCTGTGTCTCCCTAACCTCCTGCCCAATGTTGCCTCCAGCTCCCTGTGTCACCTCCTGCCCTATGTCACTTGAGCTTCCTGTCCCACTGTCTTCCCTTCCTCTGCTACCTGTCTATCAAGACTCCTGCTCCCCTCTGTAATTTCAAGACCAGCCCCTACTTTCTTTCCTGCCCGTCACCTGTCTTGCAAGCCTCTGCCCCGTTTTCAAGCATCCTGTCTCCCCTCTGTATTTCCAGCTTCCTGCTCCCTCTGTATTTCCAGCCTCCTGTGTCCCCTCTGTATATCCAGCCTCCTGTCTCCCTTTGTATTTCCAGCCTCCTATCACCCCTCTGTATATCCAGCCTCCTGTCTCCCCTCTGTATATCCAGCCTCCTGTCTTCCATCTGTATATCCAACCTCCTGCCCCCTCCGTATATCCAGCGGTCTGCCTCCACCGTATATCCAGCCGCCTGCCTCCACCGTATATCCAGCCGCCTGCCCCCTCCATATATCCAGCCGCCTGCCCCCTCCATATATCCAGCCACCTGCCCCCTCCGTATATCCAGCCCCCTGCCCCCTCTGTATATCCAGCCTCTTGCCCCCTCCGTATATCCAGCCTCCTGCCCCCCTCTGTATATCCAGCCTCCTGCCCCCTCTGTATATCCAGCCTCCTGCCCCCTCCATATATCCAGCCTCCTGCCCCCTCCGTATATTCAGCCTCTTGCCCCCTCCATATATCCAGCCTCCTGCCCCCTCTGTATATCCAGCCTCCTGTCCCCTCTGTATATCCAGCCTCTTGCCCCCTCTGTATATCCAGCCTCCTGCCCCCTCTGTATATCCAGCCTCTTGCCCCCTCTGTATATCCAGCCTCCTGCCCCCTCTGTATTTCCCCCCACCCGGGCACTATCTTACCAGCTTGCTCAATCTGCAGCCTGCATGGTCCTCCTCTTCATCTGGGGACATCGCGCTCCGGCTCCTGGCAGTCCTGGAGATAGAGGAGCTGACACGCCGCCGAGCACCTGTGGGCCAGGATGGGAGAGACTTCCATCATGACGTCTCTCCCAGTTCCTGAAGAACTAAGAAGACGGGCCAAGGAGGGGGCGGAGCACATGGGAGAGACAGCTGCAGCGCTCCCCAGTGCGTCGGGTGAGTAAACTTTTGTGCATGCGCAGAAGTTGTAACACTGCCGATCGCGGCAGCAGGGGCTGGCCCGGCTGATCATAGAGGTGGTGGGCGATGGGACCACACCAGGCAGCCGCCGGCCCCTAAAGGCATATAAACGGATCGGCCCAGCGGGAAACAGCCCGGCGTCCCAGTGGCCCAATCCGCCCCTGCTCTGGGCACACCCTGGACTCTATGGGGTATATTTATTTACTAAAGTGTGGGATTTTAGAAGTGGAGTTGTTGCCCATAGCAACCAATCAGATTCTAGCTATTACCTAATTACTCCAAGGTCCTAGTGCCCGACAACCTGGTGGTCTAGGTAGGAATTAATGGTAGCCTACTTGTCCTCAGCAGCAGTTTTCTGTCCTGAGCCCGGTGTCTTCTGGTCTCTTCCAGGATTGCTGGACATTGCAGAAGGTGGCTCAAGCAGCCAGGGCAAGGTGCCCCACGTGCACCTTCATGGTTATGCCACTGACTGTATGTCCTTTAAATCCATCTCGATGGATTTTTATATTAAGAAGCTCATAGGCATCTAATAACAGTTTAAAAAAAATAAAAAATATTTAAAGACCACTATACATAAAAACATCCTTTATTCAAGGAATCACACATTTTTTAATCATTCAATTATTTGAATCTGCTATCTGTTAAAAGAATAGGTATTGTACAATTATTACATAATACTTGTGCAGTTTGCATGGAAAATGATGAATCTTACTACCATCAGTGTTATCACTAGCAGTGAGATTCTTTGGCCCTATTTGGAAAAATAATATTGAAAGAAGATGAAAGTGATTACGTGCCATATTCTTGTTTGTCCTTGTCACTTCTGATTGGCAGCCAGCAGTACTACAGCAACATCAGCAGAAGAGGAACAGGGCGGTAAGGGGTGAAGAGGGCAGACATGGCAGTGGGAGGTAGTTGGAAATCGTTTAAGGTAGGGGGAAACGGTACATGATTGAAAGTGTGTTGTGTGGGGCACATAGGAAAAGTGTGCTGTGGGGTCTAAGGTTGGGGGATAGATTAATATAATAAGAGGGGTAAAGGGAGACAAATAGAGGAGAAAGAAAGAAAGGACAGACTGCATAATGGTGAAACATAGAAGGGAACATACACACATTGAGGGGGATGGTGGAATGCACACAGTTCATCAATGAACTGAGCAGATGAATGGAGGAAGCAGGAGAGGAGTAGAGGTACCAGTACTAAGCAGCAAAGAGCACACACTTGAGAAGTAGCAGGAGGAGGAAGGAACTGGAAGTTATCACTTACTGCCTTATGCTATCACTGCATTAACCCTGTGTATATCGCTGTTACTAATAGACCATCATACTGGCTAAGGACGTCTCTATGGACTAACATCCATTTCACATTCCTCTGCCACTTACAGCAACCAAATTGGTTCTACCAATAGTTCTCCCCATGGAAACAGAGAGAGGTTGAGTGCTACCTCTATAGGGACTGGCAGCATGCAGCCAGCTATGTATTCTGAATGGGATGGGTGCTCCAGCTGGCTCCCCTGTTGTTTCTACTCTGTTCCACTGGGGATTGGAAAATGGTCCCTGACGGTCAATTAACAAAATTGGTTCTGTTGTGCCCCGAAGGCACCCCGGCCAGCACTAGCTGTCAGCATGAGCTCCACCTTCAATGCACACGCAATCCCCCTGGTCCTCAAGGCCCCATCCACTTCACAAGAAAGAGAAGCATATAGGAGAATACAGGAGAGTAGCCTAATAGACAGGAAGTGAAGCCCGAATACCCAAAATTTGGGAGTATCTAGAAGCAATAGAGTGGACAAGCATGATGTAATCTATTGGCTCATATGTACTGTCCTGGAAATTTACTATGACATTGATTTTATTTTTATCTCCTGTGATTTTCAGCCATATATCATGAATATTATTTTTGCTGCCTGGGATACAAAACAAAACAGATTTTTGAACATAACTGCATCCAACAGAGAGAGACTGTATATTTATTGTGTTTCTGTCAACTGCAGAGCTTGATGCATTTAAATATCTATACTTGTTATTTCACTCTCCATAAGAGCATGTACATATTCTGCTTGTACTGTTTTCTTACTGAAAATTAAAATATATTGGTAAAAAAAATTGCTTTTTAGAGGATAATCTCAAAAGAAAATTTTTTATTATTATTATTATTATTATTATTATTATTATTATTTATTTATATGGCACCACAAGTGCTCTGCAGCGCCTTACAAAGTACATGAACAAGTAACCAGTGACTTACAATACAAAGCAGGACATGGATATGTATAATAAACATTGCTATATTAGCGACCTTTACGCCCACATAAGCAGCCGAGTATTGGTTGCCCTAGTGGGGAGTAAGAGATAAATTAAATTACATTAGGAAAATGCACGAGAGGGTAGAGGGCCCTGCTCGAAAGAGCTTACATTCTTTAAGGGAGGGGCAGACGAAAAGGAGTAGGGGTAGGCAGGGAGGAAGGAAGATGTAGCAGCAAGTTAGGATGAGAGCTGGAAGGCTTTAATGAAGTAGTGGGTCTTAAGAGCTCGTTTGAAAGATTATAGAGAGGTGCAGAGTCTGATGGGGAGAGGGAGGGAGTTCCAAAGGTGGGGAGCAGCGCGGGCAAAATCTTGGAGGCGTGAGTGGGAGGAAGTAATCAATTCGCATGAAAGTAGCGTGTATTAAGTGAATATACCTTTCATTCTTGGGGGTATTCACAAGGTTTGGTCCTAGACACCAATCATTAATAATATATATATTTTTCTTTATATATAGCACTAAAAAAATAATGAAACTGCAGGCAGGAATGCCACCATGCTGCTCAACCCGCAATGTCCCCACCATAATTATGTGGTCACACTACACGTGACACAGTTTGAACATATGTGAAGAATTAACATCAGTCACAAATATATAACAATTTAAATGCTTGATAAATAAGTTATCTTAAATCCTATAGTTGTGGCGTGTATCTTGCATGAATTTGCCTTGCGCATATGCCAGAATCAAGCATACACAACTATGGGTGATGCAGAGTCCTACATAATTCAGTCACATCTTCATTTGCCAGTAAAGGGACATTGCTGGATTGTAATGGGCGTTCTCACATAGGGGTAGATGTACTAATCCTTAGAGAGAGATACAGTGGAGAGCGATAAAGTACCAACCAATCAGCTCCTAACTGTCATTTATATCTCATTGGAGCCCCTGCCCCTGGGTGTGTTTCTTAATACATTCCTGTTTTACAGAATTCCTTATTGCAGTGAATAAGAAAAAATAAATTCTAATTATCAGATCACAATTCCGAGAATTAATTAACGGGCCCTAGTGAGACATACTGTAGCCATACTGTAGGTTCTGCTATAAAACCAATAAAAAATATGCAAGTGCAATATTCTGTTATACATTCATTAATGAGTACTAGAAGAAAGTTAGATTTACAAGCAACACATCCTGTGTTTCTGCTACAGTTGCCTCTTATCTATCAGAGAGGAGTACAGTATATATTCCGTACATATCAGTCACATATTCTGTATTCATTGTACACATACGTGACCTTATATGAATGTACCAATAAATGACATACTGTAGAAAAAGTGAATTGATCTTTAAAGACTTTTTGCTATCAAGAAACGTGATTAGGGCTATTTCACTTCTAGTAATAATAAGATGTATATTTTTTTCATTACAAGTTATTTTTTAATAGATCGCTGTAAAATGTATTTTCACGTTCCTATTTTTGAATCTGTGTGATACTGATTACTTGCCATTTCTGTAATGTGAACATTATCATGAAAGGAAGTAATGACTTGCCATAGCTGTGGGCTAGCTGAAATACTTTTAAGTGCAATGTCTTCATAGCAAATTAATCTATACAGTGTTATTTAAAAATGGAATAAGGTTAGCTTTCATTGTGACAGTCAATAACGCTACAGTATAATAATCAATTGCTGTTTGTAGCAGCAGGACAGGAGTCGGACAGATCAGTGCAAATTACTGCCTCTGTGTGTTTTCATGTTGGGGAGTCAGCCAATGTAATGCAGGAAAAATAACAGTCCGCTTTATACAATTAGACATACCTGCATGATATCGGTCGCCAGGGCTAATGCACAGATTGGACTAAGGGGCTTAACTGATGAAATGTGTTTCATCGTAATAAAGAATTCTTGTCTGTTTTGTAGGAAATTAAAGGACGGCTTGTTTGCTCTAATTGTATCACTATGTTTACTGAATACTCGCACATTTTAAATCACCTTAGGTCATGTACTTGTGCTATATAGATTTATCAAATAATATAACAAAGATACATTTTAAATAAAGAAACAAAACACTTAAACAAAGGCAGTTACTTAAGGGGATATGGAAACAATAATATCAAAAGAAGAGAAAGAATATCCCAAAAAATAATGTTTTTCCTTCATTTATGGTGATGTGCAGTACACAGGGAGCGCTACGTTTATGCAGAGACTACACGACCTTCCTGTTTGCAAATACTAAATACAGTATATGTTTGTTTTTTTGAAAGATACTACATTACCAGCACTTCAAACTCGCAAATGTATTTGCTTACTTACATCAAGTACCGGCAGTGGCTTATCTAGAATGAGTGCAGGGTGTGCGGTACACGGGCCCCTGGGTCCAGGGGGCTCACACGCACACCCTGCACCCATTTATTCAATACTTACCTCTTCGGAGATCCGCATGGGCCATGTCAGCGGTGGACAAGTCACCGGAAAAATGGAGAAGCGTCCATTTTTCCAGTGTTTTGCGCATTTGCAGTAGAACAATCGCAGGGAAAATGGCCACCGCGCCATTTCCCTGAAGACCTGCTCATGCGCTGTAGACTCTGGTGAAGTGCCAGAGTATACAAGTGCTCATAATTGCGCTGCATGTGGCGGCAGTGAGTGTAGTGCCGTTCGCCGTATAGAGAAGAGGGGGCCCTGATGGAGAGATAGCACACGGGACTCCTCCTCTTAATACACCCATGAGCACAGGGGAATATCTGTTCTACACATTTGTTACTTTATTTCTCTTTACTATTTATGAGCAAGCGTAGGGGGTGCAATGGTCACCTCTGTGCCTAATCATTATCATATATGTGGACCCCGGAATCATAGTTGATGGCCACAGTGTCATCATGCTCCACTGCCTACCAGGCACACCCCTTTTCATAGTACTATATCACACCCAAGTTACTGTATTCCAAAAGGACAATAGGACATGAATTACTATAGATCAACAAAAGATTTTAAGATGAGCGCTAGGAGCAGAGCAGTTAAAAAAATCTGAGGATGGCCCCAGATAATGGGTCCAAGCTCTGTATATACTAGACTTTTCTGAGCTTGGTATACTGGGTAAGACCTCAGTCTCCATTAAGAATAATGGATATTGCAGCCTTCAGCGTTTGCTTGCTTAATGCCAGAGACCCTTCTGATATAGCCTGCCTTATACATTTGTTAAAAAGCCCCAATACGGAAATCATGCGGAAACGGACATATGCATTTTTGGTGGACATGAAAAGTACAGAAATGCGTACTGTATCTTATGCAAAAACAAAAACAGACGGATGTTAAATAGGTCTTTCTGTATTTACTATAGGGATCAATCAGCTCTTCTTAAACAGGCATTCAATTCATCAATCAGTGAATTAATGCAGCTAACAAGAATAAAAGGCTAAAGATGTGTGTAGTAATCTTTGGTCCTGAATCTTACGTATGCTCCCAGAATATGTTTTTGGGGCTCACTTAGGGGTATATTTACTAAAGTGTGGGTTTTTATAAGAGGTGATTTTGCACATAGCAACCAATTAGATTCTAGCTATTATCTTCTAGAAGGTGCTAGATCAATGTTAAGTAGAAGCTGATTGGTTGCTATGGGCAAAATCTCCACTTCTGAAAAACCTGCACTTTGGTAAATATACCCCTTATTGTCAGAAGCACATAACATTATGTTGAGTACTGCCTCTTTTAGGATCCCAGAGCAGTGACACTTGGGATCTCAGCTTTCAAGGGGATGAGCATAGCCAAGGCACCTTATACATAATCAAATAGTAATTATTCCTATTGTGTTAGAAGGACTGGTAAAGTGGTCAATGGCAGGTACATTTGTCCTAGGTTTTGGCCTATGTCTTCTAAAACCCCCCCAGGAGAAGCCTGTTTTGTAATCAGGCCAGAGTATCGGCTTTTGGAAAAGCCGGTTTGGGTCCTGGGGGTATGGATATGAGGAGAGGGAGGGCTCCATCCAGAGGCCACTCCAGGTTTTGGGCCTTTCAGCCTGGTAGCAGGCTCATTAGGACTGGCAGCTGGAAATGGCTAAGATAAGCATGGTTTGTTTGTGGCTGAGTGTCTCACACCTGGGGAAGTAGGCATGCAGGCTAGCATGTCCAGAGACACTATATGATTACCATGTAAGTACTGTGCATGTGCTGTTATTGAGGGTGAGGGCAGTAGGCCCTACCGTTCTGGTAGTGAGGGTACCCACTGTTAGTGCCCAGACAGGCTAGGGTTTTGTTTATTGTTTTATTTTGTTTATGCGTTTTGAGAATGCGGGCAAGCACACACTGAAGTTGCAACAAGGAAAAATTCTATATTTAAAATTTAAAGCGACAGACACCAATTTGTTGTGTTGGATATCAACTCGTGTGCAGTGAAGTCCATGAAGGTGGCATCGACAGATGCTTAGAGAAGCCAGGTTTTGCTACAAACCTACACCTGAAGAGAACATGCAGGACATTGTTATGGCCTTGCTCCAATCTAACAATACTCTGCAAGAGGCTACCAGAGCCCAGCAGGAATCTACCAATGTGCAACTAATGGCCATGAAGGCAGCCCAGAGGCAACAGCAAGTCACCATGGATGAAGCCCTGAGGAAACCCGCCAGCCTTAAAAGATACAACAGTTAGTAGTCCAGTCTGGAGATGCTTCCACTGGACTTCCAAACAATACTCGCTCCATACGGGCCAGCCACTTTCTGCAAAAGATGACCGAGAGTGATGATGTGGAAGCGTATCTTATGGCCTTTGATAAAACCAAAGAAAGGGAGAGTTGGTCCAAGGAACAGTGGGCAAGTCTTGTGGCACCCTTCCTGTCTGGAGAACCACAAAAGGCCTACTATGATTTGTGCCTGGCTGAAGCAAAGGACTATGAAAAGCTAAAACGGGAGATCCTAACTCGCTTGGGGGTCACCTTGTTTGTTCGTGCCCAATGAGTCCGCCGCTGGGAATTCCAAATGGAAAAGCCTCCATGCTCACAGATGCATGACCTCGTCCATCTAACCACAAAATGGCTACAGCCCGAGACCCTGACAGGACCACAGATTGTCGAAAGAGTCATGATGGACCAGTATCTGCGATCGCTACCTGCATCGGAGCCATGCAGACCCGAAGTCCGTAGACCAGTTAGCTGAACTGGTGGAGCAGTATGTGGTGGCTGAGGAACTGTTGAGTGTGTCCCACCGAGCCCTGATTCCGCAACTGCGATCTCCCGTGACTACTGGTAAGACTGTTCCAGGGGAGAAGGGTGCTGGGCGGTGGAATGAACTTAAGACTGTGGGTTTGGAACCTGGGGATAGGCCAGCCAGGCCAGGAAGGTTCTTACCCCATAAGAGACTAGATAATAATATGATACAATGTTTTCGATGTAGTGAATTGGACCATATTGCTGCTAATTGTCCACTCACCTCTGAACCTATGCAATGTGATACTGCTTATGTCCGTCGCAGAATGTCTTTCTTTGCACAGCCTGCCTGTACTGCTGACCGACAGGCTGACACAGATAAGCAAATGTGTAATGTTACTGTTGAAGGCAATCAAGCAACGGCTCTGTTAGATTCTGGCAGCCTGGTTACACTTATGAAAGCTGAACTAGTGAACCCCTTAAAGCGCAAGGGAAGAGCTGTTGGTCTGACCTGCATACATGGGGATACTCGGTATTATGTTACTGCGGAAGTGAACATAGAAACACAGTATGGTTCTGCTATAGTCTCTGTGGGTTTGGTGCATGGCTTGAGGTATGATATAATGTTGGGGAGAGACTTTCCTCACTTCTGGAAGATGTGGGAAAGCCGATTTGTTACCGAAGTAAATAACCCCGACCCATTTGAGAAGGCTGCTGATGCAGTAGCAGGGGAAGTTTCTCTCGGGTCTGAGAAGTTCCCATTTTCTAGCGTGATTGGTGAACCAGAGAATACTGAGATGGGAAGTATTGTTAAGCCAGTTGATCGTCTGTCTGATCTTGAGGTAATAAAAGAGATCTTTGCAGTGGAGCAGTTCAATGACCCTACTCTGGTAAAAGCCAGGGAAAATTTAAAAGTGATTGATGGTAAATCCATAGACTCTGATAGTCCATTGTCATATCCTCACAGGGCAGTATGCCAGGATTTTTTGTACCGGAGACATCCAAGGGGATTACCTGACATTGCCAAAGAGACATGGGAGGGGCAGTCCAGTCCCTATAAAACTGTCATTGAGCCTAGGAAAAGACAGCCAGAACAGTTATACCATGTAAATCTTATTAAACCCTGGAAGGATAGAGCAGCTCTGTCAGCTGTCCCGTCCCCTCCAGTAAACCTAGGGCCTTTGGTTCCTGATGTGACAGTAGCTAACACCCTGTCGACCGTTCAACAGCAGGAACTTAAGGAATTTCTTATCAGAAATAGGGTTTTGTTCTCAGATGTACCTGGCAAAACCACTGACCCAGGGGTTAAGATTAACCTAAAGCCCTATAGGTTACCAGAAGCCCAAAGAGAATCAGTGTCTAAAGAAATTACAAAATTGTTGGAACTGGGTGTAATTGAAAAATCGCATAGTAAGTAGTCAAGTCCCATTGTGCTTATTCCAAAGCCTGACGGGAGTGTACGTTTCGGCAACGATTTCCGAAAATTGAACAGTGTGTCAAAGTTCGATGCCTACCCAATGCCAAGGGTGGATGAACTAATTGAAAGGCCAGGAAGCCAGCTGGCCAATGCAGATGCTTTGTCTCGTGTCCATTGTTTGGGGGCTGCAGCTGTTCCACCCCACAGGTCGAAACAAAGGGGGGATATGTGATAGAAGCCTGGCGCCAACCAGTTTGTACAAGAACCCCAGACCTGTGTCCTGTTTCCTCGGCTGCTGTGTGTGTAAAGAGGGATTCCATCTACCCCAGGAGAGGGACCCCTATCCCGACTGTGTCACACTATATATGAATGGAAGAAGTTTGATCTTAAAAAAAAATCTTTATCACTTTAGCTTTTGGGAAAATAATAAATGGATAAATAAAAGCAGTAACAGATTTTATTTTTTTTGCTTAGTGAAATCTTTATTTGGTGTGGTACTGATATTTTGTCCCTCTGTTTTTCTTTACATTTTCCTTGGCATGCATCTGATGGAAATATCTAGAGATTAATGGAATTAGTATACTAATTGCTTTCATTAGAGTAATGCAATTAAAATAGTAAATGCTTGTTATTGAAAATTACCTTTTTATGTAAAGTTGTTACAAAATCTGCTTGTTCTTATGTTTACTTTGGTGGAGATCCAATTTTAACCAATGGCTGCGATGTCCTTCTGGAATGGTCAGGGAAGGCACTTCACAGCCAGTAATATTGCTGATTTCCCCATATAGGCCCGTATTCAATTTGAGGCGAAAAGTCCATACTTTTCGCCTGCTGGACTTTTCACCTCCTTCGCCTGCTTTCCAGGCGGGAAAGTATCGCACACGTGCCCTATAATCCCCGTATTCAATTTCAAAGGACGCGTAAAAGGAGACCGTGCGAAACTGGGAACGGCGAAAAAAAATGGAAATTTTCAGGAAAACATCCTATCACCCCCAGAAAGATGTCCAGACATGGGGGATCACTATGGGTACCTCCATTTTTGCCTGCTGAAGTGAAGTCGGTTTTTAAACAGCCGAAGCAGGTGCATAAATGCGGCTTTGAAGAAGATGATGCAGACGAGCATTTAGTAATTTTTTTGGGGGAAAACAACTATGTCCCTCAAATTTGGGGTACATGAAAATGGGTGCAAGCATATTTTTAAGTCCCTAAAATAATTTTTCCAAATTGTTAAAAAATGCACCTGCCGCTACTACCCGCAATGAAGAAAACACCTGCTGCATATATGGGAATCCCTCTGGTTTGAATTCAGCTATTTTACAAGTGTTTTCCCTACTTTTTTTTTTTAATCCCAAAATGTAAAATATTTTTTAGGGTGTCCCGAATTTTTTATTTTAAACTTTTTTTTACACACATTGGACCTCATTCAGAGCCGGTCGCACAGAGCGTGCGGTCGGTCTGAATGAGGGGAGGACGTCTTGAATTTTCAAGACATCCTCCTTTGCGGTGGTAAGGCTGCCTTACGACCGCCTAAGGTGATGGTCGCGATGGTCAAGACCATCGCGACCATCGGGGCTTACGACAAGACCCTAGGGTAGGGTCTCCCTTGTCGTAAGCCCCGGAGAGCTTTCGGCTCTGTTTGAGCCGGAAGCTCTCCATTGACATCACTAGTGATGTCAGTGGGGCCGCCCCCAAACGTTAGGCGTTCCCATGGTAACGCCCCCGTTTGGGCTGCCACCCCTCCGGCCCGCCTTCCAAACGGGGCGAGCTGTCAATCAACATCGACAGCTCGCCCCCTTTGGATCGAGACCCGCTACGACCGGCGCTGTCGGTCATAGCGGGTCTCACGCATGCGCACGACGGCGACGGCGCCGTCGTGCGCATGCTCTCTGGGGGGCCATCGACCCGGTCAGAGCGCATCGGCGCTAACGACCGGGTCTGAATGACCCCCATTGTTTTTAGGGGGCATTCCCAGGGGTGCAGACTATTTTTTTTAAAGCCTGTACCCCTGAATCCCAATTCTGCACTTTTTTTCGCCAGCTAAAGGCTGGAGAAAATGTATCCCCATTTTTTTACATTGACTTTTCGCACCGGCGAAAAGTCTTTGTAATTGAATATGGGGATAATGACAATAGGCGAAAATGACGTCATCGGGTTTTTGCCTGGAATTGAATACGGCCCATAGTTGTGTAGAAAAATTAGCTACTGGATGTTGTTACCATATTCTACCCTGATGTGCATAGCCAAATATCGTGGTGGGAAATTGTATCTCCCTCGTTAGCTCTTTTTTATAATTGCGTTCCCAGATCACACATTTTCATCCTTATTCACGTATGATAATTAGCATACAAGATAACAGTGAGGGACTAGTATGACGCAAGGAGTTGGCAGATGCAATTCCCTATGATTGATAGCTTACGAAGAAGGATAATATAAAACTATTGACCAGGTTGGCCAGTTTACACAAATTAGTCATGACGCATTACATTTTGAATGTGCTGCATCCCACCACTCATTGCAAGAATAACAGCGCTTAATAATGCCGTATGCTTGAAAAAAATCACAAAGGACAGCTCTGCCGGTAAAAAGGACTTGCGGGTTTATGACCCAGAAGTCCTTCTGAGCATGCTTCGAGTAATGCATGCACCGTGGGGGGTGCTGTGAAGGATCAGATTGGATCTCTCTCAGGGGGAATTGTAAATAGAAGTCCATAGGCTTCTATTGGGCAACACCATCTAAAGATGTCATTAGCCCACCGCATCCAAGCTTGGTCCATATGTGGTAAGCAGCCAAACTTCCAAAATCATAATTTAAGGTTTGACTGCAAAATCTGCATTGATGCATCCTGCCCTTTATGTTTACCTCTCATAACATTTGTGGGTTCTCCATACCCAACCAAACTGATTGGATTGGACTTTGTTGATTATGGCACAGAACACTGTGGACCAAATGTAATAGGGTGACAGTTTAGAAAATTTTACAGTTTAACAATAATCTCTCACATTGGTCGTGTTTTATCTTCAAAATGGGAAAACATCTGGATGAGAGTTTAAATCATGAGAGTTTTTTTAGGGTAAATACATATGAGTTTGCATGTTCTCGGACTCTATTACATTGGCCGAGTTAAACAGTGTGAGAGCTAATTGCTAAACTCTCACATTTTCTAAACTCTCACCCTATTATATTAGGCCCTGAGTATTTGCTCACTTAATGTCCACAGTCTATTAAATTATAAAGTTGAAATGCCCACCTTATGTAACCTTATGAGATAACTTTAGCCAGCAGAATACATTCTCACGGTAGAGTGAAATCATAATGTCGCTGCTTTAAAACTGTGTATAATTATGGCAATAGTTCTCTATCTCACAGTATAATTGCTATGCTATCACAAGGCCGTTTCTTAGTTACCAAGCAAAAGTGAGACCATCTCATGACTCAAATCCAGCAAGCAAGGATCTCAGCTTTTCAAGCACAAGTCTTCGAAGCTGCTTCACAAATCTGGTTCAGGTATTCTGATCCTGTTACGTTCAGATGTGTTCAGGTCAGGCGTAATAATATGCTATAAACACTAAGGAGCTGCAGGCTGAATGATACAGGATGGGAGTACTCTGGTTCAGGGAAAAAAATCCTCAGGGCTTCCAAATCATCTGCATTAGTGAAGACTCAGTGACCATATTATCTACCAACGTTTCACAAAAGATACTGTGTGTATCCAGCACACAGATAACGTTTTCTGACTTTGTATACAATTGTTCTTTCTTCTCTGCTGAAATTCATCGTATTAGAAGGATTCAAAACTCAGCTGCTGATAGAACAAAGGAAATATAATGAGAAGGACAAATCTCAAGGCTAGCAGCCGGTAATACCTTACAATACATGTCATAGGTTATTACAAAAATAATCAGTATATGATTATTTATTTCTAAATTGTCCTCGCAGTGGATTAATTTTTTCACTTACTCTCTTATTTTGTAGCATGTTTGATATGGTACAGAAAAATGTGCGATTGCTAAGACTATTTTATTCTAATATAGGATTAAGTGTTTCAGTGCACGTAGATTCAGATCTGAATGCCTATCTCCTGAGCGATCCAATTCCAGTTTCAGATTCCATTTATACTGAATATGAAAAACAAACTGAGCACACATCTCCAGATTTGATCTGCCAATTTGGTAATTTTTAACCAAATGGGCAGATTAATTGTATTAATTGTTACCCCTTCTTAATAATCACAGGAAGACAGAAGGCATTTATTATGCCTGTTGGAATTTAAACTACTAACATATGCCAGAACACTTTTAGGGCTAAAAATATAAGGGGGTGTCCCCTTTTTATGGTCTGATTTGTGTAGTCCTGTAACAGTTAAAGGTTGGAGTTTTGGGGCTGAGTTGCTGGTTTATAATAGAAATTTCCTGGTTGGGAGGTCTTTACTGCTTTGGAAGTTAACACCCCCACCTGCTTATTGTGATTGTTGGCTGTTTATATTTTGTGGAAAGAACAGTAACAGTTGGGGAGATGCACTGTGCCTTGGAGAGTGATAAGTCTTATTGTTGGTGCTGTATTGCTCTCACCACCAATACGCAGGTTTAGGCTGATTCTATCCTACTGGGGTCAGTGACACCACCAGTCCCACTGGGCCTTTTTGTGTGTAATTGGCAGGGGAGTTTGAATACCTTGAGTTGTTGGCGATGGGCTGGTAGTTGGTTCCCATCTAAGGGCTCAATCCAATTAGGTACAAATGATGAGTAGCGAGTTTGTTTCTTGAAACTCGGACACTGCAGCGAAGTGTGCTCCCGAGAATTCTCCAATCCAATTAATAATGCCTATTCGCACTACTCACAGCGGAGGGATGCGAATTGACTGCCAAATGAGATTTACTAGAAATGAATGAAAATGTGGGGAAACCATCCTGGGCCCCCAAAATGGATAATTTCATTAGCAGGACCGTATAGAAGGCTGTTTGTGGGCATTAGGAAGGTACTGTAGGTTTTTAAATGGTATCAAATGGCTGATTTGCAAGAAAATGATAAAAAACAAACTTTTTTAGTTTAATCTCAAACTAATTAAACGAAAAATACAAAAAAAGTAGGAAAAAGGGTGATTTTGGGGTACTTTGAGGGCACCTGGAATTTTTTTTTTAAATAATAAAAACAATTATTTTTCAACTAAAAAATTATTGAAATTAACTTTGGGGTGCCTAAACTAATGAAAAAGTTGATTTTGGGGTAATTTGAGGACTTTTTTTTAACCCCCAAAATTACATGTAATTATTGGACTAATTAAGCTAATTGGAAACTTCCAAATGCCTAATTAGTCATAAGGGGTTCAGCATGGTGTCCCCACATTTTAACCTTAAAATAAAGATATTCCTATCCATCTCTCACCCTCAGGGAGGTGCGAGTGGAAAGTTGCGAATTCAGTCTTACTGATTCAGTGCGAGTTGCTAATTGGATTGCAAAATTAATTCGCTATGCGAATTGGAAGTGAAAATAGCAACTCACACCTCACTTTTCGCACCTTATAGGATTGACCCCTAAGCCTTGAGTTGTTGGCGATGGGCTAGGTCATTTCAAAGACTCTGTCCCTGCATTTGTTTTTTGATCCATCTGGGTGATTCTTAATTTTTTATTGTCACGATAAACGACAATAAGAAATTATCATTATCAGGTCAATAACCTCATAATAAATATGCCCCTAAGGGAGAAGTTCTCCTTGCACGCCTAACTAAAATTTAAATCTCATCATTGGCCCAAAAGAAACAGTGGACATTTCAAAGATTGGTTGGGGCAGAAGCATCATCAGAAGAAAAGGATTATTTATAAACATGTTGGCAGAACCAGATTAAGACTTTAGGCGTATAAGGAGAACTTCTCTCTTGGGTTGGTACATTTAAGACAGGGGGGACCTATGGTCTAAAATTAATAGCATAATGTCATGAAACATGTGGAGAGAGAGAGAGAGAGAGAGATAGAGGTAGGGAGAGTGAGAGTTTCAAGACGGTAATGTAAAATATACAGTCAGACCAATTACAACACAGAAGAAAAATATATACATTATTACATACATAATGCAGGCAGAGTTGGATGTAAAAGTAAATATGCATTTTTCAGGCTTACTTCTTGCACAAAGGGCTGGTGCAAGCATAGGAAAACGCAGGGGGGGTTTCCGTCTGCCTGGAAACCCCCCCTCTCTAGCACATACTATGACCACAATAGTAATATAATAGAATGTTACTAGTGCTGCATGTTCTTCTCAGTATCACAAATGAAATGATTAACACCAACTGTGGATCTTTCAAAATGTGTCAGCCAGTAATAAATATACCTGTGCACCAACTAGGAGATGTGGAAAACATGCACTGCTATAGACCATCAATAGGGTAAATTATTAATACTGTATAATAATACACTATCCAGTACATAAGGAGACCAATATGTACATATATGTCCAGGGCAGTGCTAGGTTCTTCTGCTGCTCCCCCAGACTCCCAGACTTGCTCCAATACTCTGGAATGGTGCTCACATCTGAAAAAAAACATTCTGCTCAGACAGGATGGACATTCTGCCGCATATAATAGCTTACTGTGATCGCTGGTCCTGTATATGCTGGAATTATGCAACACAATATACTTTGTATGTAACATATTAAAGCTGGATAAGTGCTAATTATACCCTCTTCATGGACTGGCCACACTCGCTCCAAAATCAAGCATTTGGAAACCCCCCTCTAGAAATCCTGCGTTTGCCACTGGCAAGTGCGCACTAATAATGATGAGTAGTACGTCAAGGGTAAGGAGAGAGGCCAGCGAAACTCAGGATGCGTACAAATGCATATGGGGGTCTCTGTATGCACCCGATTTACACTAGGGCGTACCACACATACACCTACAACATATTTATAGTCATTTGGGTTTTTATTAGGGATGAGCGGGTTCGGTTCCCTGAGAACCGAACCCACCCGAACTTCGGGGATCCGGGGCGATCCGAGCCCAAGCTCGGATCTCCCTGTCTGCCCCGGATCCCTCTCCCGAGGCAAAACCTCGAGATCTGCTGTCGGATCTCGAGGTTTTGCCTCGAGCGGCCATTTAAAAAAAAATGCCTTTGCCTTTAATGGGCAAAGTGCTGATTGGCTGACAGAGCCGTCTGTCACGGCTCTCAGCCAATCAGCATTATGGTGCTCATTTGCATGTAGCACGGACTCGTGAGATCCGTGCTACATGCATCTGTGTGATTGACACAGAGCACTAACGGGTCCGTGAGACCCGTCTGTGCTGCTGTGGTAAATTAAAAAAAAAAAACCTGTGTAAAAAGAGAAAAAAATGGCGTGCCCCCCCCAAAAAAAAGAGCAACCAGCCCCGGGCATTAGTGACCCAGTGCTGGGTGTGCTTAAATACAGGGGACAAACGACGTAGGGGTCCCCTGTACTTAAACACAACCAGCACCGGGCTAGTCAGAACCAGAGCTGGTTGCCAAAATACGGGGGACAAACGACGTAGGGGTCCCCCGTATTCTGCGCAACCAGCTCTGGGCTCTGATCCGGTCCTGGTTCTGGAAATACAGGGGAAAAAAATGAGTAGGGTTCCCCTGTATGTTCCAGAACCAGCACTGGACTTTTTCTAGCGGGGGGCTGATGCCACAGCCAGGGGAGCCCTTTCACCGGGCCCCCCAGCCGCAGCATCAGCCCTGACCGCTAGTCAGCCCAGGCCGGGGATCCCTGGAGAGCTGGGGACCCCCCCAATAAAGGGGTCACCCTCTCCAGGGCACCCCAGGCCCAGGCTGATAGCCCGGGGCTATCCCCGCCACCCCTGGTGGCGGTGGGTGGCGGGTTGATTGTGTGGTGTGGTGTAAATAAAGAATATCAAACATTGTCTTTACAAGTAGAACTGCAAGTCCCAGCAAGCCTGCCCCGCATGCTGGTACTTGGAGAACCACAAGTACCAGCATGCAGGGCATTAAGGGCCCACTAGTACCTGTAGTTCACCTGTAAAAAAATGTTTAAAAAAAACACAGGACACACACACCGTGACAGTATAAGTTTATTAAACATACACACACACACATGTACACATACTCACCTATGTAACCCTGTAGCATCGGTCCACTTGTCCGGTAAAGTATCCATAGGGGACCTGTGAAAAAAAACATACTCACCATCTCCTATGCGAGGTTCTGTCCTCTTCGTTCCAAAGTAGGCATCCCCGGACTTGGCAAAAAAAAAAAACGAAAACGCGATCCACGAACTTAGTACCGTTCTATAGAACGGTACTTCCCGAATGAGAGCTTAGCGGCGGGGTATCACCATGGAAACCCCGCTGCTAAGCGTTCATTGGCTGAGAGAGGTCATCTCCCGTCTCTCAGCCAATGAACGGCTCCCTCCATTGTAGTCAATGCTGGGAGCCGCAAGGTTATTAAAGTTTACCCTGCGGTTCCCACCATTGACTACAATGGAGGGAGCCGTTCATTGGCTGAGAGACGGGAGATGACCTCTCTCAGCCAATGAACGCTTAGCAGCGGGGTTTCCATGGTGATACCCCGCCGCTAAGCTCTCATTCGGGAAGTACCGTTCTATAGAACGGTACTAAGTTCGTGGATCGCGTTTTCGTTTTTTTTTTTTTTGCCAAGTCTGGGGATGCCTACTTTGGAACGAAGAGGACAGAACCTCGCATAGGAGATGGTGAGTATGTTTTTTTCACAGGTCCCCTATGGATACTTTACCGGACAAGTGGACCGATGCTACAGGTTACATAGGTGAGTATGTGTACATGTGTGTGTGTGTATGTATGTTTAATAAACTTATACTGTCACGGTGTGTGTGTCCTGTGTTTTTTTAAACATTTTTTTTACAGGTGAACTACAGGTACTAGTGGGCCCTTAATGCCCTGCATGCTGGTACTTGTGGTTCTCCAAGTACCAGCATGCGGGGCAGGCTAGCTGGGACTTGCAGTTCTACTTGTAAAGACAATGTTTGATATTCTTTATTTACACCACACCACACAATCAACCCGCCACCCACCGCCACCAGGGGTGGCGGGGATAGCCCCGGGCTATCAGCCTGGGCCTGGGGTGCCCTGGAGAGGGTGACCCCTTTATTGGGGGGGTCCCCAGCTCTCCAGGGATCCCCGGCCTGGGCTGACTAGCGGTCAGGGTTGATGCTGCGGCTGGGGGGCCCGGTGAAAGGGCTCCCCTGGCTGTGGCATCAGCCCCCCGCTAGAAAAAGTCCAGTGCTGGTTCTGGAACATACAGGGGAACCCTACTCATTTTTTGTCCCCTATATTTCCAGAACCAGGACCGGATCAGAGCCCAGAGCTGGTTGCGCAGAATACAGGGGACCCCTACGTCGTTTGTCCCCCGTATTTTGGCAACCAGCGCTGGTTCTGACTAGCCCGGTGCTGGTTGTGCTTAAGTACAGGGGACCCCTACGTCGTTTGTCCCCTGTATTTAAGCACACCCAGCACTGGGTTACTAATGCCCGGGGCTGGTTGCTCTTTTTTGGGGGGGTGCACGCCATTTTTTTCTTTTTTTACACAGGTTTTTTTTTTTTTTTTTTACCACAGCAGCACAGACGGGTCTCACGGACCTGTCATTGCTCTGTGCCAATCACACAGATGCATGTAGCACGGATCTCCCGGGTTCGTGCTACATGCAAATGGGCACCATAACGCTGATTGGCTTCCTGTCTGCCACTGCAGTGCCACTCCTAGATGGGCCACGTGTTTGTGCCGCCCCCTTGTGTCGCTTAGCATAGTCATCCAGCTTCCTCGGTACAACCTTTTGGCCTAAAAACAATATTGTGAGGTGTGAGGTGTTCAGAATAGAGTGGAAATGAGTGGAAATTAATGTTATTGGGGTTATTAATAGCGTAGGAACAAAAAAAGGCCCATTTATGTGATTTTAGCGTTTTTTTTTTATTTTTTAAGAAAAAATCCAGATCCAAAACACAAAACCCAGAACCCAAAACACGGAAGGGTGGTTTTGGCAAAACCAATCCAGATCCAAAACACGAAGAAAGATCCAGATCCAAAACCAAAACACAAAACACGAAAAGTGTCCGGTGCACACCCCTAGTTTTTATAAATATATATTTGCTATTAGACATTAATAAAACATCATATAGTTCTTTATTACAACTTTCACTGTCTCACATACATTTGCTTAAACATAAAGAAAGCACCAATCAGCCTCTGTGGTCCATTCACAAACAGCCACAAACACCATTATCATCTGGTATTTTCACCTTAACCACCAGCAAATAAAATGGCTTATCATGTTTATTTGTGTCAGTGTCTACTTGATTTTACAACTGTGAGAACATGCCCTTACTGTATGTGTGTCACAATTGGTGTCTGCGAGTTACCTGTCTCAGGTGGTGATCGGGTTTCAACGGAGGCCGGCATGACTGGAATCACAGATAATGTAGATAGCTCTATTTATAAGACTTGTGTAGCAGTGAAAACTGCCTTTGATGATAAATGACAGGAACTGGAGGGACCGGACTGCGACCGGCAGGAAGACTTGTTGAATTGAACTGATGAACTAAGAACTTGACTCTGGACTGGAACAACGTGGATAGAACTGATGAGCTTGGAACTTGACTCTGGACTGGAATGTGACAATGGCTGAAGGAAAGTCAGGTAATGCTGAGATGAGGGCTAAACAGGGTAATCTGGAAATGCTGTGACAAGGTTGGAACTCAGGTGCAGGCTGGATAGGATAATTGGGAATAACAGGTTTCAGGAAGGAATGGGTAGGTTTGGGAATTTTAGGTTCAGGGAGGGAGTAGGTAGGTAAAAGGGGCAGGAGTTGATCCACAGCAGGAAGCAAGGCAGGGTGACACGATGCAGGTTTACAGTGTGCCAGGGACTAACCAGGAGTAAGACTAGCAGCAGAGCACAGGCCAGGTATTGCTGTAACAGGACATCTGGATGCCAGGTATTACTGTAGCATGTTTTTGGGATGCACCAGGGGCTGCTGTCAGCAGGCTTACTGGATTGCCTGGTTTGACAGTTACAGGTCTTCTGGAAGCACCGGGGGTTGCTGCCAGCAGATTTACTGGATTGCCAGGTATAGCTGAAACAGGTTTTCTGGATAGCGCCAGGGATTGCTGTAGCAGGTTTCAGGGATATACTTGAATGCAGGAACAGCATGAACCATACACCACGGGAAGACGAGATGTTCAGGCCCAGAATGCTATCAGGAGAGGATATATATACCATGGGTCTGGCATCAATTGGTGGATACGGACAGGTGGTCTGGTAGTAGTATTCTGAGTGGTGGAAGGCACAACATGCAGAGGGAGTATTCATCACTGCAGCTCTGAGAATCAGAACCACACCTGTGATTCCAATCAGGGCTAGCAGTGCTCACAGACAGAGGAGAGGCCAGGTGCAATAATCAGAGCAAATCCTCCAGGCAAATTACACACACAGATCCATGGGGGAGCTGACAGGGGTAAGTCCCAAGGCAAAAAGGTGACAGCTAGACAGGGTCGTGACAGTACCCCCCTCTTTATGGATGGACTCCGGACACCAAAACAAAAACTTTCTTTAGACATCTTCCCAATTCCCAATTTCTTGGGATACTTGGAGTGGAAAGTCTACAAAGGAGATAGTTCAAGACCTTCGCCGATTCTTCTTTTTGCTGCGAGAATGTTTTGTGCCAACCAACGGACCAGGAATCTCTGGTAACTCCTGTGGAAATATGTGGCTGAGAAGGACAGGATCAGAATTTTGGGAGGAACAGTAGCAGAAAGGGGACAAGGAGGTGTGTGCACAAGTCATGTTCTGGGTTACAGATTCAAAAATACTGCTCTCTTGGGATGCCTGGAATTCGGCACGCTGGCCCTTGACCTTGTTCAGATTTCAGAGGAGTGGAGGACGAATTCTTGGTAGCACAAACAGAGTGCTTGGACAATATTTTGGAACTGAGAACTTGGCTAGAATCTTGGTTTACAGGGTAAGGACCAAATTCTTTGACAACAGCTTCACTGAAAGTCTTTATATTTTGAAGCATAGGATCTTTGGAGTTGTAAATAGGGGCAACCCAGTCCCAAGCTTTACCTTGAAAAGATGAGATAACAAACTCTACAATATTAGTAGACTTGACTCCACATGGCAGAGAATAATTCATCATACTGAAGAATTGTTTCAATAAAGCATAGTATTGAGTTAAGTCCCCATCAAAATAAATGCATGGTGAAGTATCTGACAAATCCTGTGTGTTCAAGGATTGTGGAGCACTTTCAGGTGCCTGGCAGGAGGAAATTTGAGCATGCTCCGATTGATGAGGAGTCGAAATAACTGAAGCTGACCGATGTTCGGAATTCGGACCAATTGATGGAACTGGAAGGAGTCCTGGGGAGCTAGAGACAGTAGCATCAACAATCAAAGCTGAGAACAGACTACAGAGATTGTCATCTTCTGGAACAATATATGCAGGAGACGGTGAACAGGAACCATAATCAGATTTTGTAGCACAAGACACTTCTCCCTGATAACAGGAACTTGAGACCCCCTCCTGGGGCGCGAGACTTGAGACCCCCTCCTGGGGTGCGAGACTTGAGACCCCCTCCTGGGGCACGAGACTTGAGACCCCCTCCTGGGGCGCGAGACTTGAGACCCCTTGCTGGGGTGCCAGACTTGAGATCCCCTTTTGGGGAATGGGACTTGAGACCCCTTGCTGGGGTACGAGACTTGAAACCCCCTCCTGGGGTACGAGACTTGAAACCCCCTCCTGGGGTACGAGACTTGAAGCCCCTTCCTGGGGTACGAGACTTGAGACCCCCTCCTGGGGTGTGAGACTTGAGACCCCCTCCTGGGGTACGAGACTTGAGACCCCTTGCTGGGGTACGAGACTTGAAACCCCCTCCTGGGGTACGAGACTTGAAACCCCCTCCAGGGGTACGAGACTTGAAGCCCCCTCCGGGGGTACGAGACTTGAAACCCCTCCTGGGGCTGCTGACTGGAGTCCCCTGCTGGGACGGGCAGAATCCGGGCTGGGACCGGAACGGGCAAAATTCGGGCTGGGACCGGAACGGGACGAATCCGGGCTGGGATTGGAACGGGACAAAACCGGGCTGGGACCGGAACGGGACGAATCCAGGCTGGGACCGGAACGGGACGAATCCGGGCTGGGACTGGAACGGGATGAATCCGGGCTGGGACCGGAATGGGACGAATCCGGGCTGGGACCGGAACGGGACGAATCCGGGCTGGGACCGGAACGGGCAGAATCCGGGCTGGAGCTGGAGCGGGCACTGAGACGTTGACAATTGGAACCACTGCTGGAGTTGCAAAGGAAACAGTCTTTAATGAAGTGGTCAGAACTCCCACAATAGAGGCAGAGCTGTAAATCTTTGCGCCGCTGGCGTTCGGCCACAGAGAGCTTGGGGCGTGGGTAACTACAATGTCTGACATTACTTGGTTCGGAAGAATCCTTGTTTCTTACGGATTCCAAGGCAGAGGTTTTAGTCGAGGCAGAGGCAGCTCTAAGAAATTCAGGAATGATCTGAAAAATTTTGCTGAGTAGAGCATGAAGCTGTTCCAGCAGTCGATGGAAGGTAGTTAGGGGTTCAGGTAAGGTTTGGGTAACATCTAGCCGGTTATTCAGGATTTGCAAAAGCTGTAGCACTTGATGCTGTACGGCCTCCTGTGAATCCAAGCGGGTGACCAGGTTACGGAAAGCATCTAGTCCCTTAATAGGTGCTTGATCCGCCACCATCGTTGGGCCTGAACATTCTGTCACAATTGGTGTCTGCGAGTTACCTGTCTCAGGTGGTGATCGGGTTTCAACGGAGGCCGGCATGACTGGAATCACAGATAATGTAGATAGCTCTATTTATAAGACTTGTGTAGCAGTGAAAACTGCCTTTGATGATAAATGACAGGAACTGGAGGGACCGGACTGCGACCGGCAGGAAGACTTGTTGAATTGAACCGATGAACTAAGAACTTGACTCTGGACTGGAACAACGTGGATAGAACTGATGAGCTTGGAACTTGACTCTGGACTGGAATGTGACAATGGCTGAAGGAAAGTCAGGTAATGCTGAGATGAGGGCTAAACAGGGTAATCTGGAAATGCTGTGACAAGGTTGGAACTCAGGTGCAGGCTGGATAGGATAATTGGGAATAACAGGTTTCAGGAAGGAATGGGTAGGTTTGGGAATTTTAGGTTCAGGGAGGGAGTAGGTAGGTAAAAGGGGCAGGAGTTGATCCACAGCAGGAAGCAAGGCAGGGTGACACGATGCAGGTTTACAGTGTGCCAGGGACTAACCAGGAGTAAGACTAGCAGCAGAGCACAGGCCAGGTATTGCTGTAACAGGACGTCTGGATGCCAGGTATTACTGTAGCATGTTTTCGGGATGCACCAGGGGCTGCTGTCAGCAGGCTTACTGGATTGCCTGGTTTGACAGTTACAGGTCTTCTGGAAGCAACGGGGGTTGCTGCCAGCAGATTTACTGGATTGCCAGGTATAGCTGAAACAGGTTTTCTGGATAGCGCCAGGGATTGCTGTAGCAGGTTTCAGGGATATACTTGAATGCAGGAACAGCATGAACCATACACCACGGGAAGACGAGATGTTCAGGCCCAGAATGCTATCAGGAGAGGATATATATACCATGGGTCTGGCATCAATTGGTGGATACGGACAGGTGGTCTGGTAGTAGTATTCTGAGTGGTGGAAGGCACAACATGCAGAGGGAGTATTCATCACTGCAGCTCTGAGAATCAGAACCACACCTGTGATTCCAATCAGGGCTAGCAGTGCTCACAGACAGAGGAGAGGCCAGGTGCAATAATCAGAGCAAATCCTCCAGGCAAATTACACACACAGATCCATGGGGGAGCTGACAGGGGTAAGTCCCAAGGCAAAAAGGTGACAGCTAGACAGGGTCATGACAATGTGACTTATGATAGAATGTCCCATCCCTCCCCTTCCTGCCACGCCAGGTGCAGGATGGTGTAAGTACTAGAGTTATACAAATCTGCATAGGCACATATGTGTGCCCCCTCGTTTCTGGACCTGCATAGAATTATTAGACACAACATACATACAGAGAGATCAGGTTGTTTGGCCTGACAGGTAAACACAACCATGTGTGACCATATTTCCATAGCTGTTTACCAACTGAATCGATTAACCGTATCACAAAGTAAATGGGACAGGGACCTTAGTTCTTCCTGGTCAGACAATAACTCGCACACTATGATGGTGATCTTGCGTTCTTCTGTACTTCCCAAATACGTCTCATCAGCTCATTTTGGAAGCACATCAGTAGGAAAGTTGGGTAAATTTGCTCATCAAGGACCAAATGGACCATGGTAATTGCTATTGTACAAGAGGGGGTATTTACCAGTTCTAAGTCTTGTTAATTTATTTTTGAAATCCTACTTAGGGGCCTAAAGCCCAAGAGACTTGTTAAAGGTCAACTGAGACATCCAACTCTGGGATTAAGACCAGGTTTACACGTTTCACAGAAAATCATATTACCAACAAACAACTTCTCTGGTCCAGTATCAATATCCCTCCCCCCGTTCCCTCTAGCTGTGCTCCATTCTCCACACTACAACTGAGAACATTAAGACTACCGGGCTGCTTTCCGGCAAGGGCTCAGTTAAGACAAAACTTATTTCATCTATTGGTCCTGCGGAGCTATTTCCCCAACGATACCATAAGGAGAAACATAATGCAAGAGAGACATGGAGGCTAGCATGGCTATGTGGAAAGGCAAACACTTTTCATCATGTTTAAAATCACATTTTCTCTAATACCATCCAACTGCAAACTGATCACTTACAATTGTACTTGAGTGTTTACTGACCAGAAAATGTACAAATGCTGCCTCTGCCAGAATTGCTTAAAGTGCAAAAGCAGATTGAGGGAGACACTACAGGCAAAAATTAGCCATCATTAGTTACCCCTGCTAATACTGCAGAAAATTACAGTGTCGCCTCAGTGCAAATTGAAGAGCGTTTCTGAAGTTTATCCAGAATAGCAAAATATTAAAATTTTCTAAGAAGGAGAGGTCAACAAACAGAGATAACAGTGTGATTGTCAGATATGTTACAAATGTTTTATTCTAACCTGAAAATAATGTTTCTACAGTATGTACTAATGTACATTGTATTTATAATTTTCCATTTGCTTATATCTATTCACATGCTTATACGTAGTTAATTATTTTTTTGCATATATATTTAAGTGAACTATAAGGTACATCTCTGCTTTTCCATACTGTATGCCATAAAGCTGGACACACCATGAAATATCATTGCTTTGTTAGTCATTGTTTTTCTTTCAGTGTTTGGTTGATCATTGTTCTATATTTGGCCTCAAATAAAAGCAAATATAACCTTAGGCATAAATAATCAGGTTGCAATTATGTGCACACCCGTACACCTAAATATTTCATTATGGGCACACCAGGGGGAAGATTCAGTTAGCCTCAGTTCCGTAGTGTGAAGTCCTGTGTTAATGGTAATGTCAGCTCTGACTATTAGTGGGCTGTGACTATCAGTGTTTGGCCACTATGTATTTGGTCATTCATGAAGCACAAAATGATTGATAAGCAGAGCAAAATCACCTTTAATTTGCACAAATCAGATTCCAGTTTGCAGTATAAGTTTAATCAAGAAAAAACAGAAAAAATAGTGCCAGCAGTTTTTCTTGTCAAATTAACCCCTCCCTTACATGCACCTGTGAGGAGCCAAAAATTGTATTGAGCAATTTTGTGTATGAGAATACAGGCGCGTATTCACTACACGATTCGCTCCATGAGCGATATCGTGTAGTGTATCCCTGGCAGTGGTGTGCTCAATGTCCTTAACGTCCAGAGGCTTCTGCTCTTCTATGGCAAATATGTAGTGTACAAGATCTTCTGGACTCCCCCTGCTGGCTACACTGTATGTCCGAGATTAATAAACTGAATCTCATCCGATCACCCCAGTACCATCCTAGGCCTCGCGCTACTCCACTTTCCACTGGATCACTCTATGATTATGAATGCAACTCCCACAAAAAAATGCTTTCAGGATTATACCACTTGTATTAACAATTGCACTGTTAGTAGTAGGCAATAACAAGCAGCGGTAGTACATGTAGACGCAACTGAAATATATATAACTTAGCAGTGATCATATTTATATTTGCGCAGTGCCTGAGCATACACAGGGTGAAAACACATAAGTTATGGTCCACAAACAGGCAAATGTTCATCTTAAGATCAGACCCTAATTATACTAATTCCCAGACAATACATTGGTATCTCTGCTGGTGTTTTTTTTTACCACAAATCACCATAATTATTTAGTGGTAGAAATGTACAGACAGCAAATTGTGATATTAACTGGGATTTCCTCATATTTTCTGCCTGTTACAGTATTTGATGTGGCAGGCTTTATAGGGTTAAAGCACATTGATTGGCACAAAACTAGCCAGTCTTTCCTCTTCCACTTATTAAAGACCATTCTCATTGTGAAGTCACAGTATGGGCACGATGGTGGCACAGTGGTTGCCTGTTGGCTTTGCTGTCTCGCAGCACTGGAGCAAATGTTTGTGCTTTGTAGTAGTAGCAGAGTAATGCTGTCACAGATATGCGTAATGGAATGTGCTTAGTGCAATCATTTTCCAGCTAAGTTAAACCCTGGTACACATGTATTGGCCAAGGTACTGATGGTACTGTGGGACTCATTTACGACTTTTATCACCAAAACGAGTGATAAATTTCACTGTGTATGATAAATGGTGCTCCAGCCAATCAGCTCCCAACTGTCATTTTTCTAACAGTTGATAGTTGGGAGCTGATTGGATGGAGCACCATTTATCATGTATCACTCGTTTTGGTAATAAAACTCATTAGTACATGAGGCCCAAGGTATGCTAAACCAGTTCTTAGATTTATTGTAATCTGGCAGAATAGCAAGTAACAAATGACACAATAATATCACAGGGGTAACAGCGGAAGGAAATCTGTGAGGAATATAGCAGCCTGGATCTTAGGGTAGGCCGGGCATTGTAGTTTGCCGGGAGAGAGTTGGGCAAATGCACTGCATATGGTAGCCCTGGTATCCTACTGGTGGAGGTATAGGGTACTTATAGTTATGATTGGAGGCAACTATAACATTTTTAAATGGAAATTATTTACTGTTCATTTTTAATTAAAAAACAAAATTTTTGCTGAACGCTCATTGTAGGGCCTCACGGCATATGGGTAGGGCCTCAGAGCAAGCATTTTGTGTTGTCATGTTTTGTCATGATCTTAATGTTTATTATCGAAGAGAGCTTTAGCAGGCTTTGCCAGCATTCTCATCTTTCTGACTCTACCAAATTATGCAACAACATTTACTTCTTTCTTCCAACTGTGTCAAAATTATGACTTTGCAAGGACCCTGCTGTACTGTGAGCTGCCAAAATATTACACATGGAATGCTTCTCCAAAGTTTTTCTGTGCAGAAAACAGGGAGTCACTATAGGTAGTCATCCTGGTATCAGAGCAACAGAAGCTCTTGGCCATGTTTACACTGTACATCCTACAAATTTTTAATGCTTCTATCTCTGAAGTTTGCTTTACACTGTTACAGGTCCTACTTCCTTCGAAGACCTTAGGACGTTGATGGGGAAGTTTGTCACACTTTTCGTGAGGCCTGCCTAAGGAGAGGTCGGTTGGTTGGAGGATGATGTGTAAACAAAAATTCTTAAAATCCCGGGCAATGCCGGGTACTCCAGCTAGTATCTATATATATATATATATATATATATATATAAAATCAGCAACATTGGAAGGCACTCACTATTGCATAAGATAAAATATTGAATCCCTTTATTACTCGCATACCACCGGTGTAACAGTTAACAATAACAATCCAATGTTTCGGTCTCCTGTTAGACCTTCATCAAGGCAGAACAAATTCATGGAAGCCATAACCATAAACAGCAACCAACAGCAATTGCTGTTTATGGTGTGGGTTCTCTGCCTTGATGAAGGTCTGACATGAGATCGAAACATTAGATTGTTAGTTGTAATGGTGCATACACACGATCAGATTTTTCCTTCAGATATGAACGATAACGATTTAAAAATCGTTCAGTCGTTCATATCTGAAGGAAAATCGTTCATATCTGACATGCCTGAACGATGGACGATCAACGATGCGCGTTCCCGTTTGTCAGATAACGATATCTGACATCTGATGGGTTTGCAGTCAGACTTGGACGATTCCATTCATTTTAATGTAGTCAAAACTCGTTCAATCGTTCAAATCGTTCAAAACTTTGGTAAAATCGTTCAAATCGTTCAAATCGTTCAATCGTTCAGTCGTTCATCTGACAAATCTGACAAGTCTGACAAATCTGACCGTGTGTATGCTCCATTACACTGGTGGTATGTGAGTAATAAAGGATTAAATATTTTATCTGATGTAGTGGTGAGTGCCCTCCAGTGTTGCTGATTAGCTATGTGTACAACAAGGAATTGTTTGCTTTACTGATGTTGCACCTCAGCCTGATGGAAAAATTGCAGTGAATGCAGGAATTTATGCCCGCATTCATAATATACATGAATGCATTATATATATATATATATAGATGCATATATATATATATATATATATATTTATGTATGCATGTGTGTGTTTGTGTGTACTAGTTTATTGGACCTGGCATATGGAGTTACCTCACTCTTTGCCCCCAGCTTTGCCTCGTCCTGCCTTCCACTCCGTCTGGCCCCAACCCCCCGCTATGTCACGCATATGTCCCTATCGCTCCCTTGGTCCTTCCTGCCCATTCCCCTCCTCCTCCGGGTCCTTATCCCATTAAGTGGTGGCTGGGCCTCCTTTTCTATGTCTGTTCCATCACCCTTATAATGTGAGCCAGACAGACCGTCTTGAATTATAATATAGCTATATATAATGTAAGTGCATGTGTACAAATATATATTAAAGTAGTTAACACAGTGAAGTTTTTTTTAATACCTATATGGCATTGTTGTATTTATCAAATTTCAGATTCCTTTTAAATATGATCATGACTTAATAAAGTAAAACCATTATGTGTGTTTCCACCAATCTGGAATATGTGTTAGTTACAGTACAGTATATTTTAGGTATTTTATATTACTGATGACATTTTAGTCAAGGTCAATACTATAGCACCTGTTACAAACGCTACAGGCTGTGTGCACATGTGACACCATATTGAGAAAATTCACTTCATTTCACATAACTCAGGAAGGTACATAATATTTATTAGCATAAAAACTCCATGTTCTGTAAAAATGTGTCTCTCTTTTTTTTTTTATATATTTATATTGTAGGGTATCGTGTTTGCTAGAAACAGTAGACAGATGAATATTGATTTATTTTTAATTAAAGTGGTTGTCCACTTTTGGACATCCCCTGGGGCAACCTCCCTTCCGTGAACCTTAACCTCTTACCTTCACTGCAGAGCACTAAAAATTAGCGAAGCATTCATAGCTCTACAATAGACTCTTTTTAAAGCTTTATTGTGAGCTTTGGAGGGACTCAGTGAGCCAGCTGTTTGGGTTTTTTTGCACTACCAGAGAGAGGAATACAGCTATTTCAGTGGTAGTAAAAGGGAATATTAACCATTAATGTGGACCTATCAACTATACATAACCAAACATTAAATATTTATTTCAATGCACAAGATATAATTGAACATATGTTACATTTACTAACATATGTTAGAGCTTTATAGGTTGTAGTTTCAACCTTTTACATCAACGAATGTAAGGGAAGGTAAGAGGAATAACTATGAGCTGTTATATGAAACAGTCTTCATATTAATATGAATACTGTATCACATGTAATGGAAAGAGCATCCTAACTGTAGTCTGCACTAGCCGACTCTTCTGGAATGTCTTCTGGAATGTTTGGGAGGCTCCAGAACTTTGGGGAGCTCTTCCAGAATCCTGAAAGAGTAGACCATATTCTCGAATCATTTCTCTGAAGCATGATGACACGATTTGCAGTGAATCACATTGTGTTACCATCCCTGCAGCACAATACCACAAATTATGAGATTGTACTGCAGGGGACTGAGCTCAGCTGATGCAAATCACGGCACCATGATCCCCGCACCTGGAACTCGAGCCCCCCCCTTCTGGCATTTCCCGTGTGGCCTGAGTAAAAAGTTGTCAAGTATGCTCTGGCCACTTTCTGTGGCATCAATCAGCTGCAGACAGCCTGTTCCCATTCACTTCTGGATTCTATTATTGACCAGATATGTTAGTGTCAATTAGTTAACAGGATAGTTAACAGAAACACTTACCTCCCAACTACCAAAAGTGGGATGGTTGAGAGGTATGCCAACAGCTACATTAAATATGATTACATTATAGCCGAAAAGACACAGAGGGACACAGTTCTACCGTTAATTTTCTCAGTTCTCTCATTAATCATGGTACGAATATGTGTTAACAACTACAGTACATGGCAATTATTATTTTACTCATGCATTAAGGACCTCATTCAGAGCTGCTCGCAAAATGCGGGCGCTCGCTCTGAATGAGGGCGGCCGCTTCTCTTTAATGAGCCGGCCTCCTGGCCGCTGGCTAAGCTGTGGGTGACCACCCACAGCTTTAGCGAGTGGCCAGGTTGATGGTCACGATGGTCAAGACCATCGGGGCTTGCGACGAGACCTTTGTGGTAGGGTCTCGTCTTCCGCAAGCCCTAGTGAGCTTTCGCCTCTAATAGAGCCGGAAGCTCACCACTGAAATCACGAGTGATGTCAGTGGGGCCGCCCCCAAATTGCAGGCGTTCCTTCGGGAACGCCTCCGTTTGGCCAGCCACCCCCCCACCCCGCCTACAAAACGGTGCGAGCTGTCGATCACCATCGACAGCCGCCCCTTTTGTAGTGAGCCCCGGAGTGAGAGAATTTCTCTCTCGCTCTGGGGATTGCGCACACGCAGTTCAGCCGCTGCGCGTGCACAGGGCCTCAACATCGACCCGCTTGTGACCCTATGAGACCCTAAGGCTTTTACTCAATAATTCAATATTATTGATGGTAACTTTATACTGTATGATGGGTAGCACTTGTGTACAAACTTACACTATGGATACGTGAGCTCATATCTGTGTGCGTGTACTGTTGGTGCAAAGTGATGTCTGAATAGGGGTGCTGTTCCTCATTAAGTCAGCATTACCTGATTAAAAGCTAAAAGAAAAAAGATGATGAAAATGCATTTAAATGATTAATAAAAAGGTGAATTTTTAGTGTAAGTATTGTTTTGTACTGCGCTGCGATCACACACAGAGGAATCTATCACAGAGTGAGTGACAGGCTGTGAGCATTTGGGGGTGGTAACGAGGGAGTGGTCGGAGAAATGCAGGCGTGCCTGTCCATTGGTACGCCGTTGCATGGGTGTGCATAAATTAGCCACTGCGATTGCCTACACAGCTTGAGTAGGCAATCGTTCCTACGGCTGGTCATACTTGCTGTAAATGTGAGTGATGGGCCGATGTGCGTTGATGGTACCAATGTTTACACAGAAGTGCGAAGTTGGACAGATGTGAGAAAGCAGATGTGGGTGTCTTTTTGCTGGCTAAGCTGTGGCAAGCATTAGCATATTTTCACAGCCACGTTGCATGCCATTATGCAGCTGCGATCGCAATTGCGATCCGTACTGAATCAGGCCCTCTGTTCACAATGGAGTAAACACTGGGGAGAAAAATAAAGATGATGTGTACTACAAGAAAATGGTTGCCATTTTCCAGCACACTGGTGGCTCATGAGTGACTCTGTGCCTGAGGATGTGTGAAGAATTACAGGTGATTTTCTGCATTACAGGGTATCTCTGCCCATAGATGTGCGCTGCATTACAGGGGATGTGTGACGAATTGCATGATACTAGTGGAAGAGAGTAATACCCCTTTTACACCAGAGCAAAAACCTGGGTTTTTGCTGGGTCTACCCGGGTCGCAGCTCAGTGTAAAAGGGTCCCTGAAAAATAACCTGGGTCAAGTGTCCCTGCAATCCAACCCAGGTAGCTACCAGGGTTAGACCCAGGATGGACCCAGGTAATGGTGCAGTGTAAACGGTGCAACCCGGGTTATCCGACCTTGGTCATGCCTAAAATGAGCTGATTGGTGGTTGTGGAGCATTCACCTCCCACTTTTTATGACCTCACAGGTTTAGCAGGGCAGACCTGAGTTCAGTGTGAACAGGGCTGACCTGGGAGTAACCCAGATCAAAGGTGCAGTGTAAATGGGTCTGACCTGGGTCTGACCAGGGTTGGAACCATGTCCAAAAACCCAGGTCGGACCTGGGTTTTTGGTGGAAAAGAGGTATTAGTCCTACTTACCTACATTGCTGGGCAGCTTTCCGGGAGCAGCAGGAGGGGACCTGCTGCTCTCCTCTTCGGGGGGCGGGGCCAGACGATAGACAGCATTAGGCCCCGCCCCCTTTACAGAAAACCCCCGTGATTCGCGGGTCCGTGCGGAGGGGCGTGGCTAAATTACGCGATTTGCCTAATTTAGTCCCGCCCCTTCCCGACGGACCCGATAATTTCAGGTAAAATCTCCACATCCTGCCCACTTCACTAGGAAGTGGGCGGGATGCGGGAGATATGCCTACTCTTCCGGGATCGCGGGGGGTTACCCGAAAAATCGGGAGCCTCCCGCGATTCCCGGGAGAGTAGGCATGTATGGTATTAGTTAGAGGGGATTATTTAAGATGCCAGAATGTATTCAAATGAAGCATATTATTTATGCTAAAACATCTTGTGTTAGTGCATTCATGAGCTAAAGTGCAGACTTATTGGCTATCTGTGCAGGCTCTTACTGTGACCATTGCAGATTTCTTTTTTTTTACTTTAACAACTGTGAATGGTTTGCAAACTTAAATACTGGGTTCAAAGTACTGCCTCTTATAACATTTGCAGCTTAACCCTATTATGTGATTGTTATATTACTTGGAAAATATAAAATAAAACACATCTCAGCAATACAAGTTCTCTGCAGCTCCATGCACACATACAGTAGGTGTTGCTTTCAAAATTTCCCTGAAATGCTTTTTTAAAAGTAGGTTAGTTTGATTAGGTATTAGGCCTATTTAAGAAAAGACTAGGGGGTCCCTTCATCATCACTAAGGGCCTGATTCAGAGCTGAACGCTCTGACCAGTGCGCTCGCTCTGAATCAGGGCCCTCCTACCTTTTTTTGGAGCGTCCTCATGAACACTCGCATAGCTGTGGGTTACCACCCACAGCTATAGCGAGCGTCCATGATGACGGTCGCGATGGTCTTGACCATCACGACCATCTGGCTTGCGACGGAGACCCTGCGGTAGGGTCTCACTGCCGCAAGCCCTGGAGTGATTTTGGCTCTATCAGAGCCAAAATCACTCCCACTGACATCACTAGTGATGTCAGTGAGGCCGGCTTCAGACGGTAGGCGTTCCCATGTGAACGCCTCCGTCTGGCAGGCACGCCCCCGGCACGCCCACCAAAGGGGGCGTGCTGTCAATCAACATCGACAGCACTCCCCCTTTGTTGCGAGACCCGGAGCGACAGCTTGGCTGTCGCAGTCCGGGTCTCGCGCATGCACACGACGGAGCTCCCTCCATCGTGCGCATGCGCAGTGGGGCAACATCGACACGTTTGCGAGCGTCCTTTGCTCGCGAACGGGTCTGAATGACCCCATAAGTGGCCATTACACATGCGGAAATGCTAGAGATTCACAGTGGAAGCAATATCAGGAAAAGGAAGCTCTATAAGATGTAGTGAGTTGATTGATCAAGAGTCAATTGATAATAGATTGTGAGGACAAGATGGTTCCTCGTTGAAAAGTACTTGGCAGGTTGCAGTCTTGATGACTGGTATGCACTTGGCTAGTTGCAGCCTGAATAACTGGTATGCACTTGGCTAGTTGCAGTCTTGTGAACTGGTATGCACTTGGCTGGTTGCAACCTCAGTAGCTGATATGCACTTGGCTAATTGCAGCCTGTATACCTGGTATGCACTTGGCTAGTTGCAGCCTGAATAGCTGGTATGCACTTGGCTAGTTGCAGTCTTGTGGACTGGTATGCACTTGGTTGGTTGCAGCCTGAATAGCTGGTATGCACTTGGCTAGTTGCAGTCCTGTGGACTGGTATGCACTTGGTTGGTTGCAGCCTGAATAGCTGGTATGCACTGAGGGATATCAGGAATTGCTGTAAAAGTTATTGCTTGATTGAATACACAGACAATGAATTGCAACTAAAATGGAGGAGTTGTAAATTGTAGATTGTGCACATAGCACTGACTAGTAGAGTAGACAGCTGGGTGTTATTAGCTGATTAGCCACACAGACACAGAGAGGTTGCTGAGAGTGCTGGAATGAATTAACAAATAAGTTCACAATACTGAAGTGCAGCTGACACTGCTAAAATGTACTTGTTGGGAATCTTTGAATATGTCACAAATGACCAAAATGGATGAAGCCAGTGTATTTAACTGGATTAACCTACCTCCGAGAGAAACATTAAGTTTTTCAGAGAGTGAATCGGAAGCAGCACTTTTTAAAGAAAGATCAGCTGACATGGAAGAAAGTGCCACACCTGATGATCTATTTAATACATTGTTGAGATTTAAGGAAAAATAAATTGATTTCTTGCTACATGGCATCACTTTATCTGAGTATTACAGGGAGAAGAAGATCCCAAGGGGATTCTGGGTGAGGAATGTGCCCACGATTGGTCGATACAATAAGGAATTTTGTCGCCGCTGGACAGCGGTTTGAAACAAATGCTCCATACTATTATAATTGAAGAGTCAGCACGAGAATTGGCATTAGTGAGAAACAAAATTGCAGATTTTGAAGAATTGAATAAACCAACCTTGTTGCAAGATCAGACCAATAATTGGATCGAATGCATTAGCCATCAAAGTACTGTATATAAAATAGATTTAATTTCATTCAAGAATCAGAAATGAGAAAAAGTCAATAGGGACTATGTGGAGCAGCGTGGGTTACTACTACAGATGGGTTACTGGCTTAAATGAGGGTTCCTTTCGAGACACCAGACCTCAGCATTGTACTTTTAAGACCAAAAGTAATATTCAGTCCTCAAGTGAAGCCCTAACTACATCTAGAGAAGGTTCGCTACAAGGGTCCGCCTCCTCTAAATCTACACAAAGACCTCCCGTTAGGGGTGTAAACTTATGCTGGTTAAGGAAATACAAGAAGTACACGAGGAGGGGTGGACAATTGCATCATAACATCAGTAAGGGGAAGAGGTTGGAAGAAATTAATTTGGTCTTTAGTTTATCAAATAAAGTATTAACGATGCCGAAAATCTCGGTCCTCAACAAAGGATTGGGTTTTGTCCCCACGAAAAAATTTGATGAATTCCAGTGGAAAATAGACCAATGTCATCTATAATGACAGCTTAAATTGAGAGATAATTTTAATGATAAAGAGGATACAAACCAACAGTCTGTAGTGCACAAAGTGTTTAAAAAGAAGTAAAATTTTGATCCACAAACTCATAATTTATCTATTACTGGTTTTATGAAGGCATTGGATGCACAGGTTATTTATGCACAGAAAAATCTGAAACCTTTTAATAACAATTTGTCCCAGGAAGAATGGATTGCCTTGAAGAATCTGAATAGCTATAGAGATATTGTCACCCATCCTGCAGACAAAGGGGGGTGGGGGGTGATTGTTCAGGATGTAACACAGTATCATGCAGAAATTCTATCTCAGTTGAATGATACTAATACTTATCGTAAATTAGAAAGCGACCCTACGAACATCTTCAAAAGGGTACAAGATGAGATTCTAGATGCATCTGTACATAATGCTCTATTGGATGCTGATACATGTGATTTCCTTAAATGTGATTTACCAAGAGTACCCCTAATTTATAGTCTGCTTAAGATACATAAAAACTTAAATAATCCCCCAGGGAAGCCATTTATCTCGTCCCGGGATTCACTATTCAGTAATATTTCAAAATTCTTAGATTACTACCTACAGCCATGTGTACAAGCAGAACCAGTATACCTTATGGATACTACTGACTTAATTAACCATCTGGAAAATTTAGGAGAACTACTAGATAACATCTGGATGTGCACATTGGACATTACTAGCCTATATACGAACATACCCCATTTGGAAGGAATCTGGGCTTCAAAAAAGTTAATTGTAGACAATCCTTTATATACTGGACCCAATGTAAATTTTTTCCTGTCACTCTTAGAAATGATTCCTGCTAAGAATTATTTTTATTATAATAGAGAATATTATCTTCAGTGTAATGGATGGGCTATGGGCTCACATATGGCCCCCACATACGCAAATACATATATGTTCTTCATTGGGAAGGATATCTTTTTCACCAGGGACACCAGAGATAAAATCTTTATCTTCAAACGATACATAGATGATGTGATTCTCTTCTGGAGAAGTAGTTATGGAGAGTTCCAAGATATGATGGAGAATATTAATGGACGTGAATGTCCAATTAAGTTTACCTACAATATGAGTGTGGAATCCATCATGTATCTGGATGTGAAGATTACCATCAAAAATAATAAAATAGCAACATCTCTATTTACGAAAACAATGGGCAGAAACACCCTACTTAGAGCAGAGAGTCATCATCCTATGGCTACCAAGAAGGGACTCCCATTTTCACAATAGTTAAGGGTGAAGACAGTAACTAGTGAAGAACAACAACTTGAAGTGAACCTGAATGAAATTACAAAGAAATTCAGAATGCATGGGTACACTGAGTCCGTTTTACAAACAGCAAAGAGAAAATTGAATAATATTCCAAGAGAAGATACATTGAAGAAAAAAACTAAGAGAATTTAAGAGGACAAACTGAATTGGGCTCAATATTATAACACTTCATCGGGAATTTTACAGTCAACAACTAAATCGTTGTGGCCGATTATCCAGACAGATAAAGACCTGAAGTGTCTCAGAAGGAAGAAACTTAGACCGTGCTATAAAAGGGGGAGAAATATACGGGACTGGACTGTACATCCTGATATAATAGAACATCTGAGTGTGAATATCAAGACACAGAAAAAAGTTGGTTGCTGCTATAAATGCACAGGGTGCACCATATGTCATCATACAGTATGATTGATAACAGTGTTTTTTCATCCACACAATGGATATAAATATCATATCTGCCATACACTTACGCACAGCAGCACTTATGTGGTGTACCTTATAAAATGGAGAATACCATACATTCCTACACAGGTCGGCCATCAGAGCCGCATTGAGCTGAAAGGTATCAGAACAGCCAGTAGCGAGACAGTTTGCAGTCTCGTCATAGTATCTTCAGTTTTAGACACATTATAATAGACCAGTCCCAGAAGACAAGAGAGGAGGTGATAGACATAAAAAATTACTCAGACTATACTTTAGATACATTAAACCCACATGGACTTAATGACAATCTTAATTGGAATGTTTTTTTGTAGTTACTGTAGACCTACTCAGCAATTGTTACTTGTTTCTCTGTTATTAGGATAAATAGTTGTCAACATGTAGTCCTATAACATTAGTTACCATAGTTTACTGATAGTATGATGCTTTTACTTGTAGTTTGTAGATAGGTCCTATTGAGATGTTGCATTTTGAGAATTACTAATTTAGAAGGGGTTCATTATATGACTCGATATATATAAGATTTCTTCATATGATTGACAAGTAGACATCCATATAGATTCAGACGTGACTTCATGGATTAACTATGTTATAATTTAACTACTTTGGTGGTGGGTATGTCATTTTAATGTGGATGCTGCAATGCCATAGTAATTGTGGGAGTGTTTCTGAGTGGGCGGAGCTGGTTCCCAGCCGGAAGTCCATCAGATACGACCGAGGGTGCCAGCAGCTGAACAGCGTCCAACATTCACGGGGTGGCTACATTTAGGTAAGATTTTTGCTATTTGTTGTTTGTATTTACTGCCTGAAACCTCGAGACGTTGCAGGAGACTTTGGACTAAGGGCCTGATTCAGAGCCGATCGCTCTGACAGAACGCTCGCTCTGAATCAGGGCCGGTCTTTTTTTTTTTTTAGAACGGCCTCCTGGCCACTCCCATAGCTGTGGGTGACCACCCACAGCTATAGCGAGCGGCCATGATGATGGTCGCGATGGTCAAGACCATTGCGACCATCAGGCTTGCGACGAGACCCTTGTGGTAGGGTCTCGTTGCCGCAAGCCCCAGAGAGATTTCGGCTCTAACAGAGCCGGAATCTCTCCACTGACATCACTTGTGATGTCAGTGGGGCCGGCCCCAAATGGTAGGTGTTCTCATGGGAATGCCTCTGCTTGGGCAGCCACCCCCCGGCCCACCAACCAAAGGGGGCGTGCTGTCACTCAACATCAACTGCACGCCCCCTTTGGTGCGAGACCCTGAGCGACGGATTGCCCATCGCTATCCGGGCCTCGCGCATGCACACGACGGAGCCAGCTTCGTCGTGCGCATGCGCTCTGGGTCACCATCGACCCGGTTGCGTGCGCTCAGCGCTTGCGACCGGGTCTGAATCAGGCCCTAAGTGCCTTTATTTACATATTGTGTAAAGACCATTTAGTGCCGTTTATATTGCTTCATTACCTTTCTCATTTGAAATGAGCACTGTGGTGTGAGATAATCATTGGAGAGTGCCGGCTACATGGATCTGTTTTATATATATATATATATATATATATATATAAAACAGTTACTGTTCCGCGCTCTCGCCGTCAACTTTAAAGAACTGCTGGGGTACTCCCAAAAGGATATTAATCCATAATGTAGTCACATAGGCAACCACTTATCAGAGGGGATGAGTGTACTTTATATATAATATATATATATATATATATATATATATTAGGGGTGAGCGGGTTCGGATTTCTGAAATCCGAACCCCCCCGAGCCCCCCCGATCCGAGGCCGATCCGAGTCAGGCTCGACTTTTCCCGCCTGACTCGGATCTGAAATTGAGAAAAAACTTCATCATCCCGCCTTCCGGGTCTCGCGGGTTTTGGATTCTATATAAGGTACCCGCATCGGCGCCATTTTCTCACTCGGCTGTGGACAGTGAAGAGGGAGGGTGGGAGTTAGGGCTGGCTGGGCTGTGTAGTGTAGGGTAGTGCAGTGTAGTGTAGTGTTGTGCTGTGCTGCGCTGTGCTGCTGTTGTCCATAGGGGCTGTGTCCACTCCTCCAGTCCAAGGTCCATAGGGGCTGGCTTGACTGTGTTGTGCAGTCAGTTGTCCACTCCAAATTCCTGTGCAGTGTCCAGTCCTAAAGGGGTGCTGTAGTGTTGTCCAAGGGGTGCTCTGTCCATCAGGGGTGCTCCCCCCAAGTGCAAAAAAAAATTATATTTTTTCTGTGTTTGTGAATTGTGTGCACAGTAGCCGCACGTGCATCAACAAAGGAGCAGTGCGCCTGTGTCATAAGTAAAGGGCCAGCTGGCTTGACCGTTAAAGGGTGCTGTAACCCCCAACGTGCACTCCAAACCAAATAAAAAATTTTTTTTCTGTGTTTGTGAATTGTGTGCACTGTGGCTACACGTGCATCAACAAAGGAGCAGTGCCAAGCGTGCGCCTGTGTCCCATAAGTAAAGGGCTGGCTGGCTTGTCCGTTAAAGGGTGCTGTAACCCCCAAAGGGCACTCCAAACAAAATAAAAAAATATTTTCTGTGTTTGTGAATTGTGTGCACTGTGGCTGCACGTGCATCAACAAAGGAGCAGCGCCAAGCGTGCGCCTGTGTCCCATAGGTAAAGGGCCAGCTGGCTTGACCGTTAAAGGGTGCTGTAACCCCCAAAGTGCACTCCAAAAAAATAAAAAAAATATTTTTTTGTGTTTGTGAATTGTGTGCGCAGTAGCCGCACGTGCATCAACAAAGTAACACCAAGCGTGCATCTATGTCATAGGTAAAGGGACAGCTGGCTTGTCCATTAAAGGGTGCTGTAACGCCCAAAGGGCACTTCAAACAAAATAAAAAAATATTTTCTGTGTTTGTGAATTGTGTGCACTGTGGCTGCACGTGCATCAACAAAGGAGCAGCGCCAAGCGTGCGCCTGTGTCACATAAGTACAGGGCCAGCTTGCTCATTTCTTAAAGGGTGGTGTAACCCACAAAGTGCACTAGTCTCCAACAAAAATAAAAAAATATTTTCTGTGTTTGTGTGCCTTAGCCGCATATATATATCAATATAACATAAACGGAGGACCAAACTTTCTCCGATAAAAATAAAATAGGGAAAGATCAAGAACCACTTCCTCCTAGTGCTGTTGCTGCTGCTGGGAGTTGTTCATCATTCCAGACAGGAAGTAGGAACACCACTGCTTTTACTAAACAATTGACACTCCAACAGTCCATAGCGAGGAGGATGAAGTACCGACAGCAGTCATCCTGAAGCAAAACGTATAACTGAGGCCTTGACTGCTATGTTGGTGTTAGATGTGCATCCGGTATCCGCCATTAGTGCAGTGGGATTTAGACAATTGATGGAGGTAGTGTGTCCCCGGTTCCAAATCCCATCTAGATTCCACCTGCATCCTCAAACCAGCAGCGACAACCATGCGTCTGTCTGTTAAAGGGTGGTGTAACCCCCAAAGTGCACTCCACAAAAAATAAAAAATTCTTTTTTTTCTGTCTTTGTGAAATGTGTTGGCTGTAGCTGCACCTGCATCCTCAAAGCAGCAGTGACAAGCGTGTGTCTGTCTGTTAAAGGGTGGTGTAACCCCCAAAGTGCGCTCCAACCAAAATAAAATAATCTTCTTTTTTTCTGTGTCTGTGTGTGAAATGTATGCGCAGTAGCCGCACCTGCATCCTCAAAGCAGCAGCGACAAGCGTGCATCTGTCTGTTAAAGGGTGGTGTAACCCTCAAAGTGCGCTCCACAAAAAATTAAAAAATTATTCTTTTTTTCTGTCTTTGTGAAATGTGTTGGCTGTAGCTGCACCTGCATCCTCAAAGCAGCAGCGACAAGCGTGTGTCTGTCTGTTAAAGGGTGGTGTAACCCCCAAAGTGCGCTCCAACCAAAATAAAATAATCTTCTTTTTTTCTGTGTCTGTGTGTGAAATGTATGCGCAGTAGCCGCACCTGCATCCTCAAAGCAGCAGCGACAAGCGTGCGTCTGTTTGTTAAAGGGTGGTGTAACCCTCAAAGTGCGCTCCACAAAAAATTAAAAAATTCTTTTTTTTCTGTCTTTGTGAAATGTGTTGGCTGTAGCTGCACCTGCATCCTCAAAGCAGCAGCGACAAGCGTGTGTCTGTCTGTTAAAGGGTGGTGTAACCCCCAAAGTGCGCTCCAACCAAAATAAAATAATCTTCTTTTTTTCTGTGTCTGTGTGTGAAATGTATGCGCAGTAGCCGCACCTGCATCCTCAAAGCAGCAGCGACAAGCGTGCGTCTGTCTGTTAAAGGGTGGTGTAACCCTCAAAGTGCGCTCCACAAAAAATTAAAAAATTATTCTTTTTTTCTGTCTTTCTGAATTGTGTGGGCTGTAGCCGCAACTGCATCCTCAAAGCAGCAGCAACAAGCGTGCATCTGTCTGTTAAAGGATTACATCGGTGACAGCTTCCAAGTAGGCATGTCAGACAGTCCGTACATGTACTTGCAGAAAAAAGAGGCAATTTGGAGGCCCCTGTACAAACTGGCTCTATTTTACCTGAGTTGCCCCCCCTCCAGTGTGTACTCCGAAAGAGTGTTTAGTGCAGCCAGGAACCTTGTCAGCGAAAGGCGTAGGAGGTTGCTACCACAAAATGTGGAGAAGATGATGTTCATAAAAATGAATTATCAACTCTTCCAGGGAGACCAGCCTCCATAACGTACAGAGGGACCTGTGGTGGTGGATTCCTGCTGGGACTAATTAATACTGCACACCCCTAATATATATATATATATATATATATATATATATATAGTCACATAGGGAACCACTTATCATTGGTATAGGGGGCACTCACTAGTCTTGTGATGAAATATAAAGTATTTTATTTTTGCATACATCTGACATCAGTCCATATCAAATTGCAATAGCATAGAATTATCTGTCTATCGACGTTTCGATCCCAACTTGGACTGTTCTCAAGACGTGCAATCAAAGCAACCAGCCAAACAAATTAAGAAGTAAGCATCATAGACACCCTGTTTCAAACAGCCATAGCAGATGTACCTCACTGGATCCCCGCATTTAAACAGACCAGCCCTTCCCATAGGCCACACGTAAAACGTGCTGTCACATACTAGCTGGAGCACCACACACTCGCCGTCTATCTCTTAAATCACATTAAACTCACTTTGCATGGGGTAGTACTCACCATGTTATCGGAGAGCTGCCATTAGTTTCCCACTGCAACTGCGATCACCAGCTGTGGAGAGATGCACGGTCATGATGTCATCACTGCCGGCTCAATGTTACTGCGTTCCACCTATGTTGAACGCATGGCCTAGCACATGCGCAATATAGTGGGACTGACATAGCGATGTCAGCAGCATCACTTGTTACTTGGCAATTCAGAAGACTACAATAGCCAGCATATGCACGAAGCAGCTGGACCAATAATATCGATCTCAGCCGCTATTCATGCTGCTGAGCAACCAATATATGTCTCAGATAACCGTATTATTATCAAACCTAAAAGTTAGCGAAGCGGTTTAAGATGAAAAACAGCAGGTAGACACTCATTACAAATTTCAAATTATGGGCTAAGATATAAATGGGGAACCAATCATTCAAAGGCAGGAACCCAGTGTATTGACTCAAATCATTATTCAGAATGGAACAATAAAAAATAACTATAATTAGATATTCATATTATGGCATCATAATCATGCAATATTAGTGAAAAAGGATTTACCTGAGATATATAATACAATATTAGACTAGACACCAAAGGAACCATGCTTAATATGGCTCCAACTGTGTCTATCAAATTGACAGTATATTCCATCACAACCAATTATCATATCACTAAAATCACCAAAAAGATGTTAAAGGTAGATAACCCATTAGATACTCAAACAAATACAGTCCTCGACACAAAAATCCCCATATGAAAAATATGTGTAAATTGGTATTACACAAACAATGATTAAAAAGTAAATAATATTCCAAAAAAAACATTATTATATAAAAAAAAAATTAATCTTGACCAAATCTTAGTTTAGGAACACTGATACAGGATTATATTTGTTAAGTCCCTTTGGAGAAAATGTATCAAGGTGACTAATCCAGCGACTTTCCCTCTGATGTAATTTCTTGACACGGTCTCCTCCTTGTGTCGGTGGTGGTTCCCAGTCGATAATCCTACATTTAAGGGTGGAGACTTGATGATCTTTCTCAAGAAAGTGGCATGTCACCGGTTTATTGGATTTACGGGTCTGTAGTGCAGATCTAATAGAAGCCCTATGATTAGCCACCCTTTCTCTAAATCCTCGTGAAGAAAGACCCACGTAATATAAACTACACAGACAGACTAGGACATAGATGACATGATCCATCATACAGTGTAGGCAATATTTTTTAATTTGCTTCCCAGAATGGGGATGGGGAAAAGTTGCACCTTGCAGGAGACTCCTACATGTAACACAATTTGAGCAACTGACACATCCTGGTTTCTGTTGTAATAGCCAGGTAGTGTTCATGGATAGCTGAGGAGTCATCATTGGTCTGAGTAAAAGTTATTTTAAACTAGGGCCCCGCCTGAAGGCTATCATTGGTGGTAATGTGTCTTTTAGTTTTAAAGCCCCATCCAAAGTTAATATAGGCCATCGTTGATGTAAAGACCGCCTTGTTATGCTGGCCATCTTATTGTAATTTGTTGAGAAAATCATCCGGTTTAACTTTTTTTGAGGCCTACAGCTGACGTTGATTCAGATGAGAATTTCAATCTATCTTCCGCTAAACTTTTCTGGATTAGCTGTCTTCTATAGCCTTATGCAACAAATCAGTCACTGATTTCATTTAACTGTAACTCTGCACAATGAGGATCTGTGTTGTTGCATAAGACACACAAAAATTGAGATTTGGGAAGACTATTTTTTAGTGCGGTGGATGGTAACTGTGAGAATGGAGAATTGTGTTTCTGTCTACCTCTTTATGATATAAAGTGGAATGTAATCTGCCATTCTTTTTTGAAATTGTGAGGTCCAAAAAATGTATTTGAACTGGATCAACTTCAAATGTGAATCTTACAGGATGTGTAAGTTGATTAAGAGAATTCACCATTGCTTTGAATGATTCTATATCACCTTTCCATAATAAAAACGTCATCTATGAAACTTTTGAAAAAAAATATTTTCGAATGAAACACTGGAAAAATATATGCGGCTTCATAGGCGATCATATAAAGATACACATATGACGGTGCCAGATTTGTCCCCATTGTGGTGCCAGAATGCTGTAAATAGTAGGTTGTATTGTACAGAAAATAATTCTTAGTCAGCACTATTTCAGCCATGTCTAGAATATATTCCACTGGTATTTGGGTATGGGAATGTCAGTTGATGAAGAAAGTCATTTATATCCTTTATATAACTAGGGCCTAGTTGCACAAGAGGTTGAAGAATAGAATCAATGACTACAGCGAGTGGCTATAATATAGATCCTCTAGCGGAAATTATTGGCCTGCCCGTTGGGTTATCCAAAGTTTTGTGGACCTTTGGTAAGGTGTACAAAACAGATAGGGTGGTCCACAGTAAGAAATTTGTATGTGGAATCATCTAACCAACCATTAGTGAGGCCAATAGACAACATGGCATCTACCAAGTTATTAATAGCTAGAATAGGATCACTCGCAAGTTCTTCATACATGTCCATATCCGCTAATTGGCATCAACTTTCTTGGTCATACTTTATCCAATCTTGGATCACCTTTATCCACGGGTCGTATCTCCAAACTCTGGTTATTTCGTAACTTTTGTAATGCTTGTTTTCGTCAACTGACAGATTATCAGAACACTTCAAGGTTCTAGTCCCAATGATGTCATATTGTGTCATCCTCAAAAATGTTCTGATACTGGCATTAGTGTATGGTGGATGCTGTTTTTCATCTTAAACCGCTTCGTTAACTTTTAGGTTTGATAATAATACGGTTATCTGAGACATACATTGGTTGCTCAGCAGCATGAATAGCGGCTGAGATCGATAATATTGGTCCAGCTGCTTCGTGCATATGCTGGCTATTGTAGTCTTCTGAATTGCCAAGTAACAAGTGATGCTGCTGACATCGCTATGTCAGTCCCACTATATTGCGCATGTGCTAGGCCATGCGTTCAACATAGGTGGAACGCAGTAACATTGAGCCGGCAGTGATGACATCATGACCGTGCATCTCTCCACAGCTGGTGATCGCAGTTGCAGTGGGAAACTAATGGCAGCTCTCCGATAACATGGTGAGTACTACCCCATGCAAAGTGAGTTTAATGTGATTTAAGAGATAGACGGCGAGTGTGTGGTGCTCCAGCTAGTATGTGACAGCACGTTTTACGTGTGGCCTATGGGAAGGGCTGGTCTGTTTAAATGCGGGGATCCAGTGAGGTACATCTGCTATGGCTGTTTGAAACAGGGTGTCTATGATGCTTACTTCTTAATTTATTTGGCTGGTTGCTTTGATCGCACGTCTTGACAATGGTCCAAGTTGGGATCGAAACGTCAATAGACAGATAATTCTATGCTATTGCAATTTGATATGGACTGGTGCCAGATGTATACAAAAATAAAATAATTTATATTTCATCACAAGACTAGTGAGTGCCCCCTATACCACTGATAAGTGGTTGCCTAAGTGACTATATATATATATATATATATATATATATATAGTATATATATATATATATATATATATTATATAAAGTACACTCATCCCCTCTTCCCAGAGAACATTGCAGTACTTGCACTCCACCACAAAAAAACGTGTTAACCTAGGGGTGTGAACCGGCCACTTTTCGTGTTTTGTGTTTTGGTTATGGATCTGGATCTTTCTTCGTGTTTTGGATCTGGATTGGATTTGCCAAAACCACCCTGCCGTGTTTTGGGTTCTGGGTTTTGTGTTTTGGATCTGTATTTTTTTTTAAAAAAAGCATAAAAACAGCTAAAATCACAGAGTTTGTGTTTTCTTTATGCAACTATGCTATTATTAACCTCAATAACCTTAATTTCCACTCATTTCCAGTCTATTCTGAACACCTCACTCCTCACAATAGTGTTTTTATGTCCAAAAGGTTGCACCGAGGTAGCTGGATGACTATGCTAAGCAACACGAGTGGGCAGAACAAACACGTGGCCCATCTAGGAGTGACACTGCAGTGGCAGACAGGATGGCAGTTTGAAAAACTAGGCCCCAAACAGTACATAATGCAAAGAAAAAAAAGAGGTGCAAAATGGAATTGTCCTTGGGCCCTCCCACCCACCGTTATGTTGTATAAACAGGACATGCACACTTTAACAAACCAATCATTTCAGCGCCAGGGTCTGCACACACCTGTGGCTGAAATGATTGGTTTGTTTGGGCCCCCACAAAACAAGTTGGCAATTAATCTGTCCCTGTACAAACTGGCTCTACGGAGGCAAGATGTCGTCCTCATCCTCCTCATCCACCGATTCCTCACCCTCTTCAGTGTTGTGTACATCCTCATCCTCACAGAGTATTAATTCGTCCCCACTGGAATCTACCACCACAGGTCCCTCTGTACGTTCTGGAGGCTGGTCTCCCTGGAAGAGTTGATAATTCATTTTTATGAACATCATCTTCTCCACATTTTGTGGAAGCAACCTCCTACGCCTTTCGCTGACAAGGTTCCACGCTGCACTAAACAATCTTTCGGATTACACACTGGAGGGGAGGCAACTCAGATAAAATGGAGCAAGTTTGTACAGGGGCCTCCAAATTAGCTCTTTTTCCTGCCAGTACAGGTACGGACTGTCTGACATACCTACTTGGATGCTGTCAAGAATGTAATCCTCCACCATTCTGTCAGTGGTGACAGTATCATATGCAGTGACAGTAGACATGTCAGAAATTGTTGGCACTTCCTTCAGTCCAGACCAGATGTCCAAACCGGCCCTTGACTTATGACACAGGAGCACGCTTGGCGCTGCTACTATGTTGATGCACGTGCGGCTACAGCGCACACAATTCACAAACACAGAAAAAAATATTATTTTTTTTTGGAGCACTTTGGGGTTAAACCACCCTTTAACAGACTTATTGGAAAACAAGCGCACGCTTGGCACTGCTCCTTTGTTGATGCACATGTGGCTACTGCGCATACATTTCGCACACAAACACAGCAAAAAATAATTGTTTATTTTTTGTGGAGCGCACTTTGGGGGTTACACCACACTTTAAGAGATGAGCCAGCCAGCCCTTTACATATGGGACACAGGCACACCCTTGGCGCTGCTCCTTTGTTGATGCACATGCAACCACAGTGCACACAATTCGCAAACACAGAAAATATTTTTTTATTTTGTTTGGAGTTCACTTTGTGGGCTACAGCACCCTTTAACGGTCAAGCCAGACGGCCCTTGACTTATGACACAGGCGCACGCTTGGCGCTGCTCCTTTGTTAATGCACGTGCAACCACAGTGCACACAATTCACAAACACAAAAAATATTTTTTTATTTTGTTTGGAGTTCACTTTGTGGGCTACAGCACCCTTTAACGGTCAAGCCAGACGGCCCTTGATTTATGACACAGGCGCACGCTTGGCGCTGCTCCTTTGTTAATGCACCTGCAGTCACAGTGCACATAATTCACAAACACAGAAAATAATTTTTTATTTTTGTTGGAGTGCACTTTGGGGGTTACAGCACCCTTTAACGGTCAAGCCAGCCGGCCCTTTACTTATGACACCGGCGCACGCTTGGCGGTACTTTGTTGATGCACGTGCAGCTACTGCGCACACAATTTACAAACACAAAAAAAATAAAATTAATTTTTGGAGTACACTTTGTGGGTTACAGCACCCTTTAACGGACAAGCCAGCTGGCCCTTAATTTATGACACAGGCGAATGTTTGGCGCTACTTTGTTGGTGCACATGTGGCTACTGCGCACACAATTCACAAACACAGAAATTTTTTTTTTTTGGAGTGCACTTTGGGGGAGCATCCCTGATGGACAGATCACTCCCTGGACAACACTACAGCACCCCTATAGGATTACAGCCTTTATCGGACACTGCACAACACAGTCCAGCCAGCCCCTATAGACTTTGGAGTGGACACAGCCCCTATGGACAACTGACTGGACAACACAGCCCAGCCAGCCCCTATGACAGCAGCACAACACAGCCCAGCCAGCTGCAAAAGGGTTGGATGGCTGATTAAGAAGGAGTTAAGTTTTTTAGTAGGAGTTGATTATTGATGAGATGAATGATAGTGTGTGGCGGTCACAAAAATGATCTCTGTATTACAGTATATAGTGGTTATTAGTTTGCTCTCCGTCATTTTATGGTGAACATTCTTTCATTCTTAGGGTTCTTTCTGTATTGGATGTCGGTCACTAGGTTAATCTCTGTATTGTTTGGTAGTCACTATTATGCTCTCTGTTTTGTACGGTGATCTCTAGGATGTTATTCTATTGTATGTCAATATAATGCTCTAAGTTTTGGGTATAGTTAGGCAGAGGCAAGGTGATTTAAAATTTTCTTTTACACAGCTAGGGAAATTATATTTTAAACAAACAAACATTTGCATAGTCCCCACCTACTGTTGGTTTGGACCCACCTACATGGAGCACCTTTCATAATTTTTACTATGGCCACTAAAAGTTCCCAGTCGATCCCTGGTTACTGTATATCAGATACTGGAGGAGATGTACAAAGCCTTGGAGAGTGATAAAGTGTAAGAGAGATAAAAGTACTAACCAATCAGCATCTAACTGTCATTTCACAGACTGTGTTTGAAAAATGACAGGAGCTGATTGGTTAGTAGTTTATCTCTCTCCACTTTATCACTCTCCAAGGCTTAGTACATCTACTATGCTGAATGTAAAAAAATCTGATCTTTAGAAACTAATTTTACATGAATTTGTATCTTATTTTATCTACAACTCAGCAAAATAATGTCTGTTAGTACAGTACTAGCACTTTTCATTTGGTGAGCAGAATCTTGATAACAACCTTACGAAGGTAGATAGCTACTAGTCAGGGCTCACCAGAGATTTGCAATATGGGAATTTTTCCCAGGGCGAAGGAAAAGAAGGCAGATTAAGAATAGAAAGTGGGATGTGAACTCATAAATCAAATGTGCTTACAGAATTTATTTCAGTTACAGCTCTGTCTTACACATTAGACAAGTCATAATTACACTTCAGTACACAGTGTGAACAGAGGAATGAGCTACAACACAGTGCACAATAAACCCTGTCATATGGCGGCAAACAGGATAAGAACAGCAGTAGCAATACTCAATTTTACATCACAGTATAGAATTACACTCCGACATACTGTAATATTATCATCAATCTCGATCCTATCCAAAACTGACGGCTCAAGTTGTTGGAAAATTACACTAAAGGAATTCTGTGCTTCTCTGCACACAGATAAAATCTATGAGCGCTGCAAAGAAAACAAAGTCAGGTGTTTTCAACAAGTGTTTTATTGGAAACAAATTAATTTCAATACATTTAATACATGCTTTCTCCAGACTTATCCTTAAATCAAATATAGGTTACAATTGAAACTGCATTAATGTGGGTGATTATTATTGTCTGCTTAGAAGCAGCTAATTTAGTTTAAAACGAAAAAAAAAAACATAATTGTAAACTCTAACTACAGGAATTGAAATAAAATTAATATGCACAGTACGCAAGATTTCTGAGATGACCAATCCAACGATTGTTAAGCGATCTTGTGCATACACACTTACCAATCACCTGCCCATTATGTCTTCTCAGCAGGCTCCATTTTTATATGACCATCCACTTGTGACATCATATTTAACGGATTCTGCGCCCAATATATCATTCGGTCATTCAATCATGTCTACGTACCAAATTATATCTCTGCACAATATATTGCACCTGCCATGTACAACGTCGTTCACAGATGTATTGTGTGTACACACTGACCGATGGTTGGGACGATATATTGTTTATCATCTGTATGAATGATATATCGCCCAGTGGGTACCTACCATCTACCTCAAACACAGTAACATTCATAAAAAACATTAGCAACTATGAGGTGTCACTATTAAATAACAAGACTGTACTTGTAAAAAATAAACCATGCTGCGTGAGTTAAAAGGGAGTGGTGTAACATTGACCTTGGGCTATCCCAAATTGGTTTTGCAAGTTTCACCCCTCTCGTACAGTTGCTGTTACACAGCATTCTAAGAAGTTGTGTTTTTCCTTGCTTAGTTGAAAAGTAGAGCAATGTATTAACTTAACATTTTTAGTTCATTTGAACAAAACGCCCAACAGATCTTTCCGTATGTTAACCGAGACTTAAGGGGCAGATGGTATGTCACGTGCATGTGTGTTTGAGTGGCAAAAAAGATTTAATGATGGTCGTGAGGATGTTGAAGATGATTAATGCCCCAGAAGGCCTTGTACATCAAAAACAAATTACCGTATTTACTCGAGTATAAGCCGAGCTTTTCAGCACATTTTTTGTGCTGAAAAAGTCCCCCCTTGGCTTATACTCGAGTCATGCCCGCATGGTACGCAGCTGAGTAGCGTACCATGCGGGCCGCGGTACAGACTGTGGGCCTGATTCTGAGCTGAACGCTGTGACCAGAGCGCTCGCTCTGAATCAGTGCCCTCCTACCTGAAAATGGAGCGGCCTCCTGGCCGCTCGCATAGCTGTGGGTGACCACCCACAGCATATGCGAGCGGCCAAAAAGATGGTCGCTTGCTGCCGCAAGCCCAGGAGTGATTTTGGCTCTATCAGATCCCAAATCACTCCCACTGACATCACTAGTGATGTCAGTGGGGCCGACTTCAGACGGTAGGCGTCCCCATGGGAACGCCTCCGTCTGGCAGCCACGCCCCCGGCACGCCCACCAAAGGGGCGTGCTGTCAATCAACATTGACAGCACGCCCCCTTTGGTGCGAGACCCGGAGCGATGGAGAGCCCGTCGCTATCCGGGTCTCGCGCATGCGCACAACGGAGCACCCTCCTTCATGCGCATGCTCAGTGGGGCAACATTGACCCGCTTGCGAGTGTCCTCTGCTCGCGAGCGGGTCTGAATGACCCCCTGTGTCTCTGTGACACAGCTGCACCGCGTGTGTAGCGCTGACCGGATGGAGTTCGGTCAGCACTATACGCTGCCAAACACCCAGCCGCCGGAGCCGGCAGCTGTGTGTTTGTTGTAATCAGCAGCCGATGCTGCTGGGAGCTGCTGCTCCCACTGCGGGAGCCATCTTCCGGCTCCTGCAGTGGGTAATGGGAGAGACGTCGTCATGATGACGTTTCTCCCATAATGCAATGCGGCCGGAGGAGCCAGTAGCAGCGTCGGGACCAGGAGCGGGGTTTCAGGTAAGTGTATTTGTTTTTTTCATTACATCTCTCTCTACTGGGGGGGGGCTACTACTGGGGGCAGTACCATTGGGGGATTACTACTGGGGGCAGTACCAGGTGGGGATTAATACTGGGGGCACTACCAGGGGGGGATGCTACTGAGGGCACTACCAGGGGGGGTATTACTACTGGGGGCACTACCAGGGGGGGTATTACTACTGGGGGCACTACCAGAGGGGGAATATTACTACTGGGGGCAGTACCATTGGGGGAGTACTACTGGGGGCAGTACCAGGTGGGGATTAATACTGGGGGCACTACCAGGGGGGGGATATTGCTACTGAGGGCACTACCAGGGGGGGTATTACTACTGGGGGCACTACCAGGGGGGGTATTACTACTGGGGGCACTACCAGGGGGGGTATTACTACTGGGGGCACTACCAGGGGGGGTATTACTACTGGGGGCACTACCAGAGGGGGAATATTACTACTGGGGGCAGTACCAGGGGGGGATTACTACTGGGGCAGTACCAGGGGGGGATTAATACTGGGTCACTACCGGGGGGGAATTGTTACTGGGGCGACTACCAGGGGGGTATTACTACTGGGGGCTCTACCAGAGGGGGAATATTACTACTGGGGGCAGTACCAGGGGGGGATTACTACTGGGGCAGTACCAGGGGGGGATTAATACTGGGGTCACTACCAGGGGGGGAAATTGCTACTGGGGGCACTACCAGGGGGGTATTACTACTAGGGGCTCTACCAGAGGGGGAATATTACTACTGGGGGCAGTACCAGGGGGGGATTACTACTGGGGCAGTACCAGGGGGTGATTAATTCTGGGGGCACTACAAGGGGGGGGATATTGCTACTGGGGGCACTACCAGGGGGGGTATTACTACTGGGGGTACTACCAGAGGGGGAATATTACTACTGGGGGCAGTACCAGGGGAGGGATTACTACCAGTAGCTGCTGCATTTCCCACCCTAGGCTTATACTTTAGTCAATAAGTTTTCCCAGTTTTTTGTGGTAAAGTTAGGTACCTCGGCTTATATTCGGGTCGACTTATATTCGAGTATATATGGTAAAATGTAAAAAAAAAATTTAAAAATTGTTCGAATTAACCATTGACTCAGCATCCAAATGATAGTATAAATGATAAACTTCGACAATGCAACTGTTAGGCAAGTTTTGCATCAAGATCTTAAAGTTTGTGCTACGATGGTTCCAATGGGTTCTCACTGCCAAGTAGAAAGAAAATGGAAAACGAATTTGCACAGACATTTTGGAACACATTAAGGCAGATATGCATTTTTAGCTAAAGTTATTACCTGTGATGAAACATGGATCTTCCAGTATGATCCTGAGACAAAATGCCAGTCCATGCACTGGAAAACACCATCATCACCATGAATGAAGAAAGCACATCAAAGCAAATCCAAATTCAAAAACATGTTAATTATTTTCTTTGATATCAAGGGTGTTATTTGGAAGACTGGGTCCCAGAAGGCGCAACAGTGAATCAACATTACTACAAAAATGTTTTAGCAACTTTGCGGGAAAGAATCAAAAGAAAGAGGCCAGAATTCTGTTAAAATTGTTTCATCCTCCATCAGGACAATGCACCAGCCCACACAGCTCTCTCTGTGATACAGTTTTGGCCAAACAGATTGCAGTGCTAGAACACTCTCCATACTCACCAGACCTAGCACCGTGTGACTTCTTTCTTTTCCCTAATGTCGAACCTGTACTCAACTGAACCCGTTTTGCATCAGTTACTGAGGGAAATAAGATAATGACAAAGCTATTGAGATAGCTGAGAGATAATGAGCTACAGCACGGCTTTGACCAATGGAAAATAAGAATGCAGCAGTGTGTGGGTGCAGAAGGGGAGTACATAGAAGGGGAGTTAAAATGTACTTAATATAATTAAACATAAATTGTAACATCAGTCTCATTATTTAATAGCCACACCTCCTAAATAAAAATTAGGCAGGTTTAATTTAATTGCAAGGTGACAATGTAAACATCAAACCAAAAACGTTGTATTGTAGCAGTTTAACAAAATTAAATCTGCTGGAAATTATGATTGCACCGCAAATCAATGTGAAATTTTGGAAATGACCAAATTAGATCAAACAACTTAAACTGGGTACACACAATACGATATACAGATGAGCGGCTCAGTCATCTCTAATATGGTATATTGTCCTAAAGCAGATCAGAACAAAATATATTGTACACATTGTTTAGTGTGTATGCCCAATCTGTCATTCCTGGCCGTTTTTCCTGGCCGTCGTTCCTTGAATGATTTAATAAATGACACAGTGTAGTTACTTGCAACAAGTAATGAATCTAATGATACATCGCTCCATTGTCTGACGGATTGTGCAGAGTATCTATGGCACGCACAATGTATCATTCATTACACTGCTCCCCGCATCGCTGGGTTGCACCATTGTAAGGTGTGTATCCAGCTTCAGACTGCCCAAATTTTAAACCAGTTTGACTAATTAAAACCTCCTTTGGTTAGCCTTTCTGCTTTGCAGTGCTCTATTTTTACCAAGGGGTCAGCTTTTTGTGTGCAATATAATATTTCATGGTGTAATATGACATTTCAAAGGTGAGAAGTTCTGCCGGTACAATCTTTGAGTTAAGCTTTTGCTTGGCAAGTCCATCTTGTATTTGCAAATTCTTCATGAAAATTGGTCCTGGTATATGTATTTTTGTGAGCCTGTGAATAAATTAGATTGTAAGCTCCTTCAGGGCAGAGTCTGAAGTGTCTGAATAAAGCTCTGCAATTATATTGTGCTGCAGAACATGTTGACAGTATATGAATTAAGGATACTAGCAATAATGTATTTCTGTGGATATTTTGGTGCTGCTGACTATAATTAGAACAATTAATTTCCAGAGGTTTTTTTGTGCCGCAGACTAATGTAATATTGCAGTTTCTAACCAGACACAGATAATGTATATTTATACTACAGTAAATGCACCTATACAAGAGAGGCATTTTGTGCATTTCCTATGTATTTTTAATACTAGTTTGTAATTGTAATTCCACTAGCCTCAATTATTTATGGTTACATGTGAAGTTAAACAGAAGGTGCAGCAGGATGGCACTCAGCAGACTAGTACAGAGCAATAAATGACAGGAGCCGTCCTGTTGTCCAACGTTTCGGGTCTTTAATGACCCGAAATAAAGTTATTTCAAAATAATGCACTCACCAATGTAGATACAGGAAAATCGGCATATTTATTACCACAGTGTTGATGCAATGGTGCTTAATAAATCAATTGTCAGCCATACAGAAAAAGTTTTCAATTTTTTGTGTTCCTTAAACTTTTTTTCAAGACATCAGGAAGCCACTGACATGCATCATATACATATATATATATATATATATATATATATATATATATATATATATACATTATATACAGTATATAAACATACATATATATATATATATATATATGTATGTATATGTATGTATAAATATAGTTATATACATCCGCAGCATTACTTACGGATACAATTACTGGCTACTTTGTGCCACACGTTCTGTATTTGGGCAGATGTTCAAACCTCCTCTGTAACATAAATGCTTGGGGTTTGTATGCACACAATTAGAGTTTTACAGAAACCCAGTGAACCTTGTTTGTTACTGCTGCCAGGAACAGCTACAGAGGAGGTCAGAGGTCCAATGTCTTCATGCAGAGACAGATCATGTACTAGCTGGTACTGAGCAGGAAAATAACAGTAGGCAATGCTTTAATGAATAGCTTATCATGTGCAACACACCGTGTGATAATAGGGGGTCTGCTTAGTAGGATGGAAGGACAAATGTGAACGATTCCGCTCAGCAAAAGGTGCATATGTAAAGAAGGGGAAAAAAACACAGTGAAACATCAAAGAATGGCATCAGCATTATGATATTAAAAACAGCAGGAATGCAGACAGTAACCTTATTCTCAGGAACCAATACAGAGTATATTTGTAAACATTTATCAGAATAATAATATTCATTTTAGTGTGTTCAGCAAATATTTACTATTAGTAAGAATGTTTATTTATAAAAAATTTTAAAGGACCAGTAAATATGTAAATGGTTTCATGTCTTGTTGCTTCTGTAACACCTTCCCTCCTACCATTCCTCAGGGCCGGTTTTAGGACAGGGTGGAGAGGGCATGTGCCCTTGCCATCCACTTTCAGAAGGGGCCACATAAATTAGGTTTGAAAATTTTTTGATTTTAAGATTTTATCATATTAAACTCTATTGGGTGTGTTTGGAAAAATGTACCCCTTTGTTACTGACCCTATTTTGGCACTTTTTGGGCTAATCACATACCAATATCAGTAATTATGAGTCCCACTCATCCTTAGGAATGAAGCAGTTAGGTACTACTCAATTTAATTTAATTACTTGTTTGTCCATGTTTGGTCATTTAACTGGGCCACAAATGCTAATATGACGTCACTCATTCAGAAAAATGATTTAACTTTCATTTATAGAAATGAATACAAGACACACATGAATACGGATCTATCACATTTAGAAAAGATTATGATAATGTGATGGCAGGGTATCATGTTTCATGCTCTGTCCCCCTTGTATGCAATCATGGCCCAAGCTCTCCTCACTTGCTCTATCTCCATACTTAACTGCCACAATGATTTCTTGATCAGAGCAGGGTAGCAGGGAGATTGGTTCATGGCTGTAGAAGTCTTCAAGTAAAGAATAGAAATACAGATACACTTTTAAGGCTCTCCTCTGCTTCCTCCATTCTCTTGCCTAGATAGCAAGAAATGGACAGCTAAGTCTGTAGATTTTCAGGCTAAAATAGAATCACCCTAAGTGTGGGAAAACTGTGATCCTCATTGTCCCCAAAGTGCCCAGCCCTGTTATACATGCATAAAATATAGTTTTTGCATGATTTCCACATTTGTAAGTATTGGACCTATTAATGAAGCCCTCCCAATTTAGTGTATGGGGAATGCTGTACTTATCCAAAATATCAAGCTCAGAAGCTTGACTGCAGGAATTATCTCTATCTACCAAGGGAAAGAGGGTCCGAATTGTGAATAGAGATTCATTTGGATGTATTTGTGCTAGGCTTCGCCATGTCAGCTGCTTATCGAAGCAGCAGTCCCAGCATGAAGGGCATTATAAGTAGCATCTAAACCTGTTCTTACCTCGCTGCAAATAGCAAGGATATGTTATGGGGCATTTATCATTAAATTGATAAATGGGCCTCTTAGTGGGTTTCCTAAGCTAAGGCCAGAAATCATTACTTATGAAATAATAGAGCTTTATAGTCCTGAAATTTGTTAACCCAGACACATATGGTGAATAAGAAACCATAAACTCTCTATCGGCTGATGTCAGCCTACATTTATACACAGGTAACAATATAAACTTATCTATAATAAAGACACACCTAAAGAGACATATTGGTGGGGAAAAAGGTAAAGGTATGGTGAGAACAACTCTACATGCAGTTTCACCATCCACTCAAGTAAACTGGCTTAAATGGGGACCAACTTCCAACCCTTAACATGCACTATATAAGGAACTAGGTGGAAGCCAACTACTAGCCCATCTCACAAATACAGGATATCCAAACTCCCATTCCAATGACACACAAGAAGCCAACCTGGACTGGTGGTGCCACTGACCTCAGTAGGGTAAAATCAGCCTAAATCCATGTGTAGGTGTGGAGAGCAGCTCAAGGTCATTCAGACACTGTTACCGTTCTTTCTCACCAACAATGGAACTGCAGTCACCTCTATACTACAGCATGGACACTCCTCTAACACCCTAAACCAGATCTCCAATAAACAAAACAAACCCTCCATGTTAAGATGTAACCGATCTGGCCTGTAAGGTTGGACATCCTTAAATCTGTTTAACAGATATGACCAACCACTGCATTCACCCTCTTCCGAGCCAAGTTAATGCAACATTACTGTGGTGACAATACCAACCAAACTTTTTATCGATACCATTTGAACAGCATCGATATTAGAGAGATTTGATTGCACAGACCAGATTGCCCATACCTCCCATTTCAATATAAAATAACTTTGTCACACAGAAACAGTTTGCGGTTCCAACACACACAAAGGTACTATATTGTAAAAAGGGTATAATCAGCCTTAATCTATACAATGCAGCTATATACAGGATAAAGACAAAGATACAATTACCAACACTTCGCCATGCGGTCTGGATCCTAGACTAACAGCTGTCCATCAGGATTGCTGTGTGTTTCTTTAGGGTCAGGCAGGGAGAAAGGTAGCAAAGGAAAGGGGGCTGGGATCCAGACTGCATGGCAATTTATAGGTGTACAATTACCTTTGAACATAAGCTGAATACTCAGAGGGGTTCCCTATTGGCCCTTTATTACTGAGTCACAATGGTTGTTGCTATTCATTTGTTAGTAAATGGTTGACGTCACTGGAGGTTGAACTGTTAGAAAATCCCTTTGTACTAACATTTGGCATGCAAATCTACAGGGGAGGTGTACAGTGATTTATACAGTATAGAGTATAATTCTTGGCAGGTCTTCTTAACTCGATAGTGATCCCTTCCATATTCATCCTGTTGGTTTCATATTCCTGTTGAGACAGAGGGAAATCGGTAGATATTACTCATGACCCATTTATCTTATTCCTAATCCCAGATATCATATAACTGCTATTTAACATGTAACATTCACTGCATACCTTTAAAACACATAGCATTGTGCGTATCTCAGTCAGTTTAGGGTTAAATGGGATATAAGTTTATTGTAAGGAAAGGCTGCTGTCCGTCGGGGTAAGGTTTCCGACAATAATACTTAAAAGCTGGCTATGCGATTGAAACGCAAAACAGTATTTAAACAGTATTGCTGTACTAACTTTCTGTGTTTATGTAATGTAAAAATGGCGCTTAACTGTTGTGAGCACAGAAACATGGCTCGCCATTCACAATATGATGAGTTGCGGGGGCATGGGATGCGTGTGCATGTATAGCGAGCATGTGCAATTGCGCATGCGCAAGTGCGTGCGCAAATGCGGCGGGAGCCTGTGTTCGCATAAAATGGCCGTGGATGATCAAATCGTCCAATGGATATCGTGTTGCGATTCGTGCGCAATTAAGCGATCGCAACCAATTTAGACGGTTTTGACAGTCCACCCTTTGATAGCAATTATACGCTATCACCATATGCAAGCAACAATTAATAATTGGTTATCTGATTTGCCATACTATAAGACATTAGTTAATGTTATTGTTATGGGATGGCATGAGTTGTTAATTTACCCATCAATGAAGCACTCTTGGGGGAAGGGACATAAAACTAGCCTTATGTGCACACCACAGGCCAGACTGAAGAGGTCGTGACCATATGTTAGATGTGGGAATGCACCTAACCCATAAGGATAATTTTGAATTGTTTAGAGACTTCATTTTAAGATGTTTTGAAATAGCATTAATAACACTTTTATGCACTGCTAAACAAATCCAAATCACATCATTACAAGGTACCTGTTCTTATGGGACTTCTACTATCATTCGGATCTTATTTCATGTGGACACTGTATTATAAAGTATTGTTCAATGGCCCTCATTCAGAGCCGCACGTTAACAACAGTACGCTCGTTGCGTTCCGATGTTGACTAACCGCGCATGCGTCGGTGTTACACCGCGCATGTGCGTACGGCAGATTGCGAGCTTTTTTTCTCTCGTTCCTAAAATAGCGTACAGGAAGTGACATGTCAAATGTGATTGACAGAACAGGGCGTTTTTGGGTGTTGACGGGGGTGGAGATGAAAAAACGCAGGCGTGGCGAGGCGTTTTTGGGGCGTACATACATTAGCAGATGCGAACGTCAAATGTGTTCGGACCGTCTCATACGTCACTGAAACATCCGCTTTCCCTTCAAAATGCTCGCACAGCTTAGGGTCAGGATTACTCGACCACATTGGCGATGGCCTTCTCCTCCGTCCCGGGACTCCACGATGGTGCAGCGATTAATCGTGGCTGGTCAGTAAAGTAATTAGTGTTGGATTGAAATCCGGCTTGGTATGTGTTTGGAAAGCAGTTTATTGGGATAGCACAAAAGCGTACGCAGGTGGAAATCAGAGCTGCTAATGTCATGATTACATAATCAATTAGCGTACATTTTTGGGCTTTTATTTTGGCCACAATTTGGTGGTTATGGCCTATTGTAACAATAATGTCATCATCTTTTAATTAGCTCACCTTTTTTTTTGTTTACTGTGGAATTTGCATCGCTATGTGTTTTTTTAAACGTTCCTTAAAGAGGCCTTTTTTTTTAAAAAAGAGGGTCAGTTTTTGCGTTTAAGGCCAGGATTAAATGTAACCCATTTGTACAATAATGTCACAATACAATGTCAGTGTTTTGTTTTTAATTTATTGTTTACACACAAACAAATTGGCATAATATTGTATTGCCTTTTTTTGTGGCCAAGATATTTGATAAAAAAAAAAAAAAAACATAACTACTAACATAAGCGTAAATACAAAATTTAAAAACATTTCACAAGAAAGGAGAGGGAAGTTTTGACCAGAAAGGAATATGAGCCAAGCACAGAAGGAAAGTGGGAAAAGTCGCCATTGCTGTCACCGTTTTCTCGCCCGTTTGGCTGGGTGAGGGTGGGCGCCAGACCGGGTCCGGGATGCCATCGGGCTGGCCTGTCCAGAGGCAGATGTTGTGGCCTCTGGACTAGGCACAGGGCTAGGCACATTTGGAGGATTGCCTGATGTTGTGCCAGAGGTAGAGGATCTGGATGTTCCGGCAGGAAGGGAGGTCGGCTCCACCATGTGCTGGCAAACGAGCTGCTCCAGGGCATCGGCGATGCGGATGTTGGCCCTGGTATTTTCCGCCAGGGCCTGAGCAATGGTCACGTTGGCCGCAGCATTTTGCTCCAGGGCCTCAGCCACCCGTATCAGACTGGCGTCCATCCTCTGCAGAATCTCCGTATGGCAATCCGATTTAAAATTGAGTTCTGTGAGGAGGCCCACTGCCTGCAAGGGGGCACGCCCTGGACTGGCTTCTGCAGGGTCCTCAGCCGGATGTACTGGTTCCTCCCCTGCAGAGTCAGCAGAAATTCTGCGGCCAAGGCTCCCCTCTGGAGCAGACTCATCCGCCTCTGTCTCTGTTAGGAAATTGGAGAAAAGACTCACATTAGAATCTACATATTGGCACAATAGCATTTCTGAGTTGGTGACATCACAAGACTTACCTTGGCCAACATGAGGAGCCGCAAAGTCTGGCATGTCCGTATCCATGTTGGACACGCCAAACACCTCCACAGCCTGCACACACCCCTGTGCCATCTCTTCTAAGTCTGTCAACTCCAATGACACAGGGGTGGGACCCCCACCTGTCCCCCTTGCATGCCTAGCCCTGTCGGCAAGTTTTTGTTTTAGACGATATTTGAAGTCTGCCCATCTGTGGAATGAATTTGGAACCATTATCCTTTTTTTTACAATGGGGTTTGTTTATAGGATGGGAAAGTGTTTACTTACCGCCGTTTGACATCCCGGGCTAGACGGACATAATCACCCACCCTATTGACAGCAACGGCGACCTCCTCCCACATTCTCCACTTCTGGCTTTGGCTCATATTCCTGGCTGCCTGGGGCAGGATGTCAACGCACTTCTGGATCAAGACCTCCATCTCCTTGCTTGTGAAATGTGGCTGCCTTTTTTTTTTTGCAGCTTTGGCGGGTTGACTGGGGCCAGCAGTCTCTTCCATGTCATCCTCCTCACCTATTTGGGTAAATATGCAGATTTAGCCACTTCACAACTTGCACAATATTATGTTTTAAAATACTCATTGACACAAAATGCATGAAGGCCTTACCGCCGCAATTTTGACCATTGTTTCCCTGGTTTGAAGCCATGTCTCTGCTTCCAGCATGAAATCATCCAGAAATTCTATGTGATTTCGTGACGTATTTATACATGCGTCGTTAGTTTGCGGCCGCATCATTGATTGTGCGTCCCTATGATTCATCCTTAATTTGTGCGGGAAAATAAACACTATTTATGGCTTGGTGTGTGTGGATTCGAGGTGGGGTTGTTGGAGTGTTGTCGGTTAAGTGGTTTGGATTTGGTTGGTTGGTTGCGTTTGGAGGATTTTGGAGAGTTGTTTTTTTGTTTGTTTTTGCTACATTTCTTTGGTTTTTCCGTTCGCATTTTTTTCATTTTTTCAACATCCTTTCCTGATTTGGTAAGTTTTGTGCATTCAAATTTGTGGCCAATTGGTGTATTCTTCTGTTTTGTGGTTAGTTAATTTGTTTAACACTCATTTCATCTTTTTTAGTTTTTTTTTGTTTTCGGACCCAAAGAAGTTTTTTGAGGACATCTTATATATTCGAGTTGGGTAAGTCCATTTTTTGTCTTGCATTTGAGAATGAATTACGGCATTTTTGACTGTTGGTGTAGCGCCTTGCATTTGCGAATGAATTACTGCATTTTTGACTGTTGGTGTAGTGACTTGCATTTGCGAATAATTTACCGCATTTTTGACTGTTGGTGTAGTGACTTGCATTTGCGAATAATTTACCGCATTTTTGACTGTTGGTGTAGTGACTTGCATTTGCGAATAATTTACCGCATTTTTGACTGTTGGTGTAGTGACTTGCATTTGCGAATAATTTACCGCATTTTTGACTGTTGGTGTAGCGCCTTGCATTTGCGAATGAATTACTGCATTTTTGACTGTTGGTGTAGTGACTTGCATTTGCGAATAATTTACCGCATTTTTGACTGTTGATGTAGTGACTTGCATTTGCGAATAATTTACCGCATTTTTGACGGCTTATTCATCATATAATCCAGTTTTGCTTTTCCCTTTTCCATTTTTTGGGTCCATTTGAACCCTATTTGACGTACGGTGTGCAATGTAGTTTTCATCGATGGCCAAATGTGTTTTTCCGCTATTTTCTGTGTTGGCTTGCAACAATTTTTAAACAAAAAAAACACCCTCTAAATTTTTGAAGTCTCATTGTTGCCTTTTTTACAGTTTATACGTATCATGACAATACCCCGGCATGTAAGCAGCTATGGATGGTATCAGAAAGCTAAGTTGTTTTTTCTTACTTTTGGGGTGGGTCAAAAGCCTTACATTGTAAACTTTGAATTTCAGGTAGATCTGGGGCGAATTGTTCTGGCCCTGCTCCCGGAAGACGACCAACCTCAAACTCGTCCCAGGCGTAGGCATCGTAGGCATGCAAGGCCCCAGATATTTCGAACACGTGTCACCCTTTTTGGAATGCCCGATGATGAGGTTTTAAGACGCTACCGTCTACCTCCCAAAATCATCATAGACACTCTCTCATTAATAGAAAGTGATCTTGAGCGGCAAATTGACAGTCCAACAGCAATACCACCACTGACGCAATTTATGGCGGTGTTACATTTCTGTGCCTCAGGATCGTTTCAAACAACGGTGGGAATAGTGGCGGGCATCTCCCAATCCTCCTTTTCCCGGATCCTGAGGGCAGTGATGGAGGCACTTTTCAAGCACCTCCATCATTTTATTAAAATGCCTTTGGATATGGGTGCCCTTAGTGTGGCCAAGGCCAATTTTTACCAAATAGCTGGCTTCCCACACATCATAGGGGTTGTGGATGGTACTCACATACCACTTCAGCCTCCAGCACGGCTGGAGGCAATATTTAGAAACAGGAAACACTATCACTCCCTGAATGTAATGGTGGTATGTGATGCCTCCCTCCAGATCCTGTCCCTGAATGCTAAATTACCAGGAAGTGCACATGACTCCTTCATCATCCGGCAATCAGGGATATGGCAGAAATTAACCAACCTACAAGCTGGTGATGCGTGGCTTCTGGGTAAGTGGAGACCTTTAGTACATAACAATGTTAAGCTTGATACACAGTGTTCCTGATGTGGTCTATTTTTGTTCACAGGAGACAGTGGATACCCTTGCATGTCCTGGCTGCTCACTCCTTATTTGGCTCCCACACCAGGGCCACAAAGTGCATATAATTCCGCACTTACAGCCACCAGGCAAGTGGTGGAGCGCTGTATCGGCCTTTTAAAAGGCCGATTCAGATGCCTCCACCGCTCTGGTGGCGAGCTCATGTATGTGCCGGATATGGTGTCTAAAATTGTGGTCCTGTGTGGGATATTTCACAACATTGCCATAAGGAGTGGTGTCCCAATGCAGCCAGAGGATGCCTTACCTGAGGATGGCCCCCCCGAGGTTGGTCGAAGGTCAGTATGTGGGGGGGCCATACGCGATGATGTGGTGGCCAGATTTTTTAGGTAAGTTTGTTCAAAACTCCAGTGTTTATACCTAATGTGTTTGTTTTTTTTGGCAAACATCTAATTTTTTTTTAATTTTCTCACCATCTTCTGTTTGTTCACATAATCTTTGGCACTCCAACGCTCACTACTTCCTGCTACCCTTACCAAACCTGGATCTGGTCCTTTTGGGCATATATTCTGGAACCCATATCGCAACGCCATGTTTGTGGAATCATGTTGGCATGGTCCTTCGTCAACCAGTTCTTGATTTTGTGTTTTTATTTATTTTTTTCTTGGTATGTGTTGTATTTGAATTTATCACTGTGTATTTTTTTTGGGAGTGACCACTTTGTTTTCTCTGTTATGTGGTGAATAAATGTTTGAAGAGTGAAATGGTCTTCCTTTTTTGGGACGTTAACAGCAAGTGTAACCAGGTTAACACAAGTTACATTTGACTAAGGGGTAAACCAGTACTGACGCCAGTTGAGCAAAACTGAAATATGTTTTCAGCTTTCCAATCCACACCAAAAGGAAGCCTGGCCCAACCTTGGGATTTGTAAGATTGGCCTAAGCAGCTTGCGCACCAAGTAGGAACCTGGAAAATGTAGAAATCTGAAATTGACACTACACCCAAAAAGGGAAATTACATTGTTACTGTTATGTGTTTCTGGTGTCTGTTTGACATACAAAGACAAAACACAATCTAACTTTTAAAAAAGGGAAATCCTTGCAGGAACTTATGTCAGGCTAAACTATCTTGCTTTTGGTTTTTAAAAATGAGCCACAACGTATATTTGTCTTTAAAAATTTATTTGGCAAATACAACAAAAAAAAAAAAACTAATGCCGAAGGAGGCCAGACAGCCGGTCGAGGGCCACCAGAAGGCCGATTACATGGTGGCGCATCTGCCCCACAACATCCGCCACCTCTTGCCGACGCCTCTGTTCCTCTGTGGGTGAGAAAAGTGTGTGGGTTAATACAACAATAGGGACTCCACAGAAAAACATTAAAAAAAAAACAAATCACTCCTAAACCCAAAAACATAAATAAAAAGGGTGGGCTGGCAAAAATACAAGGCCTAGGTACAAATTCCCACAGGTATGATATGTGTATGCTTAAATCACCAGGAAGAGGTAAAGGCAAACCTTCACAATCAACAAAAGTCAAGCCACAAAAACACGAAGAAAGGCACGACACATGATTACATACAAACAGTTTGTGGTTTAAACAAAAATAATAAAAAACATACCGGGAAACAAATCGGGAGCTCCGGCAAAACCTCCATGATCCTCCTCGGAGGATCCGTCATTCCCCAAAGAATGGGGCGGAGTTATGCTGGACTCCGGGGAGGGGGTAATTGGAAGAGGGGTGGGTGGAGGAGAGGGGGAAGTGGGACGGAGGGGAAGGAGGCCCGACATTTCCGGGAGAGGGTCTGGGAAGGATGGGGAGGAGTGGGGAATAGGCGAAAGATTTGGGGTGGAGTGTTGGCTGGGGGTTGGGGAGAGTGGGCGGGAACGCCGACGTTGACGGCGGAGTCTTGGCTGTCCCCCTAAAATATGTCAAATACATTGCGTTTAGTTTATGGACAAATCCGGGCAAACAAACAAAACAAAAAAAAGAAAAAAGAAATAAAACCAAAAAAAATAGCAGTAGAATTAAAAATTCATAAAAAGAGGGAAAACATGCAGACGCAGATATGAGTACAAATAATAAATAGAACAGACAGGAAAACATGCAGACGCAGATATGAGTACAAATAATAAATAGAACAGACAGGAAAACATGCAGACGCAGATATGAGTACAAATAATAAATAGAACAGACAGGAAAACATGCACACGCAGATATGAGTACAAATAATAAATAGAACAGACAGGAAAACATGCAGACGCAGATATGAGTACAAATAATAAATAGAACAGACAGGAAAACATGCAGACGCAGATATGAGTACAAATAATAAATAGAACAGACAGGAAAACATGCACACGCAGATATGAGTACAAATAATAAATAGAACAGACAGGAAAACATGCAGACGCAGATATGAGTACAAATAATAAATAGAACAGACAGGAAAACATGCAGACGCAGATATGAGTACAAATAATAAATAGAACAGACAGGAAAACATGCAGACGCAGATATGAGTACAAATAATAAATAGAACAGACAGGAAAACATGCACACGCAGATATGAGTACAAATAATAAATAGAACAGACAGGAAAACATGCACACGCAGATATGAGTACAAATAATAAATAGAACAGACAGGAAAACATGCACACGCAGTTTGCCCCACAAACACAAACATTAAAACCACAATACATAACACTTACTTGCCAGGATCTGCATGCGAAAGCATGCCAGCAAGCGGGGCGTTCGCCGTTGCAGGTCGGACCACCTGCGCTCCAGCTGCCCGATGTTGCGGCGTGATCCGAAGGACCGCAGGCGGGACCGTACCTCCGCATACGCGGAGCGCTTCTGCCGGTTGGTCATGGGTTCTGGCTGGCTGGTGATCCGGCGATCCATGACCTCCGTAAGCACCAGCAGCTCACGCCTGGTGAATGCGGAGGCTCTCATGATGGCAATGGTGTTTTTCTTAAAAATCATTTTTGATAAAGTGTGTAAAAATTTTCTGATTGGCTAATGTATTTTGGAAATTAACAGGAGCAATTTTATTGGTTAGTGTATGAGTCATGTGTTCGACAGGGCCAGAAATCTCTGGAGAGTTAGGATAGGCTTGATGCAGTGACATGCGTAAGCAAATTTAAATAAAGAAATGAACCCAGGGAAATATGCGGGGATACACAGCAATAGTACAATTGTTTAATTGTGGTTCACATGTTTTTTAAACAATAAAAGCGAATGTTTCATCCGTACGTATTCTGCGGGTAAACACAAACACAGACAAGAGTAAAGTTTCTTGCATTGTGTTGAAAAAAAACAAACAATTAAGCTAATTGATACATTGATTGGCATGATACGATTGATGGAGGTAGGCAGAATAAAGGAGCAGGTAATCGACATCTGACAAGGCCACTTCCTGTTTATACTTGTGCGTGCGTTCCTTTCAAGCCATTTCGGGGATGTACGCTCGCTATTTCGTACGCTCGTTAGTTAGAGGAGGGGTCGTCAGAGTTTAGGGAGGAATTTTAGATGCGAACGAAAATACGAGCGAGCCATTGAATTTAAATATTTTTGTACGTACGCCTAACGTACGTGCGCCCGCTTGCGTGCGGCTCTGAATGAGGGCCAATGTTCTTAACGATATGACTCCGTGTGGTCATTTGAATCGTTGAATAATGCGCCCCTGGGGACATAAAGTAGCCCCTCGTATGCATACCACGTGGACTCTAAGTCGAGGACCAATGGGGAGCTAGTGTGGGAAAGCACCACTCCATGGAGAGGACAACCTTGGAAGAAAGGGGAGATGAAGACTACATTTAAACTAGGGTGTTCTAAAGAAACATTGACAATACTTTATTATACATGGCAATATGCAAGCAAACATTAGATCGTACTCTCTAATTCAGGGTTATAATGTAGGGTATTAGTTACATTAGTATTCACAGCATCATGGGTAACTACCATCATTATTTCATTTTCCTTGTTTCCATTGGAACAACCTTTTGCACACTTCATAGCCGCTGGAACACATCTGATACATATGCCAATTATTAGGATGACCACCAACACTAGGATCAGGAGTTTGCCTATACTCGCAATCAGTCCTTGGACCCACTCTCCTAGACCCGAGAACCATTTCATAGGGTTCAACCAGGAGAACCATTCTTCGACCTGTTCCTCCACTTCAGCGATTGAAGCATTATGGTTCTTCTGAAATTCCCATTTCAACTGCAGATTTTCATCCATTTTCCGGTCTATCACCTCCTAGTGCTATTGGTGATATAAGTACAACATTTAACACCAAACTGGATGGCTAGGGTTACGCAATACCCTCCAGTGACAGCAGTTAAATAATTCAGCACTAAACGATGTTGGACCAGCTCTTTCTTGTACACTTGCAACTCCTTACCAGTGTACCTAAAGGTGTCATCATATAGCTCGGTGATATTATCTATTAATTTTGCGAGATCTTGAATATACCTAAAATTTAGAGATCCCCGAGCAATCCTGGTGGGATCAAGTGCAAGTAAAATCTGGAAGCCAGTCGTCTCACTTATCATTTGAGTGGCTTTATGCACATCACCAGGAATCATGTTTCTCTTATTTCTGTGTTCATAATGCGTATGAAGGTATGGAGAAGGTATGTTCCTATGGACATCAATCATTTCATTATATGCAAGAGTCATGACTTCAGGGAGTACCTTTCCCAAATAGCATAGTCCACTGGAACTTGGAGAGAGCCATTTATACGCTTTTCTACCACAAATATAATATACATCATCTGGGAGGATGAATGGGATGGAATGTTTCATGATACCGGTACACATCTTTTCTATGAATGATCCCATCCCTATCTCCTCCATTTGGCTAATACAAGTATCAGGTTGTATGATCTTCGCACAGTACCCGGGTGGTACTTACTCCGCGTATACCTGTACCTATAGAATTTCCCACTTGTAACAATGTTGTATAAAAGTGCTGAGTCTATAGATACATTATCGGCTCTCAGTGAGAAGGTCATTGTCTGATTAATTCCTGTGACTTCCCAATTCCCAGGTTTGTTGGGATTGGTGAAGTTGAAACATAACAGGGATTTATCTACTTGATATTGGTGGAGCTTCAAATTAGGGGAATTGGATATGTTAAATTTTCTGTCCACCGGTTTGCCTCCCTGTAAGTCAATGACTTCAGAGACCTTTAAGAGGAATGGGACTAACCCTACATTATGCTGTCCTTGAGGAACCTGGGAGCATACCCAACATTCGGTTTGGTTCAAAACCTTGCCTACTAGGGAATGGTAGTCCTCTAACGGATGCTCGCCCAAGTATAAATTACTCTGGGTCTGACATCGTAGGATGCATTTATCATTGACTACCGGTTCACAATTTGCGCACATACAATACTCTTCAGACAATAAACCTTCACACTGCCGCCGAGATTCCAAGAGAGCAGATCTTTTAACCATTACAGTGCTAATATTGGTCAGGTACTGGCCTTGTTTTTGCAGCTCTTTCTCTCCCAGCTCCTCTCCACCGACACCACTACCGATCTCTCTCTCCATCCTCCGACCACCAGCACAGAACCAGGACATCCCGAAACACAACAGTATGAACTCTGGGAGGATACACAAAAGCAGTTACAACCTGAAACCCCATCACCATACCAGGTCTTACAAGCCTTGTTCAAGTGCTACTGATACAATTAGTAGCTTTCACGGAACAGGCTTGCAATCAACAGGTCCAGGGTCTCTGTCTCTCCACTGGTCTGGTTCTCCTCAGGATGTTTGACCATCCGACAATGGCTGGAATGGACCCAGGTGTCTCTCTCAGCTACTTTCACGGATGTTGTACTTGTCAGAAGCACTTGGTATGGTCCTTCCCAACGGTCAGTCAAACAACCTGAACGTAAAAAGTTTTGGATCATAACATATTCTCCAGGTTCAATATCATGACAGTTCATTTGAGGCATATCAGGTGATAACAGTTTTAGTTTCTGCTGCTGCTGTTGGAGCTGCTTACTCATCCCTATAAGGTACCTCACAGTAACCTCGTTGTTACTTTTCAAATCTTCCTGAGGACTTATAATTAAATGAGGTTGCCTCCCGAACAGTATTTCGAATGGGGAAAGATTAAGAGGGGATCTAGGGGTGGTCCTGATACTATGGAGCACAAGAGGCAGAGCTTCTGGCCATCCCAAACCAGTTTCAGCCATGATTTTACTCAGCTTGTTTTTAATAGTACCATTTACCCTCTCCACCTTGGCACTGGCCTGCGGTCGATATGGGGTGTGAAGCTTACTATTAATACCCATCAACTTACACATACATTGAAAAACATCTCCGGTAAAATGGGTACCCCTATCACTTTCAATTACTCTAGGGATACCATACCTACATACAAACTCCTGAACTATTTTCTTTGCCGTGAATGCAGCAGTGTTGGTAGCAGCTGGGTATGCCTCTACCCAATTAGAGAATACGTCTATGCAGACCAAAACATACTTCAAGTTCCTGCAGGGTGGTAACTGGATGAAGTCAATTTGTATGACCTGGAAAGGGCCGTCTGCTGGAGGGATGTGAGATGGTTCGGTGGGTACAGTTTTTCCTATATTCTTCCTTAAGCAGGTCAAACAGGACATTGCCCTCTTCTCTGCTTGGGAAGAAAAGCCAGGTGCATACCAGTATGCCTTCACTAACTTACACATACCCTGCTTACCCAGATGGGTCAGACCATGTGCTGCTTCTGCTAAGCTTGGGTAGTATGCCTTAGGGGCTACTGGCTTCCCTTGTCCATTTCTCCAGAGCCCAGAGGACTCTTGCTCACATCCCTTGGATCTCCAGCTTGCCTTTTCCTGATGGGTACACACACCTTGCATTTCAACCAGTTTCTGCATGTCAACCGTTTCAAATACCAACACTTTATCCATTTGATTAAGTTTTAAACCTGCTGCCCATTTGGCAGCTTAATCAGCCCTGTTGTTACCCAATGATACTGGATCATCTTCACAGGTGTGGGCTTTACACTTAATGACAGCTACTGTCTTGGGTAGCTGTATTGCCGTCAACAGTCGTTTTATGTGATGTGCATGTGCGATTGGTGTGCCTGCTGCCGTTAGAAAATTTCTTAGACGCCATAGGGCCCCAAAATCGTGCACCACCCCAAAAGCGTACCTGGAGTCTGTGTAAATATTGGCCGTTTTTCCTTCGGCCAACTCACACGCTCTCCTTAGTGCCACGAGTTCCGCCACCTGCTCTGAATGGGGTGGACCGAGTGGTTCGGCCACTATAACATCCTTGTCATCAACCACAGCATAACCTGTACATAACTCACCTGTATCAGTCTGTCTATGGCAACTCCCATCCGTGTAAAACGTTAAGTCTGCATTTTCTAACGGTGTGTCATGAATGTCAGGCCTAGCTGTAAAATTTTGATTTAAATACTCCATACAGTCATGCCTATTAATTCCTGTCCCAAACTCACCTTCTACCACTGGTAACGATTCACCTTTACCTTCCACCCTTTGTGCATCATGAGGCACACTTGGTAAATATGTAGCAGGGTTTAAAGTATTACACCTCTTTATAGTAATGTTGGTCGGTGCAATTAACGCTAGTTCCCATTTAGTGAACCTAGCGGAGGAAACGTGTCTGGTCAAGGCTGAATTTAACAGGGCAGAAACAGCATGTGGTGTATATACAGTCATGTCATGGCCTAACACTACATCCTCACTCTTTTCCACTAAGAGTGCAGTTTCAGCTACGCTCCTTAAACACGTTGGGTGTGCTCTTGCCACAGCGTCCAACTGGGCACTGTAGTATGCTACTGGTCTATTGGCATCACCATGTTTTTTGTGTGAGAACTCCTGCCGCACAACCAGCAGCCTCCGTACAAAATAAATCAAAGGGTTTCCCATAGTCTGGAATCCCCAATGCAGGTGCTCTTATCAGACTGTCCTTAAGATTAAGGAAGGCTTGCTCTGACTCTTCAGAGTGCAAGACACGGTCTGGTTTTGTGGAAGATACTAACTCCTGCAGTGGTAAAGCCAGAATGGAAAAATCGGGTATCCATGACCTGCAATACCCACACATGCCCAAGAAGGTACGGATCGGGTGCTGGTTCTGCGGTAGTGTCATGGTCTGTATGGCGTGGATTCTGTCCACTGTCAGATGTCGGAGGCCTTGGGTAAGACAGTGTCCCAAGTATTTAACTCTGGTCTGGCACGGCTGTAACTTGTCCTTAGCAACCTTATGCCCTGTGTGCGAGAGGTGAAGCAACAAAAGTTTAGTATCATTTAAACATGACATAAAAACGAATCAGAGCATAACAACAAATCGTCTACATATTGGATTAGTACCGATCCATTTGCAGGTTGAAAAGACTGTAAACAATCATGTAAGGCCTGGGAGAAGATACTGGGGCTGTCAATGAAGCCCTGGGGTAGTCGTGTCCATGTGTACTGTACGCCTTTGTATGTGAAGGCAAATAGGTATTGGCAATCAGGATGAAGGGGGACGGAGAAGAAAGCAGAGCATAAATCTATTACCGTGAAATGGGTTGCGGTTGATGGGATTTGCATAAGGATGACAGCTGGGTTAGGCACTACGGGAAATTGACTTTCTACCACCTTATTAACCCCTCTAAGGTCCTGTACCAGCCTGTACCCCCTCCCACCACTCTTTTTCACAGGGAAGATGGGACTGTTGGCTACACTGGCTGTACAGACTAAAATTCCCTGCTGTAGTAAACGCTCAATTATGGGGTGAACCCCTAACTCCACTTCTGGCTTTAATGGGTATTGGGGAATTTTAGGAGCGTGTCTACCGTTTTTCAGGTTTACCATGACGGGAGCTACATTTGCAATTAACCCAGTGTCCTGTCCATCCTTAGTCCAAAGGAAACTAGGTATTTGTTCTAACATTTCATCTACCTGAGCTGAACCCTTGTCTGATGTTATGGTGTGCAGCATTAACCTTTGGGGAGTGTCTAGCACATCCCTTACCTCGTGTGCAAACCTTCCTGGGACATCCATAAATATCCCGTCAGGGGTACAATAGATAATACATCCCATTTTGCACAATAAATCTCTTCCCAGGAGATTAGTAGGGGCTGTTGCTGCCAGGAGGAAAGAATGCCTGGCATGCAAAGACCCAATGGTAACCTCTGTGGGTTTGGTTAAAGGGTAATGCTGTACGCTACCTGTTACACCCATTGCTGGTACTGTCTGGTTTGTTATCTGTAGATTTTCAAGAGATTTTAAAACAGACCTGGTCGCCCCTGTGTCTACTAGGAAGGAACGTTCAGTACCAGCTACATTAACCTTTATTACCGGCTCTTCCCTAGTACCTCCCGTTATCCTGACTGCCTGCAGACTACAGGTATGACTTAACCCCTATAGTTGGCTATCTTCCCCCAGCAAGGTATTTGCAGCAACTATGTGGGCAGGATTTATCTGGTAGTTCTTATGGTTATGAGATGCATCAATACGTTGCTGCATGTGGGGTTCCTGAATTATGACTCTACAGTCCTTCCTAAAGTGTCCTACTTGGTTACAGTTAAAACATTTCTTAGCTGATCTGTTGGGGAAATTTTGTTGAAGTCCGGGAGGAGGGGATTTTGAGTGTGGGTATGATGGTTTTGGGTGTGTGTGAAGAGTGTGTTGTGGTCTGGTGTGGTATGTGTGAGGGAATTGTATGGGTTGGGCCTGCGCAGGATGGTAGGTGTTTAAGACTTGTAACTGTGCAGGTGGATATGTGTCTGTTGGCTGTAAGTGCATATCTTCTAGAGCTCGAATGCTAACAGCCATCAATTTCTCGCTCTGAGCTTCACGTTTCCTGGTGATATTTTTGTCATGGTCTATTGCAGTTTCCCTGAGCGCGTCAACTGTTATCCCTCTCCAACCAGGGTGTGAGGTCTGAACTCTGTCTTTCAAACTGTCTTTTAGACCGTCCATTTGAACAGTGATGACCATTCCCCAATAGTGCGTGCTATCCTTAATGTTTTCGATCCCAGTGTACTGAGTGATCGTCTGTAGCCCACGATTAAAGTAATCTTCTGCAGGATCACTTTCTGCATCATAGACATTTTCCAAATATTCACTCAGGACCGGGTACAACTTACTTGGTTCAGTTACAACATTTTTATAGTTTTTGTTATGTGGTAATGTATCATCACCGCCCACCACATAAGGTGGCGTGGGTGCGCAAGAGCGATTCGCAATACCTTTGGCAATGCTACCATGCCGCAAGTTTGCATTTCCCTGTGATGCGTACGCTACGCTGTGTAGCGTTGCGTGCGCATCACCCCTAGGCATGCACGTGGCTCCACGCGGTGCCCCATGCACGCCATTAACCCATGTGCGACTCTCATTCAGCCAGAGTTTCAAAGAATCATCATACTCCACTCTTTTCTTTAGGGATTTCACTCTACATATGTGATCCCTAAGGTTATTTAAAATCTCCATATTAAAGCTTCCAATCTTTGGGAAAGGTTTCTCACTCTTACTCGTCATCTTAACCCACACAGTACAGTACGTCGTTGTGTACGCACCATATTTAGTGTACATTATATGAAGAGCCGACCCAGTCGGACCTTGCATACACAGCGCATCGTCTACCATCCCTGTTGACTGTTTTGCGCCCATTTTGCGAAAAAAAACAACAACAATGATGAGACCGGTGGAAGAATTAACTGATAGGCTGCCTCCACGCACCTATTCTACAGTTAGCTAATATCTAAAAATAGGGAACACAGCAATACCTACTAAGGCAAGCACAGTACCACCTATAATAGGGAACACAGGAGTTATCTAGCTATAGATAAAACCACAGTAACCACCTATTGTCCTTTTGTCCCCGCAACCAGCCTTAGTCAGAGATGTCACACTCGTATGGTCCGGTCGCAACACTCAAAGGCCCTATCTGACCGATGAATATTACAACTACACTGGAAGCTATATTTTATCGTTAACTCTCTTTAACGATAGGAAACCAGGAGGATCCCCTCTGCCAGTATACCTGTTATGTATACCATATATTTATTACTTAAAATAGGGACCACGAAGGCACAACCTATTTAACAATCTCAATCATACACCTTACACACTTCTATATTGTGGCCAAATAACAAAAATAAAAAGAAATACCTTTCTTTTGATTAATAGCCTTTTGGAGATTACAGCCCTATCAATATGACGTATTTCAGTCTTGATGATTTATTTGAATTCTAACAGAAATGCTAGTCACATGCTTCACTTGCTATTGTGCGTTCGGTTACAAACAATTAGATGTAATCACTACACATGGCAGGAAGTGGCCGTACATCCGGTCGCACGCACTATGCTGCGACTGTTTGCACATGGTGTACACTAAAACCTTTGTGGCGTTATTGTGCGATCGGTTGCGCATGCAATGCGCGGCCGTTCTACAACAACGTGGGCAAGCACAAGTCTCTCTCCACTATCCCAGATTCTAATCAGCCCTCTCTGAATTCGCAAACTGCGAGTCTCCGTCTCTGAACAAAAATAGGAATGCAGGAAAAAAATCTGCGGGCGCCTTTCCAGTCTTTTGTTCCAAGACGAGGGGAGCAGTTCAAAAACACAGTGATGGGTGATATCCAACTCGGTGAGCCCCCATTTATTGATACCATTTGAACAGCATCGATATTAGAGAGATTTGATTGCACAGACCAGATTGCCCATACCTCCCATTTCAATATAAAATAACTTTGTCACACAGAAACAGTTTGCGGTTCCAACACACACAAAGGTACTATATTGTAAAAAGGGTATAATCAGCCTTAATCTATACAATGCAGCTATATACAGGATAAAGACAAAGATACAATTACCAACACTTCGCCATGCGGTCTGGATCCTAGACTAACAGCTGTCCATCAGGATTGCTGTGTGTTTCTTTAGGGTCAGGCAGGGTTAAAGGTAGCAAAGGAAAGGGGGCTGGGATCCAGACTGCATGGCAATTTATAGGTGTACAATTACCTTTGAACATAAGCTGAATACTCAGAGGGGTTCCCTATTGGCCCTTTATTACTGAGTCACAATGGTTGTTGCTATTCATTTGTTAGTAAATGGTTGACGTCACTGGAGGTTGAACTGTTAGAAAATCCCTTTGTACTAACATTTGGCATGCAAATCTACAGGGGAGGTGTACAGTGATTTATACAGTATAGAGTATAATTCTTGGCAGGTCTTCATAACTCGATAGTGATCCCTTCCATATTCATTCTGTTGGTTTCATATTCCTGTTGAGACAGAGGGAAATCGGTAGATACTACTCATGACCCATTTATCTTATTCCTAATCCCAGATATCATATAACTGCTATTTAACATGTAACATTCACTGCATACCTTTAAAACACATAGCATTGTGCGTATCTCAGTCAGTTTAGGGTTAAATGGGATATAAGTTTATTGTAAGGAAAGGCTGCTGTCCGTCGGGGTAAGGTTTCTGACAATAATACTTAAAAGCTGGCTATGCGATTGAAATGCAAACAGTATTTAAACAGTATTGCTGTACTAACTTTCTGTGTTTATGTAATGTAAAAATGGCGCTTAACTGTTGTGAGCACAGAAGCATGGCTCGCCATTCACAATATGACGAGTTGCGGGGGCATGGGATGCGTGTGCATGTATAGCGAGCATGTGCAATTGCGCATGCGCAAGTGTGTGCGCAAATGCGGCGGGAGCCTGTGTTCGCATAAAATGGCCGTGGATGATCAAATCGTCCAATGGATGTCGTGTTGCGATTCGTGCGCAATTAAGCGTTCGCAGCCAATTTATACGGTTTCGAAATTTTCTAGGGATATTAGACCTAATAACATGGCAGAAAGACCACATCCCAATTACTCTCCAAATTCTTAACCACAGCCATAATCAAGTCCAATGAGGTACATGTCATCAAATCGTTGTCACCAAAATGTACAATTAAGAAAAAAGGAAGGCTAATGGAGTCAACTGATTGAAATAAACATTAAAAAAAAAATGCCAAAGCATCTCTCGCCAATCCAATCAGCGAACCATCTGCAAATCGGGTTACAAACCAAAATCCTTAGCAATGGGGGCTTGGCCGGTCAAATAACAGAAGAGTGACCAAGAATGCGGGGCAGTGTGAATGGGTGTCCCGGGTCCTGTTAACTGCATACAGAGTGCCGTATTCTGAACGCATGGAGATGATGTTATCTCCAAGTACCGGCTGAGGAAAGCCCCAGCAATATCCTGCATCCAGCCAGCTGTGTGAATTGGTTTCAAGCGGCAGTGACACGGCTTGAAAGTTGAAACCCCTTTTCAGTGACCTCAGCTGGACCCTGGGTTTTAGTGTAATAGGGGTGTTACAAAATCTAATGTACCATGTGTACATATTAGATTTCCATCGCCTGAGCACAAAAATTTCTAGAACTGATAAACCAGCAGCCGCAGGTGATGTCGCCGCACCAATTCAACACAAGTACGTTACGAACAAGGCAGTGGACAATCCAAGGGACTGAATACAGCCATTCAAGCCAAATTGCTATCTAGTAACTGGGGAAGCAACTGGAAGCATCACCCAAGCCCCAGCTAAGGAGGAATTGCTTTCCTCATTGGAGCCACCAATTCACTTACTACAATGGTCCCATAAAACACCATAGCAAAGGCCAAGTGAAAAAGTAAAATCTTATAAAAAGATACACAAACCATATCTACAATTTCTAATAAATGGGAAAGCAAGCACAAATCAATGGGATGCCTTGAATCAGGATGAGAAGGATCGATCTTAGTCCACCCTTTACACACCATCATCAAGATAAAACTGTTGGTAAAATCTATTGCAACCTTCAAACGATGAACATAAAAAATGGATGTGCCAATGACTTCTGGACTTGCTCACCTTATTTATTTATTTATTAACAGTTTCTTATATAGCGCAGCATATTCCGTTGCGCTTTACAATTGGAAACATTGATAGAACAAAACAGGGTAATAACAGACAGACATAGAGGTAAGAGGGCCCTGCTTGCAAGCTTACAATCTAATACATCCTTCAAACAAAGGAGAACTTATGACTACTGTTATGTTCATTACTGCTGCAGTTGTTAAATCGTTGCCACTCTGTCCAGACCACCTGATAAGCAGGTGCAAATGCACTATGGGCTAAGCCCCCCATGCTAGTATGAAAACCAGCCAAACATAAGTAGGGCAAAAATCTAATCAAATTAGTGTTTGATGCAAGCTCCCAAAACCTACCCCAGGCAATTGGAACAATGCATCAAACTGCGTCAGGGTACAAAAACAACAGTCAAAAGACAGATTTAAAATCTATCTTACTTTTGAGGACCCCAAATCCAGGATTGGACCATACTGAGAGTGTCATGAAAGGATTGATATATCACACAACAACAGGCCTCTGGAATCAAATCATTGACTGAAAACCACTTCAAGTAAGATGGATAAGATGGATATAAATACATTTCTTGGGAATTTTCTTAGGGACCACTCCAACTGGAGAAATTACTAAATTCAACAATAGCGGGTCAGAATGTGACTTTAATTGAACCTCTTTTTATCAGGGAATTCAGCAGCAGAACGTAAATTGTTGACTGTCCGCATCCACTACTGGAAGAGAGAAAGCTTCATTAAAACACTCCCTCAAAAACAATACTTCTTCATGACGCAATTATACACTAAGCCAAGTGGACATGGCACCCATGTCAACCCGAGTCGGGTTTGTACTTAAAACTGCAGTCTCTGATAATATGGAGTGCCCCACAGCATATTCAGACCTATGCATGCCAGTTCTAAGACCCAGGGGGCGCAAAACAACTAATGAAGCCGTCATAGCTTTGCTCATGAGAGCAAAAACATTTAAATAATGTTTGTCTAGATCCGCTCTTTAGTCTTGGGTATACATCGACCTGTGCACTGCCAAAAAATATATTAGAGTTATAGGATTGATGAACAAATCTGCCATACCGAGTGACCTTAGCAGTCACAACCACAGAGCTAAAAAGATCTAGTGAACAATTTAGGGAGTGAACTACTGGATATCCCACTGCTTGTACGGCGCATGTAATGAGAACGCACTTTACTATCACTAACCAGCATGGCCACATGAACTCCATCAGAGATATCCAAAGATGAAATCAAGAATAAACCCCAGTTCTGATCAGTATTGGACTCACCAGAAGGACCAGGAAGCTCCTCCCCTGGCATCAATTCCACAAAATTGTAGACCACAGCATAGCAAACCACCACCATACTTGTTGCTCCCAAAGGGCCTGCAAGACAATGTGAGGAAGAAGGAGCATCTAGTGTCATCTTACGACAGGCGCACCCATCCAAGGCCAACATGCCAAACGAAGCCGATGTAACTGCAACTAGGGTCGCAGCTATGGATGGCAACAAGTCTCACAGGCCTTGCAAAAGCTGTGTAGAAATAGAGGCTAACTGTTTCCCTATCCCTTCTGGAGCCAGCCCCACTCCTAGACCCTGCCACCAGAACTGGCGGTCTGTATAGGGGCTATGGATTCCTACCTATCGATTCCTACCTACCTATACACTCTAAAATATATACTGAGGACACTGGGCCTGATTCATCACGGTTCGCAAATGCAACAGCGTACGCAGATCGGCGGATGGTGCGTACTGTGTATGCGTATGCAGCACAGTGCATGTGTGTGAGTTGGCATTGCGATCACACTGCGATCACCTACGCAGATACAAAGCCATCTCAGATCAAGGGACGGAACATTTGGGGGTGGTGACAGGGGAGTGGTAGGAGAAATGCAGGCGTGCCTGTATGTTTGAACGCAGTTACATGGGCATGCATAAATTAGCCACTGTGACGGCATATGCAGCTTGGGTACTTACTGCTGACGAGGTTAGCAATTTCTAAGTAAGGTCAGACCTTTTGTAATAGTGCGTAAGGGGCTGATGTTATTTGATGTTCCCAATGTATACGCAGGACTATAAGGTATTATGGATGTGCGAAAGCTGTAATGGGCATTTCTATGCTGCCTTTGTGATTGCAATCATTAGCATATTTTTGCAGCAGGTCTGCGTGTGTAATCACAGCTGCGATCGCAATAGCGATCCTTAGTGAATCAGGCCGTCTGTCCTAAAAATCTGTAGTGGCTGTAGTAGACTGTTGTGCAATAGTTAGGTAATACTCTATTACACTTTACATTTAAATTGAGTTCAGTGAACTGAAAAATGGATTTTGTTTTTTGGTAAGTATTTCAAATTTGGGGTTTAGTGGTCCTTGAAATGGACGATCTGACAACTTTACTGCTAATCCTAAACATGCTTTATCAATTTTAGCTTAATGTTGAAAAAATTATATGTGAGCCCCATAGGGAAGTTCTAAATTGTCCCAATATGTTATTTTTCTGGCATATGAATACCTATATATACCCATCCATATACTAAGCAAATTATAAGTACCTGTAGTATAGGAGTAGCTTTTTGTTGTGTTTTGATTACTCTACAAGTAGTAGCATGCATATTTTCTTCATCAAGCAGCTATTGAGGATTATTTTTCACATGTTTGTAGTTCCAAATCTGAAATAATGAATTCAGAATTAAATGTATGGAGTTATTAGCTGTTAGGTATCTCACAGGATTTGGTGTTGAACATCCATCCGTATTGATGTATAAACTTGGACAATTCCCAACTTCCTACATGTCAGCAGATGTCTGATGGCCAATAACTGGTATCAATTAGCATATATATAAACATACATTTCTAAATGCCAGAAAAAAAGTTCTAAAAATATTTACAGTAAATGTCAAATTCCAAAATTATTTAGGGTTTCCATTCATCATCACTAAAGGGAAGTAGTCGGCATCCCGGCATGCGGGATGCTGACAGCCTGAATACCGGTGCCGAAATCCCGACAGGTTGGGACCCCGGCACCAGTATCCCGACCGCTGGCATCCCGAAGGTAAGTATCGGGGTGTTAGGGGGAGGTTAGGGTTAGGTAGCGGGGTTATAGTTAGGCATCTGGGGGATGGTTAGGGTTAGGCACAGGCAAGGCCAGCCCAAGACAAATTTTTTAGGTAAGCAAAAAAAAAATGTAAGCGCCCCAAGGGGTACCAATGCACGGGCCGAATGCTCACGCCCAGAAAAAAAATAAAGGAGCATGGTCTACTTGGAAACATAATACACCCCCACCCCACATAATAATACACCCAAAACCTCTCAAATAATATTAATAACCCCCATCCCACATGATACATCCCCACCCACATAATACACAGCACACTCCTCAAATAACATTAATAAACCACCACCCAACATAACACACCCTCACCCCACATAATACACAGCACACCCCTGAAATAACAATATACCACCACACCACATAATAAAAACCCAACTCCTCAGATCACATTAATATACCCCCACCCCATACCTCTCAAATAATATTAATAACCCCCATCCCACATGATACAGCAGACCCCTCAAACAACATTAATAAACCACCACCACACATAATACACCCCAACACATCGCAAATGACGATAATATACCAGGGCCACATCACATAATACACCCCCACCCCTCAGATCAGATCACATTAATATACCCACCACCCAACATAATACACAGCTCATCCCTCAAGTAACATTATTAACCCCCCACCTCACATAATATACAGCACACCCCTCAAATATCATTAATAAACCCTCACCCAACATAACACACCACCTCAGTGACAGTGCACACATACGGTCAGTCAGTGACAGCGCACACATACCTTTTTATAGAGGCCCTGCACTGAGACAGGCTGCAGGACACGGCACCGCGCCCATCCACGATTAGCAGCAGCAGCAACCAGCAGGTCGTCCCCTGAAGACAGCACGCAGGACAGCCCTGGATGGAGGTACAGTTGGCCGCGGTGGTGTGGTGGCGCTTGTGTGACATCACACGTCGCGACCTCACACAGTGCACAGGAGGAGTTCTGAATGGTGCAGAGAGGGCTTGTGAAGCCTTCTACTGTGCCTTCATTTCTTACTGTACAATGCACACATAGGATCCGGAGACACTGGCGACGGAGCTCTCTACTCCGGTGTCTGTGGCCACGCCGCATTCCCGGCGGCTATTCACGGCGCCCTCTGCCGGCTGGCGCTCTACGCACCTGCGTAGTCGGCGTAATGGGCGGGCCGGCCCTGGGCACAGGGGAGGGAGTGTTAGGATTAGGGTGCAGGGAGGGGGAGGTTAGGTTTAGGCACTAGGGGAGGAGTTTAGGTGTAGGCACTAGGGGGGGAGTTTAGGTTTAGGCACTGGAAAGGGAGTGTTAGGTTTGGGGTGCGGGGAGGGGGAGGTTAGATTTAGGCACTAGGAGGGGAGGATAGGGTTAGGCACTGGGGAGGTAGGGTTAGGGTAGGGGTTAGAAAAATACTCACTGCTGTTCACTATGGGTGTCGGGATTCTGTCTGTCGGGATGCCGCTGTCGAAATTCTGACCAGCGGCATCCCGACAGCCAGGATTTCATACCCAACCATCACTAAATGGCCAGTTACACATGCATAAATAAACACTAATTTCGGCATATTGTAGGTACTGTACCAGGCCATTCATCTTCAGGGATCCGATAGGACCACCTTATATTCAGCAAACTTCGAAAACTTAAAGTTTTTAGAGTTTGCATGCAAGAACAAATGCCATCTTCATATGGCGCTTGTTATTGGAGCCCTGCTCCTTCCTATGGGAAGGAGTTCCGGGGATGTGGAGAGGGTTCTGAGTGGATCCCTCCACTGCCTAATCACTCCCTCCCCAGTGTCTCCCTCCGGTCACATATGTGCAGAAGCCGGCCAAGGGGGAGGTAAGTAACACTGCTATTTCTGTAGCAGTGTCACTAATCACGGCAGCAATGCTCAATTGCTCTGGTGAGAAGCATCCCCCGTGGCGAGGTGAATACTTAATCATTGGGGGTCAGATGAATCATTGGGGGCCGGATGAAAAGACCCCTTAGTATTAGGCTTAATGGTATCAAGTTAATCCTGTATGATTTGTAGTTCATTCTGATGTTAACCAAGCCCTAAATCTACTTAGTTCTTATTGTGTGTAGACCAGATGAAGAAAAAAGCATTTTGAGTACATATTTGTCCCCAGCTTTGAAGTGGGTGTTCATAGTGTAAAATGCATCTAATCAGATCATCAGCATGTACACAGCACACAGCATCTCACTTAAGTTGTCTCTCTCAAAATTCTTCCAGCAACTTCAGAATTGTGCTCAGTTAAAATCATTATTATTATATTATATTATCTATACTCATCATATCTATTTTCTAAGTGGCAGAACACAGTGTTTGGGAATTCTTCCTCGCCACCCATCCTCCTTGGTATCACATTATCACGTTGTAGGGTGACCGTTTTTTCCATGGGATGTGCAACAGTCAGAAACAAATGTAAAATAAAATGCAAGTACAATTAAAAATTCTGCTCTATATGATAGACCAAATAATTGACATAAGAAAAGAGGTAGATTAAACCTCTAGGATGGGGTCTTGCATGTGTTCTGATAACTGGTCTTAGCAGCCTATGGTAGTGCAGGTGTGTTTTTTGTATAAGTTTATCTAATAGACTTGGGCTGTGAGCCAATGCCACTTTGTTTCCAGTTTTCCCACCCTCACTTGCCTCTGAGCATGTAGGTTTGGTAGTTTATTGTCGGCTATTTCGCAGCAGGAAAAAACAGCAGGTCACCAGTCCAGGTGCAATTATTTAATTTAGGTGCGCTCCCTTCGTTGACTAGTTGTTGGCTATACTACCCTAACAGGGGGCAGGGTCATCACCCAAATGGGTGGGCAGTCAAGTTAGAATGTCGAGTGGATACCTTTGTTGTTTAAAGAGTTTTATAGTTGATTTTGTGCACCTTGGGCGGCATCCGCCAACATTGCATGTTGTTGGTTGTTATTGTGTGGAATGGGTATGAAATACCGGCGGCTGGAAGCCCGGCTAGGACAGAATCCCGACTGGCTGGTAAGTATACTATCCCTACCCTCTACTCCCCCCTAACCTCCTTTCGTGGTGCTTAACCTCCTTGGGGGGTTGCCTAACACTAACCCCCCTGGTGGTGCCTAACCCGAACCTCCCTTCCCCACACCCTAAACCTAAGTATCCCAGGAGGGTGTCTAACCCAAAACCCCCCCTTATGGTGCCTAACACTAACCCCTCCTCCCCGCAGCCTAACCCTAACACTCCCGGGGGAGTGCCTAATTCTAAGTCCCCCCCCGGGGGTGCCTAAGCCTACACCCCCCCACTCACGGTTAATACTTACCTGCATCTAGTGTCTTACGATTCGTATGCCAGCTGTTGGGATTCCGATGCCCGGCAGAGGGATGCCGGTGGCAGTATATCAACTGCCAGCATTTCGTCCGCCGGGATGTAATCTACATCCCTTATTGTGCATTGTAGATTTGGCTGATTTTTATCTATCCTCTCTTTGCCACCATGCTTTCCCTCAAATAAATATATATTTAATTTAATAAATATCTAACAGTTTTTTTTTGCCAAATCTATGTCTCAGTGTCTTTATCGTTACAGTATATTATAGTGGTCCATTGATTTGCAGAGATGACACACTTTATCCAATAGAAGGTTTAGGGGCAAAAAAATTTAATTTGAAAATTTTTAATCCGATTTCTTTGTACCAATAAAACAAATGGAACAAATGATTTCATGAAAATTTATTAGCATATCAAATTAATCTGTAGAAAGAAATATGGGCTAACAATAAGGGTACAGAACAACATACAAATCAGTAGAATACAAACAAGTGAACAAGTTTAGATATGCGGACAAAAAGATCTTTGCCTCCAAATATTATCGACCAAACTCCCCTATAGACAATCTTTCACTTTCAATTAAATCTCTCAATTACATGATAAAAGACAGTTCCTACCAGAGAACCTATTAAATGTAACAACTTGAAAGGAAAACTAGACTCAAACTGCATAAAGGCAGAGCGAATGTGTTAAAGGTTTCACAGAGTAAAAATATTAAGTTACTAATTCCTTGTATAAATTAAGGCTTTGTACAGTATCTAAGATGAATAAAAATAAGATGAAATATGAATACCCATTCATTTCACTGTACATACACTTATTTTCGGTTAAATTTTACGTTTCAAATACACCCCAGGAGTTCTTTTCTCAGGCAAGAGGCAATATGAGGTGAGAAAGGGATCCTGCTGTCGGTGCAGGTACAGGCCTGCATAATGGAGCCAGGACATTAAAAAAATAGGTGTTTCATTTTAACAAATTTTATGATTAGGATAAAATATAATGAGCGTGGTATATTTGAAGCAGTGGATAAAACATTAAGGACTTAGAGGATTACAGGGAAAATGTGTTGATATTATTTCAATTTTTTGTGGGAATTATGTTAACCTTTTCACTGCTATCAGGACTACACCATATTATAGAGTGTAGAATATCCTAAACGGTATATATTCAGTATATATAATTCTATATATATATATATATATATATATATATACTGTATATATATATATATATATATATATATATATACTGTATATATATATATATATATATATATATATACATATATACTGTATATATATATATATATATATATATATACTGTATATATATATATATATATATATATACCATAGAAACTCGGCACTCACCTGCCTATATTCCAGACTGTAATATATTTAAATTCAAGGAATGGTAGTTCAATAATATTGCAATAATTTGTCAAGCTGACCAACCACGTCACTGTCTCCCTTCTGGTCAGTCCCTACACTGACACTCAATAATATTAGCATTGCTCTGCCTCATTTGGCTCCAGATATTACATAGATTTACTGTCCACCGTCATTCCCTACCATCCAAGTGGGCATAGAGGAGGAATACAATCTTGTGGCTAGCGTAGCAAGCCATCGAGCTCAAAGCGTGGCTAGCAAAGCGAGCCCGTGAGGGGACAACTTTCTTTTTTTAGTGAACTGTGTGGGCAGGGAACCGCACTTCCACCCTCACTGCACGTCACTTCCAGGTACAAATACAGAAAGGGAAATATACCTTTCCATATTGAGACCGCGACCGCGATCATACTCACTATACCGGCGCACAGTAATGCTGTCATCAGCACTGGCTCAATATTCCTGCATTCCGGTAGTGGTACGCATGGCAAGGTGGTGTTCAGCTCATAGAGAGTTCATGGCAACCTACACACACACCCCGCAGCCTCATTTTCATCCTAATTATAAGATGCTTCATATCCTAAGCACACATAGCCCCGTAATAGGGGCATATTGACACTATAGTAAATCCAGTGTCTTTGAACACAGTAGCAACTGGCTCAATAATCAATTTAGTCTGAAGGAATTAATAAAGGGGCAATAATCCTTTTGGTTAACTAGGGCCATATTAATTAATGCTGATGGAAGCATCATAAATCGCACACCTGCAGCACTACAAGTGCCAGTATACATGTCCATCAGTAATTAATAAAAGAGCCTGGCATTTTTGTAATTAACTATTAATCATGGGAATTCTGCCTGTCAACTCACTAGGAACTAATCCCTCATGAATATTGCTCACATTGACAATACTTCTTAAATATTGGCCTTGAAGTGCCTCAATGATGTCACTGGTCCCAAGGCTGCCATCTCAGAAATATTGTTCAAACCACAAAATGGCTACCTCCATTGGGTTAGAGGCAGCGATTCTTTGAAAAGGCTGATGAGGATGACAAAAGTAGTTACATAAAATTATTTAAATAAGACATTAAATGTGTAGTCATTGTGTTCTGGTTAGTTTTACTACCTTGTTGCTTTACAGCACTGGGGTCATGGGTTCCATTTTGAATGACAGGAATGTGGGCAGATCCCATTCTGCTGTATTCAAATGGTTTCCAAGGGAGAACCATTGTCAGCAGAGAGCAGAGTGGAACTGTTATACTCTACTAGAGAGGAATAGAGTGAATCACTAATATGTGACATTCTTCTAAATTATATGACACTTAGAGATTACAGTGTTTTAAAATTGCATAAGTCAAACTAGTGTAACACTGCACTTGATGTGAGCACTGATGATTCTTGTCTGCCTGTGTCACCAGGGAGCATGGTCAAGCAGTGACCTTTAGGTGAAGTCTTTAACAGTTGAAGTTCTCATCAGAGCTGTGGAGCCAGGAGGATGATGGAGCCCTGCGCTGCCCTGGCGTTCCAGAGCCAGACAATGGCGGCTGCCATGATGGTTACTAAAGTCAGCAAAGCATGTCATGGCTGAAGCCAGACAAAAGTTGGGGAAAGAGGGGGAGGGCCTCATGTGAACCCCTGGAGGGGAAAGGGAATACGAGATCCAACCAGGAGGAGTGAGTCCCAATGTCTAGGTTGGCCAAGTCATTGGGTGGGCCTGGGTGCTCTGTGGCATGGCACCATTGTATACATGTCTAAGGAGCATACATTACAAAGCTGTGGCGTGCTTATTGGGGACCTTGATTGCCCCCCCTGCATTCCTGGTCCCTATATGTGGCCATGTACTCTGTATTCACTCGCCATCTCTGCACCCTGCCAATGTTAGAGAGCCTCGTATTACTGAAAGGGCAGGAGTCCCAAATTCCAGAGACTACTTGCTCCAGGTCTGCTCCTAGACTATGAATGTTTGCATTTACAAATGCAGCTTGGTATGGCATTCTGTGGAATGGAGAATAAAGAACGCAACTTAAAGCAGGTTAATGCTGACACCTCGGCATAATGACTTGTTACACCACGGATCTCAATTTGTGCAAACATTCACAGCGCTTCTCTTCATTTGTAGCCCACACATTTATTAAAATGTATGTATGTGAAAATTACAATATTCAGAACAGTATAGTCTGGAAGGATGTATCCTATATTTAGCAGAATACTCTACATCTAAAGTCTCTGTGATCACTTTCCTGTCCCGCACATTTCCATCAGTTGAAATTTGAAACTCTTAATGAGATGAAACCAAAATCAGTTTCATTTATACAGCAAGACCCCAGCTTAACAGGCCGCCAGGCATTTCAATGGATACAAATGGAAGGCAGACATTCTTACAACAAATGAACAATATTTGTGTTACCTACAGGAGCGGCACAGAAGGAGCTGTCTTTTGAGGATATGAAATGTCGTTATGTATTCCTGTCAGTCAGTAATGCCTTTGACTTTGCTGATCAATATCACTGTAGCTCCGGTTACTATGGGAATGAAGGCTTCCTACACTCAGTAAACCCCAAGTTCCTTTTCTACAAAGGTGAGCAAAATACTTTAAAAAGAATGATCTATCTGCGTGATGCCTTCTGGGGATCTGAAACTATCACTATAAAGATATGTACTTTTACTTTGAAATGCAGAATATGATGTTTTGCTCCAGGCAAGCAATAGCTTAAAACCATTTGTTTATCCAAAAAAATCAATCACAAACCAAAAGAAATCCATGTGTGAATGTGTATACTTAGTAACAAAAACGACAAAACAAAACAAAAAAAAAGTGTTCTATTTTCCCCAGGTGTATGCATTCAAGATCAAATCATTTGCAAATACTTGTTTTATTATGATATTTTAATGGAGAAACTCTTCTTCGTTTTGGAGTCTGGAGGCGTTTTTAAAATTATGGATGGATTTTTCAGAATATGTGCTGTCTTTTTTATGGTAACTAAACTGATAATTAAACACATAAGAAGGAGAATAGGGCTGGTAGTTTTTGGATATGTGGTGAAGCCACACCAACAGCTGCTTATATCTGAAGTCTTTTACTTACATACCACTTTGACCTTCTGTCACAACTTACTTTTAACCGTTCTCTTCTGCACATCGCAGGGGTAATTAATTTTATTATTTTCAGCCTGCAATAAGGATCAAAGATTAGCAGTGAGCGGTGAGTTTAACCTTGGTAATTTTAAAGGAAGAGCTGGAGAAAATGGCAATTTTTTTACGGAAACTCAGTGTTGTCCCAGCAATAAATACCATGGGCCTGATGTTGAGTTGAATGCGAATTGGCCATACTGTAGATGCTCCCATATTGTGTGCATGGAAATAAATCTTCATAGTATGTGGAGTTGGTATCTTTGTGGCACACCTGCTGTCTGTTGGTGCACTTGGTTTAATGCTTGTTATCATCATCAAAGTACACTTGCAATGAGAAAATACTTGGTGCAAATGATATGCATGGGAATATTGTTTTTTATACTGCCGCCCAACTCTGAAAAGCCCACATTTGGGTTGGCACGCCCCCCCACTGATTTTTGCCTATATAAGAACGCCCAGTTACAGCACAGTTCCATCTCTTCAGTTGCAAGAGTAGATGTCACTGAAATGGTGATGGATGAGTAGTCCTTTTGTCCCCATCATGCACAGTGCGAGTACATGCAAGATATGCTCTGTAGGCAGGGCATAACGAGGGGTGTGCAACCAGTGTCGCTGCCCAGGGTGCAAGGTCGATTTGACGACATTGTTGCTGCCCTCATGGCACCATTTTACATTACAGCATATGAGGTGAATGGCAAAGTCCTCCACTACATAGTAAGGTGGGGACATGTCCTTAAGCTGATCATCCTGTTTTGTTGTGTGATGTCATGTGCACCATGGGCAATGGTGTGGTGGCACAGGGGACCTCTGAGCACTGCTACAATGGCTTCTGTAGGTTTATGAAAAGGGTGTACTGTATATGGTAAAATTCAGACTGGTGAACCTGCTTTGAGATAAAATGCAATGTCAGTGCTTATAACACTTTAGTAAGAGAGACAGAGATCTTAATTGCAATTTTAAAGATTTAGGCATTTAATATGCCTTACAGAATTTAAACTACTTGGCCTACTAGTACTGCTAGTGTTGGAATACATTTAGGGGCAGTATACATTTAAAATTTAAGGGGTGTTCCCTTTTAATGGTCTGATTTACCTAGTCCTGTTATAGTTAATGGGTGGAGTTCTAGGGTTGAGTTGCCAGTTTATATTAGTGATATCCTAGTTTGCAGGTCTCTTGCCTTTTTGGAATTCCCACCACCCACCCACTTAATATGATTATCATCTTCATTGTTTTGTGGGCATGAATGGTAACAGTGTCTGTATTGCAGTAGATCTTAAGGTACTCTCCCTGCCAATATAAAGGTTTAGGCTGATTCTACCCTACTAGAGTTATCGACACCACTGATCCTGGAGTGCTTTTCATGTTATTGGCAGGGAGTGTGGATACTTTGAGTTGTTGGGAATTAGCTGGCAGTTGACCTACATCTAGGCATTCAGTTGTTGGCAATGAGCTGGCAATTGGCCCCATCTAGACTTTGAGATGTTGGCGATGGGCTAGCAGTTGGATCCCATCTACAGATGTGTCCTTGCTCATCTCACCTCAATATGCATGTAGCGCTATATGCATGGCGTGAGTAAGCCTACAGGTCCCATGCAACTCTGTTAGTGTCAGGCATTTTGTACTGATTAAAATGATAAGTGACATTTGTATATCTGTGTGCAACTGAGTCTGGAAACAGAACTTGGCGTTGAAAAAACCTGTGGCCACTGCATCATAGCTCTTCGCATGCTGTTTGAGAGACTTGGGGGCATATTCAATTAGCCACGGGATTTCACCCGCAGCTAACTAACAGGCAAAAGTCCCACGACGCGGGGTTTAGCTATTCAATTAAATAGCTATTTCCCTGCGTCATTAAACCAGCACTCCCGCGCAAGAACACATTGATTCCGCGAGAACTGTGGAATCAGTGTGTAATACCCTCTCGCGCGAGACTGAATAGGTCGTCCTCACGCTGAGTTTACCTCGCACCTACATGAGGTGCAAGGTAAAGTCAAACAGCGGGGACTCGCGCGCGGGGTCTCAGGGACACCAGTGCGTGGAATCTCTGCAAATTGAATCCCGTCCACCGCAACAATTAGCCGCGGGGTAAACCCCACGGCTAATTGGATATACCCCTAAGTTGTGCACATACTGTATATTCAAGTGTCACATATCAAATTAATCAGCACAGTTTCCTGGTGAGTTCTAGTCACATCGCATTGTGACGCAAAAAAGATGCCTGCCACTAGCAGAGTCTCACAGGGCCAGGCTCGTCAAGATGGGCTGTTTGATGAGACTACAGCAAAGACAAGTGAGGACACTTCTGTAGGCCTTGATTTGTTGGTGATGTCCTAGCCGTTGGCCTCCATCTACACCTTTTATTGTATTCTTTGGGAAAGATAGTGGTAGTGTGTGTAGAGTAAGTCTTTCTTTGCCACCACAGTCCCTGACCATCTGCAGCTGCTGTGCAGGTAAGAGAGAGGGAGGGAGGAGAGGAGGGAAGGGGATGAGGGGAGAGAGGGAGAGGAGGGGGCAAGCGAGTACAGGAAAGATTTTATGTTGCCCCCCCAACATAAAATCGTACCAACGCCCTTGCCTGGTGTAGGAATGTAGGCTGACATCAGCCGATAGAAACGGTATTGGTAGTTAGCAGTTGAACATATTGGGCGGAATTCAATTGTATTCGCGGCCCGCATCTCCCGTCTAAAGTGACAGGAGATCACGGGCCGCTATGCAATTGTCCAAGATTTTCGTGCTGATCGCGCCCATAGAGGTCAGGTTTATCCGCGTAAAGCAGCTAAACCCGACCAAAGTGCTGGGCGCGATCGCGAAAAGTGATGTTTGGGCGCCCAAACATGTCACTTTTCGCACATTTCAGCTCTCATCCCCCAGGGGCTGCGAGCTGAAATGTAGCGCTGGCAGCTCATCGTGCCCGACAGGAGCAAGAATTGAATAGCTCCATCGGGCGCGATAGGGGCTCGAAAGAATTGAATTCAGCCCACTATCCTTCTTTTTTATTAAAGCGTTTGCATGGCTGGTTTCTAGTATTTATAGGTGTGTTATCCTTTACCAGAACAAGATGAGACATTCAGCCTCGTTAATGACACTTGGGAGCAGAGGAAAAAATGTTTCCCCTTGTTCTCATTGCAGATTTCTGTGAGTCAGCGGTGGGATGAGCCATTTGGTAGCCTGAGGCTGCAACAAAATTGCTGCATTTCCGATCTTTTATCACAAACATTTGTACATGACTAGTGTACTCACAGTTGGGTGAGGCAAAAAACTGGTCTCTGGATACAGTTGTGTCCAACGCAGACAGCACAGTATTCAAAATACATCTGCCTGACAAAATACAGTGTATTTTGAAGCATTCACTGTCTTTGGAGGTTTTCACATTTTATTCTCTTAAATCATGAAATCACAGTGGATCTAAAGTTCTTACCATTGAGCAACAGAAAATACTCTCTAAGGTCAATTACAAAACAAATCCAACACTGCTACTTTTTCTGAACTGATTAGAAATACATAAATAAAATAATAATAATTTACTGAATAAACGTTTACCCCTAAATTTTAATATCTGATAGAAACAAATTTTGGCCAACTACTCACTGGCATTAAAAATTAATGTTTTTTTAATCTTATTTAATAGTAATGAAAGCATATAAAGGTGTATGAAACAGGTAGCTTTTATGGGTATTGGCAATTGATTCAGCAACTCTGTACCAACTGCTGCCTATAGGCCTGATTCAGAGCCAGGACTGTGTCTTTTGCTACAGTGAGACTGCTTCTTTATGCTAATGCCGCAGCCTATGGGATTCATACAGCGACACCCGGAACTGTGCTCATTAAGACCCATCATCGGCCACACATCGTTCGCACCATGGAACATTGCACCAGCCCTATGGAGGCACAGAATCTCCACCTGAACATGGCTGCCGGAATCAGTGCAACTGCGACAAAAGCTGCAGTCGCTGACCACCGTGGCCAGCTTTAGGCCTGTTCGACCTGTGCGGTCGCACACGGGCACCACCCATAGAGGGCCCACCCATCCCCAACATCCCGATTTCAATGGGACAGTACTGTCCCGTTGTTCCACCCGTGAGTGAAAGTGGTCCACGAGTGGTCGAATTGGAAGGTTGGGGACCCCCACCGCCGCAGCTGTACAGCGGTGCCTGACCCCAGAGACTCTGAATGCATGCGCGCGACATCCATTCAGTGACGGGAGAGGGCTGAGAGAAGCCCAGCTAGTGAGGCTCCCCCAGTCTGACATTATTTGTAGGTGGGCACGCCCCCTAATAACGTCACATAGGGAGCATGGCCTATGGTAATTAGACCATGCCCCCAATTTTGGTCAGATAGGGCGCACTGGAGAGGGCCGGCACAGGGTGCTCCGACCTCTGGAGCCGGCCCTGCTGACCATGACACGCCCACAACATGACCGCGTCTGGCTAGCCTTCCCCTGTTACCACCCAGACACACCCACTGAAATTCCTCCCTCTGCGTCTAAATTCATTCTACGTCTCCCAGCGGTAACCATTTCATGGCATGTGCAGTGTGACTCAAATGCATGGACAGCCTGAAAACATCAGCCACTAGAGTGAGGCATCGATGCAGCGCGCCCCTTTGAATCAGGCCCTATGTCTGAGGTTGGTAGTGGTAATGGCATGGCTCCATGTTTTGGACTCTACATGCAGTGCCAGAGTAAACCCTGTAGAGGCCCCTAGGCAGTTGAAATCTTGGCCCACCTCACAAGTTATATACTCATCGGTGTTCTCTAAGCTTCTACTTGTGAATATTCTACTACGATCTGGAGTCAGCGGGAACACGCCACACACTAACTCACAGAAAACTTAATTTCTCAAGGTGTCTCGTGCATGCGCTCTAGTGGGATAACATTGAACTAAGTAGTGTGCACGTCGGCCGCTAGATGAAGATGACTATCGCTGCTGTACATTATACGTACATAGGTTGCACCAAAAATTTTTACACACTGACAGCTGACAGAAGATGAACTTTTAAGAGACAAACAGTAATGTGAATCTGATGTCTATGATTTATGTACTTTAAGTTGTTAATGGGTACATTACATTAATACAGAATTTTCTGTATAGAGTCTTTAATGTAAAGTTTTTGTTTCTTTGAGTTGATTATTTTTTCTATCTTTTGGAAACAATTTAAGACAGATATATTGTAATTTTCTTTCAAGATCAAAAATAATATTATTTTGGTCCTTTGTCATGGGTCCCCTTAAATGTGCAATGCCCATAGGCAGGTACTCTGCCTATTTGGTAATCCGGCACTGTCTACATGCTCCAATTTAATGCTTTTACTGTAGTGGGACAGTATATTTTTCTGTAGGTATAATACAAATGTATTTTGCATTTTCGTAAAACCAATGTGTAACTGGCATTAGCAGCAGAAACTGTTATAATTATGTTTTACTATATCTCTACCAGCTTTATAGGTTATGACACTAGGATTTTCACCCATTGCTCTCTTTGCAATAATGTGGTTTTTTTTTTCAGGTGGACAGTTGGTGAACAGCAAATTTCTAATCATTTCATAGTTTACTCCAGTTCATTGATTTTATTTTTATTTTTATTGTAGCTCCTCAATGTGATTTTTGATTTTTGCTCCTGGTCATTGTCTTGCTGGAATATTGATCTTCTCACAGATTCTAGGGGGTATATTTACTAAAGTGTGAGTTTTCATAAGTGGAGATGTTACCCATGGGATGTAGTCTGCATCCCAGCGTGTGGGATGCCGACGATCTGAATACCAGCACCGAAGTCATGAGAAGTCGGGATCCTGGCACCAGAATCCCGACCGCCGGAATCTCGAAGATCAGTGTGAAGGTGTTAGGGGGAGGTTAGGGTTAGGTAGCGGGGCTAGGGTTAGGCATTAGGGGGAGGGTTAGAGTTAGGCACCAGGTAGAGATAGTTAGGATTAGGTGATTATGGTGCGGGGAGGGGGAGGTTAGGTTTAGGCACTAGGGGGGAGGTTAGGGTTAGGCACCGGGGAGGATGGGTTAGGGTAGGGATTAGGGTAGGAGTTAGAATAATACTTACCATTACTTCCTATGGGTGTCAGGTTTCTGGCTGTCGGGATGCTGCTGTCGGTATTCTGTTCAGCGGCATCCCGACAGCCGGGATTTCATACCCAATAGCAACCAATTAGATTCTAGCTATTATCTTCTAGAAGGTGCTATTTATGTTAATTAGAATCTGATTGATTGCCATGGGCAACACCTCCATTTCTAAAAACTCTCACTTTAGTAAATATACCTCTTGGTCTATTGCAGGCATTGTCCTCCAAGAAGCTGTCTTACGCCGTCCATTTCTCCCTGTAGTTTGACAGTCCCTGAAAGAGACGTGTCACCATAACATTATGTTCTTACCACCATGGCAGTGCTCCTGGCATGATGTACTGTACAGTGGTTGGCATTTATCCAACATAGGGCCTGATTCAGAGATGGACAGTAATGCATACGCAGCTGCATACTATTACGGATTGCAGTTGCTAAAATATGCAGGAGGTGGCAAATTTTGTATTGAGATGCCCACCAGAGCCCTCGTAGCTGCCAGCAACTGCGTACACAAACACAACATTGTATACAGATCCTCAAAACATCGACACCTTGAGTAAGTCTATGGCCACTCAGAATAGCTGAGGTAATTGAGATATTGGAGTTTCGTTCTTTGCATGTGCGATCGCAGACGCTGGCTAGTACACGCCCAGAAAGCAGCCCTGACTCGCCTGCGTTTTGGCCAGAACTCATCGTAACCACCCAAATAACGGTCTCTTCCAGTCAATCAATTGCGAATGAATCCTCACAGCGTTCGTGATCGCAATTAATTCGCAGTGCATGCGCAATGTATCTGGGACGCATGTGCAGACCACTGCATGAACATCGGAATAGCGTTCAGCTCTGAATCAAGCCCATAGCTCCAAACTATGAGGCCAAATACTGCAATTGTAAAGGAAGATTCAATTAGCCACGACTCCGGTTGTCCGGGAAGGAAAAACTTGTGTGTTTCTGTTTGCACCCCATAGAGGTGCAAACAAAAAATGAGCAAGGTCTTTCCTCCCCATAATTATGGTTTATGTGCACATAATTGGAACTCCCTCCATCTCACACCAAGCCATAGAACTAAACATGCATTATGGAAAACTCTATGTGAGGTTCCATGTAAATTCTTTTCAAAATGAATTTTCTTTTTGTCACACTAACATAAATATAAGATTTGTGAAGTGCCCCTGGGTTATTGATTGACTTCGCTAACAGAGAGACCATGTGTCATGAATGCTCAATTTAAGCAAATTACTTGCTCAAGACAAGGGGCCGTATTCAATTAGAAGCGAAAAGCTGTTTTCCCGCAAAAAAGTATCGCCGATTGCGTCTTTCGCCAGGTCGGAACTTATCTCCATATTCAATTCCAGCCAGCTTTTGCCTATGCGGAAAGTCAATATAATGTAATAGGCAAAAAGATTTGCTTCTGAATAGTAAGAGAAAAGAAGTGCAACATTTTTATTTTGGGGTGCAAAGGTGGGAAAACCTCTCAGAACCCTTGGGACAGCCCCCAAGGGACAACTGTGTCAAAAAATCCCAGGGAAAAAAACTTAAGAACACCCCAAAAAAGTAATATTAATTTTGGGGGTGAAAAAGCACAAAGTGGGGGGACAAGTATAAAACTAGCGAAATAGACTTCTTGGGAATCTGCAAGGATGGGTCAGGTGTTTTTATGATGGCAGGTGCTTGCAACAGGTGTATTTTTCACGTTTTTTAAAACTTCACTTTAGAGACATTAAAATATGCTAGCAGTTATTTTCAGGTACCCCATATTTGACAGGTGTACTTATTTTACCAAAAAATACTGCTTAATGCCATTCTTCACCACTTGTTAAGAAGCTATTGAAACAACTTAAGTACCCCAAACAGTTTTATTAGGGCTATTAGGACATATCTACAATGTTAGTGCATCTTTTTGGGGAATTCAATCAGGCTGGTTTCCCCAATTCTGACAGCACTTTCTGCCTGTTCTCAATTCGCAGCTTGCCGTTTTCCAATTGAATACGGCGAATAGCGGGGACGAGTACGATAAGTTTCTCCGTCCAAAAGGCATGATGTCGGCGAAAAGTCCGGCAAGCAAAACTTTTCCGTGTGTGCGAAATAAATTGAATACGGCCCAAATTATCAGTTACACTATTTTTGCCATATTTATTTATGATGAATTTCACAGTACTGAGACTGATCCACTCTTGACAAAAATGCTTTCTCTAATTTACCTTAATGTTTTTTTATATTCATGATGAAGCTCTTGTTTGGAAATACATTAACCACTTGTGGCACCTCTTAAAGACAATTTAAATTCAATTCAAACACTTTAATTGCACAGCACAGATGGACTTCAGTCAATTCATTGTGTAGTCTCTTTGCGCAACTTATTATTTATTTAGATGTATCTTAGTAGTTGGGAGCCAATAATATTTAATGTAATTAAATATTGTATGTTTGTATTTGTAATTAATTAGTATCTTTAAAATAGTTTTTTTAGATTTGACAATAGATAGTATTTGCAGTTGATCGGTGGTAAAAAATAAATAAGTAAATAAACAATAAATAAAATTAAATACATTTTAATCCGAATGATATAAGAAAAATATGAAAAATGCTAAACAGGGCGGATACTTTTTATGGTGAGTGTAAATATGTCTGAAAAGAAGCTATGCAGGAATATACTGTAAAGCAATGTATCTACTAAAAGTTGCTGGAGATCAACTTTTACTAGATACATAAATACAAGCTAATAAATAAAAGTGATGTGAGGGCAAACAGTTTTTTAAGATTACTTTCCAAAATATACCTTTTGGGTTAATATACAGTAGGAACAGAAAAAGAATGGAATAAAATCAAAGAAGTATGGATCTACTTTTTATCTGTACTTATCCTATTGTAAAAAAGAAGCAATTTTTAAAGTTCTGAACCTTATTAATAATCATCATGCTGAGTAAACGCAGGCTGGGGTAAAGATTGATTTTATGCAGATAAATATAACCCCCGGGCATGTTATGTGCTCCAAAATACTCTCTTCAGATAACTGTTTTGAAAGTTTTATGATGATGGCACAAAGAAATGTTTAAAGCTTATTGCATAGAAATATATATTAAAAAATCACAAGCAGATACATTTTCAAAACATAAACATAAACACACAAATTATATAATGCCTTTGATCGCATTCAGAGAAAGGTAAAAGGACTAAGGAGTGTAAACACTTACATTTTTTAGTAAATACAGGTAGGCAAAACAGTACAATATATGTGTATGCTTGTGCGTGTGTGTGTCTGCTAAAGCTAAAAAAAAAAATCAAAATATTACTGCAGTCTTTTTACAGACTGCTCCATGCATTCAAACGTTAAGTTGTTTAGCAGTGCTCCTTGTGGTGCATGGAAAATTAGGAATTCATAGATCATTTCTGTGCCTCAATCAAAATCAGGAGCAATTATTAACCTTTTTCTTTTTAAGAACTGTGGGCTTTGAATAATCATTTTACAATACACCAGCGTTTCCCAGCCTAGGTCCTCAACGCACACTAACAATCCAGGTTTTAAGGTTAGCCTAGCAATACTTGAGCACAGGAGACGCACTTAGTACCTCAGTAATTTTGATTTACTTAATTAATTAATTTAATTAATGTGTGCTCAAGCATGGATTTTCTTAAAACCTGGACTGTCAGTGTGCCTTGAGGATCAGGGTTGGAAACACTGTTCTACACCCTGTCACTACTGTATGTACAGATTTGCAGTTCTGTCAAATGTAACCTAAAAATGTATTTTACCCAAACAATAGAGATGCCAAATAGTGTTGGGATGAGCCCTCTCTGCAGATGTAGGTCTCTTAAATTTTCTGTTATATGCAAAAAACTTGGGCTTAGAAAATGAGAATTTTAGCAATGAATGGAAACCTTGCAACACTATGCAAAGCAAAGCCAATAATACAATTGTGTCTACTCGCTCTTTTTTTCATTCCTTAAAATGTGTTCCCTTTCTGGATCTTTAGGCAGTTGCATGCACAGAGCCCAAAACATTGTGTGACCCTCTTCAATAGTTGTAAATCTTGGTGCACTTGTAGCAATTACATCAATTACCGCAAAAAAGGATGGAGGGCTGACAATCAACAAGAGGATTTGTAAACCCAGACGCTGTCCTCCGTCGACCTCATTGTATCTTCTTATGTTGCCAACTTAAATTGCTGCTTCCAATTTGAATGATAGCTTTTTCGGACTAATGGTTGGCTTGGGATACATGGAAGGTAGGACTAGGTAGCTTATTAAGGTTCCCTGTGCAGAAACATAGTCCTCTTTGATCCATTTTTCCCTCCCTCCTGTGTTTGTGTTCCATATTTGTGTTTTTTGGTGGTGGTAAATTGCATCAGTTTGCTGTTTATAAAGTTATAACATTTATTGGGTGTACTCTTCTCATAAGGGTTTCCATTTTGAAATGACACTACTGGGTGTGACAACACTATCCCCCTGGGTGGTTCCCGTTATTTCATTATGGGCCAAAGAGTGTAGAAAATGTGCGAGTTTTCTCACACTTTACAAACTCGGCCAATGTAATAGAGTCCGAGAACAAAACAACAGAGCAAACGCGCATGTCTTTCAAACTCAAAAAACTCTCACAATTTAAAATTTAATTCTGATTTTTTTCCCATTTTGAAGATAAAACTCGACCAATGTGAGAGGTTACTGCTAAACTCTCACTTTTTCGAAACGCTCACAGTATTACATTTGTCCCTATATATATTTTGTCTTTCAAATAAAATTTTATGTCAAAATAAAATGTGACCAATTTAAATTCTACACAGTTGCTATTTATGTATATGTTCTTGAAGGTTATGATTGACGCATTGGGCTCATAGGACTATCAGCCGTTAGGGAATATAATGATATTGACACGGATGCACTTGCAGAGCTTTCAGTCAGTGGTTAGATCAGAGCCGTAACTAGACTTTTTGGTGCCCTGTGCCAGAAAGAGCATTGGCGCCCCCTCATTTTTCAAAGGGACATAATGCACCCAAAAAAGGGCCATGGCATCATGGGGAAGGGCCAGGGAAGAGATAGGGGAGGCCAGGAGATGCTTGGGATGAAATAAGAGGAAGCTACAAGTGAGAATGATAATAAACAGAAATTTGACAGGCCCAAACAGCCCCCCCTGACCTGTGGTGCCCTGTGCGATGGCACTGGCCACACTACCCTAGCTACGGCCCTGGGTTAGATACAGTAGGTGTGTGTTATGACGTGCTGAAGCGACTTACTATAGTATGTACATGGTGTAATTGAGTATTGTATTTTCCCAAATGCGGCATATGCTTTACTTACTGGATATTAAACCTGCTGCTATTCAACTGTAAACTGCAAGTCTGTGCATGTCCTGTCATCAAGAGCAAGCAGCATGTGGTACAGAGAAGGTTTAGAAAAAAAATAAAATAATAATAATAATAAATTAAATAAAGTAGAATGAGGAAGTTTATATATGTCCCTGATGCTGTGGAACTACAAGTCACAGAATTCCCTGCCAGCCACATAATGTTGCCTCCATTACAGAGGTTGCAAACATTATACCACAGCAGAGACAGGCAACCTATGGCTCTGCAACTACTGCGGACCTAACAGTTCCAGTCGGAAGGTGACCTGAATTAATAAAGAGGTTTTGAGGTAACAACTGTTTGTAGAGGAGAGAGGGGCTGCCCGTGGCAGAATTGCCAACATTTGATTATAGTTCCCAGAGACACGCTGCTACTGGGTAGGTGCCTATAATCACACCGCTGAATCGGGCCGTCTAGGCAGACCTTCCAGCACTACGACCCTCATCATGACAGGCTCACTGAACATAGTTATAATGTAAATTTACTGGATTTTAAAAACATATTATTAATAAATATTTATTTACAATATCTGGATGAAAAAAAGACAATTGAAATATATTATATTTTTGTCTTATATATCAAACAAGATAAAATGATGATATGCAGGTAGGTAAGCATTGAAAAATAGGGACATTTTTGGAATCAAAACTAGGACTGTCTCTGTACTGACTGTGATGTGGCTTCTCTGTCTGCTCTACTGAAATGCTTTTCCCTCAGAAAGTAACAATCCTCTATCTGTGGGCCCATTTCTGTGCCAGTTTAAAAATCACTACCCATCCCCAATTTAGTTATTCACAGCACTGACCACCACTGCACCCTGTCTGCATATAATCAAATGGTGGAAATGATCTCTAATTCAGCTGGGATTGTCACCTGGACAGTATTTTACCGACCTGATCAATAAAACGGGAGTCAGTTTCAATGCTGAATGCAACCACTTTTTTATAGATAGAAGACAACATTGAGTACCGAGTACTTTTAATCAAAGGTTTTCAAGGACGTTTACCTAACCAAAGTGAGTATTTTAATTGTTCTTTTTTTAATATATATATTATCGCCTATGGGTATGAAGTTGGAAGGCGATATTGCAATTGGGAAATGCTATGTTCTATATTGGTCTGCGGAGCCTCGTATTAAAAATGACTAAAGAAAGAATACCATAAAGAATGAATATACTTCAATTTTTCCATTCTTAAAATGGCTCCAAAGGAGCCTTAGCCCGAGGTGGGTGATAAAATTATTCCAGAAATACAAAGAGGAACTTGCTACGAGTTACTGATGTAAAGTGCATCTGCTTCTGTCGTCTAATAGCACCCTTATTACTATTCATATTATTCATACAACTAAAAACTGACATTAATCACAGCATTTGTTCTTCCGGATACTGACAATTTCATATATCCTGGGTTGTGATCTGAGGTATCGTAACTTGTAAAGGACAGATCTGAAATGTGCAACTATTAAATGCTAGACATGTATTTCAGGATAAATTTGTATATATACTGTACATGTACATGAATCAGAATAAGAAAAGAGAAATAGGAAGTCGAAGAAACAGGTACATTTATAATTAAGTTAAATCGTACAAGTTCTTTGCCGATCAAAGTATGAAAGCATACGTTTAACCATGTCATGACTTAGCCAATTTGTTGAATTAAGGCCAGCTTTATTTATCCTTAAATTTTAAAAGGGAATTTTAGATTTTATGCACTTATTTATAAAAGGACACATAACATTGGGTGGGGCCTCGTCTTGGTGGGATAGTAAAATGTACACGATTAGTGCGCCCCCAGCAATTTATGCAAACATGTTATGACCTAAAGCTCGGTACACACCAGGCCGATTGATAAGTGCATACACGCTTACAAATCATTCAGCCAATTAGTGTGAGCAGTAAAGCCATTTGAATATGCCCAAACGACTATCTGCTAGATATATCGTCATCGGCTATTTTGTAGGGTCAATCAGATATGTCTGTGAACGACGTCGTTCACAGACATATTGGGTATACACAGCCGCCAATGATAGGATGATATATTGTTTGTCTCTAGATCTAACGATATATTGTTCAAGTATGTACCCAGCATAAGTTATCCAAGTAAAACAAAGTATGTGTTCTTTAGTCTAAGTGTGATACCCTGCAGGTGCGTGGTATAACTTAAAGACCTGTCCCAGCCACAGATAATACAGAGCCATTGCAGACAATTATTTTACAGGTGTTTCTGACAATGGCCATCTAATAAGAGATGAAATTTCATTGGCCATTTTGGAAAAGGGAGTGGAAGTCTGAGACATTTTTTAATAAAGTTGATTTAAAAAGAAAAACAACAGTTGGAGAGAGCAGAGTGATTGCCAGCAGGCGGAAATGGCAGTTGGAGGAGGAGCTGGGAGGGGGCATGGCCATTACACATGAGGGGGCGTGTGCTGAGAGTGTGGCTCCTGCACAGAAGCAGAGGAAACAAGCTACAGCAAAAGAGTGGCTGGGACTTGCAGTGCCACAGTCTGTTTCAGTGTTATTAGCACAAAGCAAATGTGTTCCAGTAAGCTGTGCCTACCTAACTAATTTTGTGCATGCATGCAATTACGGGTCCCAACGTGTAAATACAGGAACTCAAATGTGACCTAGAACTGCACGTATTCAAGTCAGTGTTAGTTAAGTCTGTAATAATATTATTTTAGACTCATTGTGCAGGACAAGATAATTCATAATTAAAGTGAGGTTACGCATATTTATACTTGTATTGAACGTTATGTGTGAACTACTTCATTGATTAATTTAAGTCAAACCGACCCATTCCAGTCACCGAATGGTGTCATTATTAATAAATACAAAACTTATTAATATACATTTTTGCTTTAATTCTGTTTATGTCTGTGGTCTGAGTTGAGAGTTTCACTGAAGGAATAACTAAGAAGACTGATCCACCACTGAGGGGACTCCAGCTTTCTCCCGCACCTTAACATTTCTATTCACTCATTCGGGGTAGTACATAAGGGGGGTATCCAATTAGCCCCGAAGTGCCGCCTGACGCCTGCACTTATCGTGAATATTTTTCAGGACCTGATGTGTCCTGAAAAATATTCCACAATAAGTGCCGTTTTCTCACCACCTCAATGGCGAAAACACATAGGTCCGCGAGCTTACCGCGGGTCCTATCTGTTTTCGGTAGAATTATCCTAATATTTCAACAAAAATAATAGGATAGGGTAAAAAAAAAACATCAATGAAAAATGGGGATAATCGGCAAAAAATCCCAGTTTTTCGCAGATCGCAGCTATTCATTAGCTCCCAAACAATGTTCAGGGCTAATTGAATACCCTGGTGGTCTGAAGTGGTGATAGTTTCATTGTAGATTTATTTATGTATTTATTGTTTCATTTAATTTGTCTCCTTTTTTGTTATTACTAACAGATTAATGGCCCTGGATCTGATGCAAAGTTTAATGCAAATCAACTGTATCTGTGCATGGCGAAACATGCGTCTTCTCACCCATTCCCCGAGGTGTATTCATCTTTGTACCCGCCCCCTTCTTATTCTTACACTTAGTTTGATACTCATTATCATCAGTGTGCACTTTTACAGCCTATACTTGGTGCACATCATACGCCGGGAAACAAGCATATTTATGCTTACATCAAATACTGCGTAGTCAGCAATTTAGGCAACACTGCCTAAACTTTGGCTACATGAGAATGACCCATTACAGCCCAGTTACAACTCTTCAGTCCCAAATCCAGAGGCAATAAATATGCATATGTCTCAGCAGTGTAAAATATGAGATACACTCTGAAACAGGTGTACATCTAACTCAGTCTGAGGCTCACGAAATGTAATACAGGTTGAGTCTCTCATATCCAAATATTCTGAAATACGGAATTTTTTTAGCGTCACTGTGATACTGTAGTGACACCTTTGCTTTCTAATGGTTCAATGTACACAAACTTTGTTTAATGCACAAATGTATTACAAATATTGCATCAAATTACCTTCAGGCTTCTGTGTATAAGGTGTATATGAAACATAAATGCATTATGTGTTTAGATTTGGGTCCCATTCCCAAGATATTTCATTATGGTATGTAAATATTCCAAATCAGGGAAAAATATGATATTCAAAATATTTCTGGTCCCAGCATTTTGGATATGGGAGACTCAACCTGTATAGCAGTGATTCCCAACGTCGGTCCTCAAGGCACACTATCCATGATGTGCACAGATGGTTAAATCAAAACAACTGAGGTACTAATTAAGTCACTTGTGCTCAAGTATGGCTATCCCCAAAACCTGGACTGTTAGCGTGCCTTGAGCACCGTGGTTGGGAACCCCTGCTGTATAGCAATATGTGTATTCAGCCCATATTTGGTCAACATTACTGTATTATCATTTTAGCTCTTGCTAATGAATGTCAACATCAATTGGATCAAATTTTGCCTTTTGACTGTATGAAGTGCCGAAATATTTTCACTTAGTACACACTAATGTAGAATTAATGCACATTAACTCTAAGAGGAATTTTACTAATGTGTGATTCACTAAAACTACTGGTTTTTCAGATTTACTGAAGGCATGAACTCTAAAAAACTGCTATCTTCCAAATTCACATTAGACATCGTTACCCTGATTTTTTTTTTTTACAAGCAGCTTTGTGAATCCGTCCTTGCAAATATGCAAATGAAGCAGGAGGTGTCTGACACCCCCTGCTGCATTTGCGATGCCAGCACTGTGACCGAGGTGGGTGGCATCGGATCACCGGCCAGTTGAGTAAGCCTCAGCTTTTGCAGGCTGCTCAGCTTGTGAGGCAAGGAAACTGTATGCGTGTACGCATCCCCTGGTCTTGCCACTCCCGGAAAAACATGTCCCCATTTCAGGGAACGCCGACCGCCCCCGCCCCTACACCGCCCCTTAAATGCATCTGCCTATCAATCAGGCAGGGGCATAGCAGAGGCTGCATGTGATCACACAGGACCCTTTCTGCACAGGAATCGGGAATCTGCATTCAGCATTGCACTAGCGTGCAATGCTGAATCAGCCCCTAAGAGCCAACTGTGAAAATGTATGAAGCTGCTCTTTGACAAACCGAAAGAACAGAGTTTGCGCAAACCAAGTGCAGTTTGAGCTAGCTGGCTATTCAGAACATAATACTCTTATTAATTATAAGGGTTCCAAAAAAAATAATTATACTTTGGGAGTAAAATTATTTTATGAATATATTATGAGGTAAAATTAGAATGACAGCAACACTATTTAAACATTATGATAACTGAGCAATAATATTTTTTTATTATTTTATTGCGGCAATACTATTTATTTGCTAATTGAGACAATACTAATGGGCCTATTTACTAAGCCTTGGATGGAGATAAAGTGCACAGAGATAAAGAACCAGCAAATCAGCTCCTAACTGCCATGTCACAGGCTGTGTTTGAAAAATCACAGTTAGGAGCTGGTTCGCTGGTACTTTATCTCCGTTCACTTTATCTCCATCCAAGGCTTTACTAAGATTTGATTTGGTCCCGATTTGTCCCATCTTTTTCACTTAAAAAATCGGGAATTTACCAAGCTCCCGGTCTTGACAGGATCATTTTGATTGATGGTGTATTTGGTCAATCCTCTGCGTTTTGAAGTCCCGATTTTACCACCCAAATTTCTCTCTTGAACAAGCAGGCTGCACATATCAGTGAAATATGTGAAGCCTGTTTGTTGTTTTTTTTATTTTTAGGGTTACATTTTTGTTAAAAAAATAATGTGAGGTTCCCCCCCAAAAAGCTAACCATCCCCGGACTTGCCAGCCTGTCCTGGCACTTAAAATTATGGGGAACTAAACGAGTAGGGTTCCACAATAATTTAGGTACCAGCACCAGGCTGCAGGGTCAGTCCTGGTTTTAATTATTGGGAGAAAAAATTCTCCTCCATTGAAGTCAATGGTGGGAACCGCAGAATGAACTTTAGTAACCTGTGGCTCTCCATTGACTTCAATAGAGGAGCCGTTCATTGGCTGAGAGAGGCAGGGGGCTCACCTCTCTCAGTCAATGAATGCTCAGATAGCTGCATCTGAACATTTAATTTGGGAGATATCAACTATCACGATTGGATCACGATTTCCATTTTTTTGTTTTAAGAAGACCTTTGATGTGTAATTTGGACAAGGGGACCACTCCTGGTAATGTAGGTGAGTATGTGTGTGTGTGTATGTAATAAAACTGTACTTTCACAGTGTGTGTGTTGTGTTTTTTTACACATTTCTTTACAGGTAAACTACAGGTACCAGCAGACCCTTATTGCCCCTTATGCTGGTACTTGCAGTTCTCCAAGTACCAGCATGCGGGGGATGCTTGTTGGGACCTGTAGTTCCACTGTAAAGACAATGTTGATATTTCTATTTTTTACACCCTTACATAATACATACACTATCAACCCACCACCCACCACCCTAGGGTGGCGGGAATAACTCTGGGCTATCAGCCTAGGCCAGGGGTGCCCTGAAGAGGGGGACCCCTTTATTGGGGGTTTCCCCAACTCCCCAGGGATCCCTGGCCTGACTAGCAGTTAGGACTGATGCTGTGACTGGGGACCTGGTGAAAAGGCTCCCCTGGCTGTGGTATCAGCCCCCCTCTATAAAGGGTCTGGTGCTAGTTTTAATTATAGGGGGACCCCTACACAATTTTTCCCCCCTATAATTAAAACCAGGACTGGCCAAGCAGCCTGGTGCTGGTACCTAATTTACCTAATTTACCTAATTTACCTAATTTACAGTGGAACCCTACTTGTTTTGTTCCCCGTAATTTTAGGTACCAGGACAGGCTGGCAAGTCCGGGGCTGGTTAGCATTTTGGGGGGGACCTCACATCATTTTTTTTTATTAATTAACCCTTAGAACACACTTGCCATTCAGAAACATACACAAATCACACTGATTTGTGTATGTTCGATGGCAACTCGCAGCTCAGGAGGTGGTGCATTTAAAACTTATATTGAGTCCGTGCTTTGAGTGTAAAACAGGCGACTTTAGCAAAACAAATAAAGGTAAATTCCCGATTTGTATGAAATAAGTGAAAAGTACTTCAGAATTGAGGCGATGATGATATCATTCTATTGTTCAAAACGGCCGAATTTGCGGCATTAAATCACCCGACTTTTATGTAAATTCCTGATTTGCCAAAAAGTGATATTATCACCCGAAAATGCAAATCGGGACAAACATGGATCTTAGTAAATTTACCCCTTAGTATTTTGTAATCAGGGCACCAATTATAGGGCACATTTGTGGCACTGCAATCAAATAATGGGACTTCCCTGCAAATAAGGAAAGGTCTAGAGCTCTGTCAGTGCTATATTCTGGAATTGTCAATCAGCAAATGAATCAGAGGAGCCATTATTGATAAATTTGTTAAAAGCGACTTCATGACATTCTGGAGGGTGACATGAATATGGGATGTGCCATCAAATCCCCAGACCGCCCACTTCACTGGAAAAGTGGGCGTGATCCAGAAGGTTGATCTACTCTTCTGGCTGTCTGGGAGAGTTTCCCAAATTTGGAACTCTCTTTGAGATTTCGGGAGAGTAGGCAAATATGAGGGACTTTGTTATTCAAATATTATTTATTTTTAATTAATTTTGGAAGGAATTAAATTAATGTTCGTTTAGTAAATTGTAAATTTAGTTGACATATTAAAAATATCCAAAAAATGCAAAATGAATGGTTTAGAAATGGGATCCCTCCTATAGAACTAAACTTCCATGCTTGTTTTTCTCAATACTTTAAGAATCAGGAAACAGGTGTATTTCTGTTGATATAACTGTAATATATATATAGAAAAAGGAAAGTACTTATGATATAAACACAGTGTACGGAACCTATACAGTCCGTGGTCAAATAGTTTACAAACAATAACTAATCATCCAGGGCATACAGTTTTGATGCCAGGTGTCTGTGGTTGATTGCTGCTCTGTGTTCAGGAAACGGCCTCTTGGGAGATACACAACGAAGCCACTTATTTCTTTCCTGTTAATGCAATACCTGTCCACAGTCTGTGTAAGCTCAGTAACAAATAACTTCCCTGTCACGTGACTCACAAATTTGTTGGTAGGTGGTGATGAAATGTTGTCCTGTGTTTGGTCAGTTCAGTAGAATCTCTGAAATTACAAGCTGATATAAATAAGTGGGAAGTCTACACAGGAAGGGAAAACACTGAATTCCATCAAGGATGCTGTACGAAGGGCAGACTCGATATAGCGGAAACTTCTGGTTCTGATACAGGTGTGTTTGATACTACAATGTATCACTCTGCCAAGGGACCAGTGGCGTATCTATAAAGGGTGCAGTGTGTGCGGGGCACATGGGCGCCCGGGTCCAGGGGGACCGCGCATCCTGCACCCATATTTTTTTTAACTTACCTGTCCGTGGTCCCGCGTCGGGTGTCAGCACTGCTCAGAACATGGGAAAATGGCTGCCACGGCCATTTTTCCGGTGTTCTACGCATGCGCAGTAGACTCCGGGTACACTCTAATGCCCAGTCTACAGAACGCCAGAAAATGGCCACCGCAGCCATGTTTCCTGCATTCTGCGCATGCGCAGCAGACTCTGGGCACACTCTAGTGCTCGGAGTCTACTAATGCTCTGGTCAGTAGGCTACCGGCCACCGTGGGGAGATGAGGGGGCCCCGCACGGGGATGGCACACGGGCCCCCTCCTCTGTTAAGTCGCCCCTGCAAGGGACCCTGCTCCTTTCTATATAGTATAACTCTCAGTCTATAGCTTTCTATTCTACTCCTGGTATAGGTTTGTACTGGCCAGTGCCAAATGGGTTTCAATAAGTTAAGAAGTATATATGGTGGTCTATACCGAAGCCTAGGTGAATAGAAGTTCCCAATAAGTTCCAGAAAGTATATTGAAATTTGGATTAGTTCCAATGCTGTATTTATAACCACCTCAATTAGAAAACATATGACTAAGACCTACAGCCATCAGCAATAGCTGTAGCATCTTGTGGAACTGTTCTGTCTTGACAAAGGTCTTCCATGAGACCGAAACGTCAGGCAATTTACTATTACACTGGTGGTATGTGAATAATGAATGACATATTTTTATCTGTTGAAATGGTGAGTGCCCTCCAAAGTTTTGTTTTCATGCATGTGGACCTCAAAAATTTGGTGGCTGCACCCTAGATGAATGAATATGCTGCAGTGAGTGTATATATATATATATATATATATATATATAATATGTGCATGTATGTATGTATATGTGTATATATATATAGTATATATATAGATAGATAGATATATATATATATATATATATATATTTTATATAATATATATATGTGTGTGTGTCTACAGTGAAGTGCCAAAAGTCATGGGATAGATGCCTAGTATTGTGTAAGCAACTTCATCTGGCATCGATTCCAAAAGTGAATGGAAGGACTCTGTAGAGATGTCGACTCATGCCGTCTAGATACTGTAGCTTCCCACAACTTCCTGATATCGTAGGTGCAGGATCTTAAGTGTGCATGGATCTCACCCCCATGTCCTATAAATACTTGATTGAGATGAACACACCACTCTGGAACTATTTTGAATGCTCCTTGAACCAATTCTGGACAACTTGATACTGATGGCATGGTGCATTATCCTGCTGGAATATTCCATCATTGTGCGAGTACATGAAGGGCTGCAAATGGTCATATAGCAATTCAAAATAGCGGTTGTCAATCAATTACAGGTTCAGGTGGACCAACGGACCAAACCCATGGCACGTGAACATAATTATGGGACCACCACCAGCCTGCATGGTGCCTTGATGACAACTGGGTCAATTAACTCACGGGGGATGTAGTTATATGACCGGTGACTGCATGGCTGCCGGTCACAATGCCGACACCGGAACACTGGCTAAGGAGTTATGACAGGCGTCAAGATACCGACGCCTGTCATAATCCCGACGCTGGAATACAGAATGCCGTGGGCCCGATTGAGGTAAGTACGGCCGCCCGTTCTTTTAGCTGCAGGGGGTGGAGGGTTAGGTTTAGGGCACCCCGGATGAACTTAGGGTTAAGCAACCCCGGGGAGGGTTAGGGTTAGGCTAGGGGAAGGGGAGGTTAGGGTTAGGCACCCCTAAAGGCGGGTTAGGGTTAGGGGGGGGAGAGGGTTAGAGTACTCACCTTAGCCTGTCGGGATTTCAGCCTGTCGGTCTCTCCTTGTCGGGAATTGAACCGGCAGCTAAACAGCCGCCGGTAATACAATCCCATTCCACATGGGGTCTGCACCATGCTGGAAACCTAACATCAGCCCAAAACAACTAGAACCATGACTCATTGGACCAAGTCACATGTTGCTAGTCTTCCAGGTTCCAATTAGTGATGTCCCAAGCACAGGAGCACTCTGGTGGGTTTTCTGCTCCCATATCTCATGAAAACTAAAGAAAGCTGCACTGACTTGCCAGATATGCATCTGGTAGCTCCTGCACTTAGGGCCTGATTCAGAGCCGGATGCTCTGACAGAGCGCTCGCTCTAAATCAGGGCCGGCCTTCTGCTTTTTCGAACGGCCTCCTAGCCGCTCGCATAGCTGTGGGTGACCACCCACAGCTATAGCGAGCGGCCATGATGATGGTCACGATGGTCAAGACCATCACGACCATCGGGCTTGCGGCGAGACCCTTGTAGTAGTGTCTCGTTGCCGCAAGCCCCAGTGAGCTTTCGACTCTAGCAGAGCTGAAAGCTCTCCCACTGACATCACTTGTGATGTCAGTGGGACCGGCCCCAGATGGTAGGCGTTCCCATGGGAACGCCTCCGTCTGTGCAGCCACGCCCCAAGCCCACCCACCAAAGGGGGCATGCTGTCATTCAACATCGACAGCATGCCACCTTTGGTACGAGACCTGGAGCAACGGATTGCCCATCGCTATACGGGTCTCTCGCATGCGAACGACGGAACCGGCTCCGTCGTGCGCATGTGCACTGGGACACCATCGACCCGCTTGCGAGCGCATAGTGCTCGTGAGCGGGTCTGAATCAGGCCCACAATGTGGATGTGATTTGAGCCAGTGTCACTTGTCTGTTACCACAGACAATTCTGGCCAGATGCCGCTGGTCACAATCATTAAGCACTGCGCTGTCCACGGTGGATTCCTGGTAGACATGTGACACCATAGATCGAGGAATGTTAAATGTAACTTTGGAAATGGAATGTCCCATCTGATGTGCACTATCATGCCCCATTCGAACGTTGATAATTCACATTGTTTGCCCTGAGCATCCTAGTCTGTGTTCAAACTGATTCATGAGATGTCAGATTACAACTGATGCTGGTTTGGGCATTTCCAAGACATCACACCTTTACCTTTACATACTGCTATCCCATGACTTTTGGCACTTCAGTGTTTATTGTATATATATCTCTGATGACAATGTGAAACAAATACATTGAAACATTGGAATGTCTTTGTTGCCTGCTTGTATTATTTGGAAAGACCTAAGTGGCACCCTTACCTTGCTGCGTTTGGTCCACCATCTGCAACAGGACCACTGGGGTCTATTTATCAAGCAGTGAAAAGTGTGGAGAAGTGAACCAGTGGAGAACTTGCCCATAGCAACCAATCAGCTTTCTAGTAGCAGTTATCAAGTACAGTCTATAAAATAGTCCCAAGTACAGGCCAAGTACTGAGCCACTGGGATAAACGTGAGTGCCGTCCACACATAAATAGATAGATAGATAGATAGATAGATAGAATTATATATTTTATATAGTATATTTCCTCTAATATATTATTCTAAAGGCACACATCCACTAGGCTATATTAATGAGCGATTGCATGATTATGACATCATCGTGCAATTGCTCATTAATCGTGCACAAATAATGTCGGAAACGACCAATGATGCGCGCTCCCGCTGGTCGTTTCCGACATCAATCATCGCCCGAACATGCCGGTCAATCTGCCGATAATGACAGATTGGCCATGTTCAGGGATGAGCACTGCAGGGGATGGGAAACGACGGTACAATTACGATGTTGTAATCGTACTGTCTTTCCCTAGTCGCCTAGTGGATGTGCGCCTTTATTTTATACTCTGATACTTTCCTGTTTAAAATTCCAGCAAGGAGAAATGTGAACCATTCCTTCAATGTCTTTGATGCTGAGATATGTTTGTACTTTTACTTTCTAATCATATAATTACAATGCTTGATGACATCTGACAGCAGCTTAAGAAAGTAAATATTTCTGACTTGTAGTAATTACCTCCTTACCTCTCTGTGCTGTTTGCTAGGAGATGAGAGCAGGCACGTGCCTTGGCCACTGTGTTGACTATCACCTTACCTTGGTGTGGTATGCACGACAATTAGTCCTTTGTACTAGGAACAATTTGCTTGTGTACATAGAATGACAGGTAATACAACTAATTGACTTTAAGTACCTGTAATCCTAGTAGATGTACCTAGCGATTAAAGCAAACAAAAGCCCTTCAGGTAGAAATAATGAACGGCTTTTCAGGGCGATTAGTCATTGTTGAAGATCTTTTCCTGGGTGACTGCACTCTATTCATCTAGTGATGTGATACAGCTTTCAATTTACTTTACAATATGCTGCGTTACTCACTCTTGGTGAAATTGTAACTAAGCTAGTAAACATGACACTTGTTCTAGTTATGTGTTTTTATATGAAAATAATCAAATTAAGATCCGTTGGGGGATAGCCTCTTCTACAATGGTTTGGGGGTCTAAATGCTTCTCACTTAGGGGCACATTCTTCATTCCTCAAAGTAGGTGAAAAGATTAATTTTCATCTTCTTTTGTTGGAATGAAGTATCAGGGTTATTCATTTCATAGGTAATGCAGGAGAAATCAATGATACAGTAACTCCTGTATACCTTGTAGCCACAATACCGTCTGCAGTCCCCATACACTAGAATGGCGACCTTCAATCATCAATCTCCAAGAACCAAAAGTTTTCAGAACTTGACTGCAGGAACTTATACCATCTGTAGATATTGCCTTATTAATATAGGAATTTTCTGCTGAGACTTATTATACTGTAGTTCTTAATAATATCCCTCTACAGGAATTGACTCCACTTCAATATTAAACTTGCATAGTAAACATCAGTTAATTTATAATTTGTGACCACAGAAAGTGTTGAGATTTTCCTGGGAAGTTATATATCCTGTGTTATTTGGGTTGGGAACGGGATGCAAGCACTCGGGATCCCGACACTTGTTGGGTAAGTATCCTAAACTTACCCCTACCCCTCCCTACCCACACCCTAAACCTATCCTCCCTCTAGTGCATAAATCTAACCCTCCCCCTAGAGCCTAACCCTAACTCTATACCCCTAGTGCCTAAACCTAACCCTCCCCCCCTAGTGCCTAACCCTTAACCCTAAACTTTCCCCTACCCCATTACTTACTATCAGGATGCCGGCAGTTGGGATGCCAGCACCGGGATTCAGACTAGTGTCGGGATTCCGGTGCCGGCATTTTGAGCGTAGTCATCCCTTATGCCGGTGTTTCAACTGCATAACATTTATTTTATATTTTATTTGTATATTGATGGTACTGTATATCATCATTGTTAGTCATGTAGGTAAACTCTCATTGATCACCTACTGTAGTTGCTTAATATTATTATGAATTAAAAATGATTTAATAATATGGTACCAGACAGTGTATCTATTTTTTTTGCTATGGGAAAGAGGTCCAAGTTGCGAGGAGGGATTCCTTTTGATTCCTCTGCCCCCTCTGCACTGCGTCCCCACCGACAGTGCTCATACATGAACTCATACCCAGCAGTCTAAAGTTCTGCTGCTAGTATAGGAATCGCAGGGATGGCTGTTTTCCGTAGCCACCATCCCTGCACTGAAGCAATATAGAATCGCTCCGGTAATATGGTATCCAACACCGAAATTTGCAACAAGTCGTATTTTAAAGTATTAGGGAGCCTTATGGACATATAGATGAATGTGCCCTATAGGCACCTTCCTTTTGCACTGTTGTTTCCTAGATTAATTCCACCTTCTCACTAAACTCTCAGGTTCTGTGGAGATTAGTGTGTACAATGCCCCATGCTTATGCAAGTTTAATAGCCAGTTCAATGGTTGGGGTTACACACTTGTGGTGATCAGGACAGAACACAGATATTAGACAAATGGGATCCCTTTGTCATATATTTACTCCAACACTTCACTGAGGGGGTCATTCAGACCCGCTCGAGAGTGCAGGACGCTCGCAATCGTGTCGATGTTACCCCAATGCGCATGCGCACGACGGAGGGAGCTCCGTCGTGCGCATGCGCGAGACCCGGACAGCGACAGCCAAGCTGTCACTCCGGGTCTCGCACCAAAGGGGGCATGCTGTCGATGGTGACTGACAGCACGCCCCCTTTGGTGGGCGTGTCGGGGGCGTGGCTGCCAGATGGAGGTGTTCCCATGGGAACGCCTACCGCCTGGGTCCGGCCCCACTGACATCACTAGTGATGTCAGTGGGAGTGATTTTGGCTCTGATAGAGCCAAAATCAGTCCAGGGCTTGCGGTCACCGAGACCCTACTGCAGGGTCTCGTCGCAAGCCCGATGGTCGCGATGGTCTTGACCATCGCGACCATCTTTTTGGCCGCTCGCATATGCTGTGGGTGGTCGCCCACAGCTATGCGAGCGGCCAGGAGGCCACTCCATTTTTAGGTAGGAGGGCACTGATTCAGACTGAGCGCTCTGGTCAGAGCGTCCGGCTCTGAATCAGGCCCTGAGTTTCTAGTAACAAATAATAAAGACAGTGGTACACAGGTGTGCATTATAGATGACACTCACTCACCTTGGGGATTATCATAATGCCCTTTGACCTCTTATCCACAGATACCTGGAATCTTGTCAGTTAACTTGCGCAACCTGTCTTTGCAATCTTTTGGTATATTAAACTGGTAGTGCTAGATCAGATGCAATATCAGTCCCAGCAGGCCTGCCAGTACTCTTGGGGGTACATTTACTAAGAATCGTGTGTGGCCTTATTTTAAACATGCTCATTATCGCAGGGACTCGGAAATTTTTGTCAGGTGAAACACTCAAAATTACCAAGAATTGTGTTGTGCTGAATTGTGTTTTTCGATAGTGAATGACATTGTGTTTCTCCCCCGTGTTGCCTGTGTCTGACTGTGGCCAAACACCTCCGAACATTAAGCCTGCACAGATCAGTGAGATCCATGCAGGCTTCTGTGTGTGTCAAAAAAGTGTTAAAAAATAGGAAAAAAATGGTGTGGGGTCCCTGTCCCTCAAAGAATAACCAGCTCCGGCCTTTTAGAGTTGGTCTTATTTCAGGAAATACAGGGGGAAAACGCATGGGGTCCCTCCGTATTTTAATGAACCAGCACCAGGTCCTGAGCCAGTCCTGTTTGAGGAAATACGTGTAAAAAAATACGTAGGATTCCCCTGTAATTCCTTCAACCAGCTCTTACTAGCAGGGGGTAATGCCACAGCCAGGAGACACACTTGACGGGGTCCCTCCAGCCAAAACATTAAGCCCCTGAACTAGTCAGCCCAGCCCGGGGATTGCTGGCAAGTGGGAACCCATGTCCAGGTAACCCTAGGCCAGGGCTGAAGCCAAAGGCTATCCCTCGCAACTCTGTGCGATGGTTGCGGGGTAGATAGTGGTAAAAAATAGGTTTCAAGTAATATTATCTTGTACATGGGGACTATAGGTCCCAGCAAGCCTCCCCTGCATGCCGGTATTTGGAAAACTACAAGTACCAGCATTCGGGGCATTAAGGGGCAACAAGTACCTATAGTCCTTCTGTAAAGGAAATATTAAAATAAAGACAGTATACACACACTGTAGAAAGTAAAAATGTATTCCATTCTCACACTCACATTATACTCACCTTGTCCATAGTGCTGATCGGTCCTCTTCTTCAGTAGAATCCCGCTATATGGTAAAAAAAAAATTACATACTCAACCCTTGCCTCAGGTTGGTCCTTGTCTTCAGTATGATCCCCGGGCCATTAAAAATAAAAAAATGCCATCCTGATACATTTGGACACTGAAGAGCTATATATGCATACACATACAGCTCTTCTCCTCAAGTGACAGGACCCACGAGGTTTCCTGCACTTGTAGGGCCGCCAGGCAATCAGCGGCCACTGCTATAGTAACCGGACACTGATTGGCTGTGAATGGCCTGAGTGTCAATCAACAGCCAAACCACTGATTGGCTAACACACAGGCCAATTAGCGATCTGGCTTTTGATTGACAGCCAAGCCACTCACAGCCAATCAGCAGCTGATTACTAAAAGCCTGGTGCTGGATATGCTTGGGAGGGGGGACCCCACGTAATTTTTTACACTTCTTTTTTTGACACTATACACACACAAGCCTGCACGGATCTTACTGATCTGTGCAGCCTGCATGTTTGGCTGAGGTCAAATACACTGAACACTGGGAGAAATCACGATCTCATATACCATCGGAAAACACGATTCAGCAAAACACGATTCTTGGTAAATTTGGCTGTTTCAGCTGACAAAACTCTCCCGTATCCCTGCGATACCGAGCATGTTTAAACTCAGGCCAGGAACAAATCTTAGTAAATTTACCCCTGAGACTCTATTCATGTCCTGTACATAAGTATTCAAAGGGAATGGAATTGTCATTTAAAGGGAACTTAGACCTATGATAAATCTCTACTAACCCCCCCCCCCCCCCCCTTAGGTCATCAGAACAGAAATTTAAGTCTTCTGATAACATCAAAATCATCCAACATGTCCCAGGGTGGCATTGTCACTAACAACTGATGCCCCTGTTTCCTAAACAATGAACTGATGCTACATAACGGATGCTACAAAGGCAAAACATGTTATGTAAATGTATCAAATAATGAAAAACATTAGGGGGAATGTCTCTAGGGACAAATATGCATAAAAATGAAATTTTTTAGACTTCTGGGTGTTGATTCAATGTCTTGTCCACTGGGAATGACTATGACAAATGCTACGATTGGCTCTCACCTACAAGCCATCTATTTCTCTTACTAGAACTCCTCAGTGCAGGATAGATTTCTGTTCAGCATAAGTAATGTTTCAGAGGCAGCTGTTTTATATGCATATTTGTCCAAAGGGTGTTGTCATAAAGTGTTGCTTTAAAATCTCAAAAATCTCAGTCCAGCAATGATGATCTGTAACCATAGCCAAACAAATGGTCTGCAGCTGAGATTCTATCTCTCCACCATCCAGTCTTAGGGGTAAATTTACTAAAGTGAGAGTTTTTAGAAGAGAGTTTTGGAAGAGATGTTGCCCATTGCAACCAATCAGATTCAACTTAACATTTAACTAGCACCTTCTAGATCAGGCATGTCAAACTCAAAATCCAACCGGGCCAAATATTCAAGGTCTAAGAGTGTGTGGGCCACAAGAATAAAAAAAGTCTTATATGCAATTTTGAAAGGGTTATTATTAATATAAACCAATGTAGTGCCCCCTGTAGTAGTGCCCCTTATGCAATGCCTCCTGTATTAGAGCCCGTTATGCAATGCCACTGTAGTTGGGCCCATTATGCAGTGCCCCTATATAAGAGCCTCTTATGCAATGCCCCCTTTATAAGAGCTCCTTATGCAATGCCCACTGTATTAGAACCCCTTAGGCAGTGCCCCCAGTAGTGCCCATTATGCAGTGCCCCCAGTAATGCTCCTTATTCAGTGGCCCAATTAATGCCCCTGAGTATTGCCCTTATGCTGTACCCCCAGTAATTCCCCTTATGTTGTGCCCTCAGTAATATCACTATTAGTGCCCCCAGTAATGCTGCTTATGCTGTGCCCCCTCCTAGTATAGAATAAGTCCCACTCCCCTGTGCAGTACTTATCTCTCTCTTACTTACCTCTCTTCACGCTGGCCACTGGGCACCGCTCCCGTGTAGACGCCTGCCGCTGACTGGATCTAACTAGATGATGTCAACCGCAAGACCGCAAACTGCATCACTGGGAACGCTGGCCTCTGAAGCGTTCCAAGTTTAAACACAAGAAGTATGTGGCCCAGTCACCCCTGCCGCGATCGGAGATGAGCTCCAATCGCGGCAGGTGTGACTGGGCCGCATAATATATGTATTTGGGCTCACACGTTTGGGCCACATAAACTGTTTCTTTGGGCCGCATGTGGCCTGTGGGCCATGAGTTTGACATGCCTGTTCTAGAAGATAATAGCTAGAATCTAATTGGTTATACCAACGCCTATCTTAATCCCGATACATGAATGCCGAAGGACGCTGGACCAAACGAGGTAAGTTCGGGCACCTGAGGCAGTTAGCCGCGGGGGGGAGGACTAGGCTTAGGCGTCCCCAGGGGAGACTTAGGGTTAGGCACCCCCTGGGGAGGGTTAGGGTTAGGCTAGGGGAAGGGGGGTTAGGCTTAGGCGCCACTTGGGGGGAGGTTAGGGTTAGGCACTCCCCGGGACGGTTAGATTTAGGGTGAAGGGAGAGTGGGTTTAGGCACCCTCAGGGAACTTAGGGCTAGGCACCACCATGGGAGTTTTATGGTTAGGCACCCCCAAGGGACGTTTAGAGGGGGAGAAGGGTAGGGTTAGGTGACTTACCTGCGCCGTTGGAATTCGCTGTCTGTCGCTTCCACTGTCAGAATTTCACCCGGCGGCTATTAAGCCACCGGGATTTCATACCCAACTCGTGGAGAGAGATAAAGTGCCAACCAATCAGCTCCTAACATTTGTCATTTTCAAACATAGCCTGTAACATGGCAGTTAGTAGCTGATTGGCTGGTACTTTATCTCTCCCCACTTTATCACTCTCCAAGGCTTAGTACATCTCCCACTTAGTGATCACAGCTGGAAATACTGCTCCATGGTAATAAACTGAATAACTTAGTGTTCTCGGACATCCATTTCATTGCTGGCAAATACGTACTAAGTCTTTCTTCCCATTGTGCTGAACAGTATTCTTTACAGCATCTTCACTTTGCCACATAGGCCCATGCTTGAGTGGTTTCTCCACAAAAGTTAAAAACTAACTTATACTGCTTGTTGGCCGTGCTTGGCAAAATAATAGGGGCCAATGCAGTGTTGAACATGAGTTGGCTATAATTGTGCCCACACTGTGGGCACTGCACTAAATACATATATTCATCTATATGCGGAGTTGTATATATTTTTGTGGCCATCAGCCCCTACCCGTACGCTTGGTTTCATAGTAATCATCATTATTGGTGTGCACTGGCATGCAGCGTTAATGCAAAAGATACATCTAAAAACAGCGTACTCACTACTGTACATAGTCCGCCATTGCATCGAAACGCTCTCTGTGTACTTGAGAATGTCTAGTTATAGCGTTCTGGGACGTGATCTGTTCTTAATTGAAATGACCCCTTAATATCATCCAACAAAAAAATATCAAACAGACAAATAAATTTCCTTAACAGTTGTTTTTTTATATATATTATCCAATTGTTCAGTTTAAAATTAAAAAGTGCTTACATTTTGTAAATAATAATAATTACCTTCTCCATAACCGGTCTGTAAAAAGCGAAATTGTAGGGTGCTTTAGTATTAGACTATATTGCTTTACCTCTAGTTTGGAAGATACAGTAGGCTGCATACAATGTTCTCAATGCTCCCTCCTCTTGGACAGATTGTGTTGGAACAACTGTGAGATTGAAGAAAGACAGATGCTTTTTTCTCACTCATTTCCCCTTGCTAATGGTTAACTTAGTGGAAAATGGCAAATTCTTTAGAAAATGTAAGTTTGGAAGAATCTCAGCCAAGGTATATTTATTTGGTTCAGTTAATCACAAATTTAGCTCCAGTATAATATTGATTATTTCAGTGATGGGCACCAGCTGGCACTAGGGCCACATGCAGCCCGCTGTACCTTCACGTCACCCCAGCTCCTTCCTCCTTTATAATCAAAATTTTTGTTATAACTTGTAATAATTGTTTAGAATACCTGCTATGTTATTACAGTACATATAGTTGTCTCTTTGTTAGAGAAAATGTGTTATATTTACTTATTACTGAGTTTAAGGATAATATGCAGCCCTTTATAAGTTTATAGGGCCACTCATGCGGTCCCTGAAGTTTATATATCACTGTATTATTTGAAACACCAATTAAGCCTTCTGATCAGTCACAGACATAAATAGATATCAATATATAAATTATTTACATTATTTACTAACAAAGTGTAAACATAATGTATTGTGGTCATTATATAACATCCACACAAACCCTCCATGTGTATTAAGTGCTCCATCATGTTCCGAGATGCATGGTCCCAATATCTCTTATTTAAAGTTTTGGGGTGTGGGGTAATAGCCTGTGTTAAGCGCCCATCCTGACAATGAGAAAGAAGCAAAGTGAGAGCCTACACAATCACTTTACTTATGGGATCGGATCCAACTCCATGTGCAGAGTGACCTTGATGTCATAGGTATCAGTTACAACTACAGCTCACTGGGGAGGCATCGCAAGATCCTCACTGGCTGAACTGTTCCATTGAGGCAAGCATGATGGTGTTACCCAGAGAATCTCTGAAAACTTTTGGTTTTTGGAGCTTGTTAGCTTGCACTACTGCAACATCCTCATCCTAACCTTCCACCCCAGTGGTACCTAAACCACTTCCCCACACTCTAAACCTAACCCTCCCGGGGGGGGGTGCCTGGACCTGACCTCCCCCCCGGTGGTGCCTGACCTTAACCCCCCTTCCCCTAGCCTAATCCTAACCCTCCCGGGGGGGTTCCTGGCCCTAAGTCTCCCCGGGAGTCCCTAAACTTAACCCTCCCCACCCGCGACTATAAGCTCCCGATGCCCGGCTTACCTACGTTCGGTATGCTGGGCGACGGGGTTTCGTCATTGGGCTAATGATAGGCGCCGGTATTTAGACGCCTATCATTAGTCCCATGCCGGACTTTCACTGTCGGAAAGCCGGCGGTAGGCATTTTTTCCCGTCAGCTTCCTGACTACATCCCGGACTGTGGTATCCTGGGATTTTTGTGACAAATATGGGAGAGTTCTGCTATAGTTTCTGGTTTTGATTGTGATAAATATGTACTTAAATAATGTGGAAGCTGCTGTTTCTGCATGTTCTATGGGACAGAGTGGCTTAATGAATAGGCCTTTACTGAGGATCTAAATGAAAAAAAGCCTGGATCTAGAGTCAATGGAATCAAATGAATATGTCCTAGTTAACCAACAATTTAGCTAATGACTAAACCAGACAAGGAGTGGTAAGCATAATAATGTCAATTTTTTACATACTATATGACATATTTAAACTAAAAAAGAGATAATGAACATAAAATATAAAATACATAAAACGACACACACATAAATACATACAATACAGGCTGGTTCTAAATATTATAGATAGCTCTTATATAAACATAGTAGATACACCCCTGCAGAAGGTGTCTCTCATATCAATGCATAATATATGCAATCAATAAATTCAGTTCCACAATCTAGTCTCTGTCATCATGGTAAATAATTGAATTAGATCACCAGTAGTACTGTGGCTTATAATCACACACTTCAAGATGTATTTGTATGCTGTCTTTGAAGTTGGTACTTAGTATCAAAACATCAATTAACATCAATAATTGTGGCAGGTAATCAATAAGCTTATTTTGAAGTTCCTTGACACAGATTCAATAGTGTGGACTTTTCCCCCGATGATGTATATCACTGTCCATGTACATGGGTTAGAGACTGGTTCTCATAAATCAGTCTCAATGGTAATATCTTACCACCGGCCGGCTGTTACAGAGAATATCCTGATCTGTCAGCTGGAATCAGACGGAGCTCCACGGTCATCACTAGTGAAGCCGCTCTGCCTTAACAGGCTGGTTTAGATAGTCTCATGCATAGACCCCTGGTGCTTGGCTGGAACACTCATTATTTGTCAGAATAAAAAGACCTGCTTGCAGTATGTAAGGAAACCCTAACGCGTTTCTCCACTGCAGGTGATGGCGGTTTCGTCAGAGGATCTTTACTGAGGATCTCACCCAGTAGAAATTGCCTACATTTTCAAAACTGTTCCACTCATCATTTGCCTCATTCCACATTTGGCACCAATTTGCATACCTCTGACTGTTCTGATTTGGCATATCAGTCCCGATTTACAAACCTAGAAAGGGGTGGAATTTCATCCAAAAATTTGTGTTTTTGGACGGCTTGGGGCAGTGTCCGGGTAGATCGGGGACAAAGCTTATTTTGTCCTGATTTTACATGTTTATATGTAGAGAAGTTCATGCAGTATGAATATGATATGTTTCTCCTGCAGAATTTGTCTTTATGTGTTCTGTGTTGATCCCAATAATCACCCTTGTGGATATAAGGCCAGAAGCATCAAGCAGCTGTCTGTCAGGCATGTTCTGCTAAAGTTGCTGCTTTCAGTGAGGAGGAGGCCAGGGCCGCGGAGAGCTAAGCGAGACCCGGATCCTGGAAGGGGGTGTGACCAAATCTGGGAGGTGAGGCCATGCCCCCTCCAGGAAAAAATTACTAAAAGGGGCCAACAAGCCTGGGTAATCAATACCCGAAACCCCCCCCTTTTGGTGTCCCCTGTATAGGGCCATGCAGAGACAGAGGCAGTACAGTTTATTGCTGCAGAGCACTTCCATCAGAGGAGATAACTGCAAGCTGCTGAGACAGCTGAAACTCTGGCTCCCTCGCTGGCACCCCTCTTGTCACCTGGGGCACATGCCCCCAGCACTATCCACACACACACTCCAGCTGATAGCCTTGCCTCCTAAGTCCACCATTGAGCAGAATGGGATGACATCTGCACTAGCTCTATAGACTATAAATTACATGAAGTGCAGAATATAGAATGTACAAATGTGGTGCACCATGCTGAAGGAATGGTGAATGGACCTTGGAGATAGCATCACCACCACAAAACAGATTGTACTGCTAAGAAATTTGGTCTCAGCAAAAGCTTTGCAGCAACTTCTAGTAATGCTATTTATTAAAGGAATTTATTTATTGTCAAGCGCATGTAGCCAGGTGTCATATAAAATATATGCCAGCACAATTTACCAGCAGGTGTCAGTAAAGCAATCAAAATGACACATTGGTGCAAGCAAATCAGGCGCATGTTGCTCCAAAGATGCGTGCAAGGAAAATATATTCATGCCTCTCTAGATGCGAGCACTCATTCTTGCACCTCAGTTTTGCTACTAGTCATTATTGTCAGTGTGCACTTTCCTGTATAATATTAGATGCAATAGCTACACTTCAAAACAGGCGTATTTCCGCTTATATATAACTCTGCATTAGGCCGCAGTTGCTTTGACACAGTCTCACTGGACTTTGCCTTAATGAGAACGCCCCTTGGCAACCCTAATTATGCAGTTACAGATATGTCCTCTTGCATCTTTGCCACTTTTGCAGCAAATCACGCCACGTATGGTGCGAGTTGCACACCCACGAACGGGTATGTGCGCTGCGTTTGCACTTGCGACTCCATAGAATTGCATTGTGCGAATGCAGCACACGACATTACGTACTGTGGCACGTGGTATATAAGGGTGACATTCATAATGTGAAGATGAGAACATGTAGACACTGCTGAAATGTTGACATAGTAGAATGTCAACAAACCATCTCCGTTGGCCTAGCAGTTACTAACTTGCTCCTGACAGCAGAGGTGTCTCCAGCGGCGGCTTCTGGATCTTGGCAGTCACGAGTGCAGCAGTTCCAGTGCAGATATCTGACAGAACAGCGTTCTGGTTAGTATTCTCCCATTACCCCTAACCCTTCCACCTAGTACCTACTGTAACTCAAACCTACCATCCCCCGTAGCCAAACCCTAACCCTCCTATCCTGCAGCCTAACCATAATGCTGACATTCTATAAATGTTGGTATTCCACATGGCAACATTTCTAATGTTGACACTGGCAACATGTCAGCATTCTGAGGATTATATGGGACAGAGTCCTGGACTGCACACCCTAAATATATATAAATATATATATATATATATATATATATATATAATAGGGGTGTGCACCGGCCACTTTTCGTGTTTTGTGTTTGGATCTGGATCTTTCTTCGTGTTTTAGATCTGGATTGGTTTTGCCAAAACCTCCCTTCCGTGTTTTGGGTTGTGGGTTTTGTGTTTTGGATCTGTATTTTTTTTTAAAAAAGCATAAAAACAGCTAAAATCACAGAATTTGTGGGTTTTTCTGCTCCTATGCTATTATTAACCTCAATAACATTAATTTCCACTCATTTCCAGTCTATTCCAAACACCTCACAACTCACAATATTGTTTTTAGTCCAAAAGGTTGCACCGAGGTAGCTGGATGACTATGCTAAGCGACATGAGTGGGCGGCATAAACACGTGGCCCATCTAGGAGTGACACTGCAGTGGCAGACAGGATGGGAGTTTGAAAAACTAGGCCCCAAGCAGTACATAATGCAAATAAAAAAAAGAGGTGCAAGATGGAATTGTCCTTGGACCCTCCAACCAACCCTTATGTTGTCTAAACTGGACATGCACACTTTAAAAAAACAATCATTTTAGCACCAGGGTCTGCCACGCAACCGTGGCTGAAATGATTGGTTTGCTTGGGCCCCCACAAAACAAGAAGGCAATTAATCTGTCCCTGCACAAACTGGCTCTACGGAGGCAAGATGTCGTCCTCATCCTCCTCATCCACCGATTTCTCACCCTCTTCAGTGTTTTGTACATCCTCATCCTCACAGAGTATTAATTCATCCCCGCTGGAATCCACCACCATAGGTCCTTCTGTACGTTCTGGAGGCTGATTTCCCTGGAAGAGTTGATAATTCTTTTTTATGAACATCATCTTCTCCACATTTTGTGGAAGCAACCTCCTACGCCTTTCGCTGACAAGGTTCCCGGCTGCACCAAACACTCTTTCAGAGTACACACTGGCTGGGGGGCAACTCATGTAAAATAGAGCCAGTTTGTACAGGGGCCTCCAAATTGCCTCTATTTCCTGCCAGTACAGGTACGGACTGTCTGACATCCCTACTTGGATGCTGTCACCAATGTAATCCTCCACCATTCTGTCAGTGGTGACAGTATCATATGCAGTGACAGTAGACATGTCAGAAATTGTTGGCACGTCCTTCAGTCCGGACAAGATGTCCAAACCGGCCCCTGACTTATGACACAGGTGCACGCTTGGCGCTGCTACTGTGTTGATGCACGTGCGGCTACAGTGCACACAAGTCACAAACAGAAAAAAAATAGTTTTTTATTTTTTGGAGCACTTTGGGGTTACACCACCCTTTAACAGACTTATGGGACACAGGCGCACGCTTGGCGCTGCTCCTTTGTTGATGCACGTGCGGCTACAGTGCATACATTTCGCGCACAAACACAGAAAAAAAAAGAATTGTTTATTTTTTGTGGAGCGCACTTTGGGGGTTACACCACCCTTTAACAGACTTATGACACAGGCGCACACTTGGTGCTGCTCCTTTGTTGGTGCACATGCAACCACAGTGCACACAATTCACAAACACAGAATATATATATATATTTTTTTTTGGAGTGCACTTTGGGGGTTACACCACCCTTTAAGAGATGAGCCAGCCAGCCCTTTACTTATGGGACACAGGCGCACGCTTGGCGATGCTCCTTTGTTGATGCACGTGCAACCACAGTGCACACAATTCACAAACACAGAAAATCATTTTTATTTTTGTTGGAGTGCACTTTGGGGGTTACACCACCCTTTAAGATATGAGCCAGCCGGCCCATTACTTATTGGACACAGGCGCACGCTTGGCGCTACTACTTTGTTGATGCATGTGCAACCACAGTGCACACAATTCACAAACACAGAAAATATTTTTTTATTTTTGTTGGAATGTACTTTGGGGGTTACAGCACCCTTTAGCGGACAAGCCAGCAGGCCCTTGATTTATGGCACAGGCGCACGCTTGGCACTTTGGGGGGGGCACCCCTGATGGACATATCACCCCCTGGACAACACTACAGCACCCCTCTAAGACTACAGCCTTTATGGGACACTGCACAACACAGTCCAGCCAGCCCCTATAGACTTTGGAGTGGACACAGCCCCTATGGATAACTGACTGCACAACACAGCCCAGCCAGCCCCTATGACAGCAGCACAACACAGCCCAGTCAGCCCCTATGGACTGAGTGGACACAGCCCCTATGGACAACAGCAGCACAACACAGCCCAGCCGGCAAAACATCATCATCCCGCCTTCCGGGTCTCGCGGGTTTTGGATCCTATATAAGGTACCCGTGTCGGCGCCATTTTCTCACTCGGCAGTGGACAGTGAAGAGGGAGGGTGGGACTTAGGGCTGGCTGGGCTATGTATTGTAGTGTAGTGCAGTGTAGTGTTGTGCTGTGCTGTGCTGTGCTGCTGTTGTCCATAGGGGCTGTGTCCACTCCTCCAAAGTCCATAGGGGCTGGCTGTGTTGTGCTGTGCTGCTGTTGTCCATAGGTGCTGTGTCCACTCCTCCAAAGTCCATAGGGGCTGGATGTGTTGTGCTGTGCTGCTGTTGTCCATAGGGGCTGTGTCCACTCCTACAAAGTCCATAGGGGCTGGCTGTGTTGTGCTACTATAGTCCATCAGGGGCTATGTCCACTCCTCCAAAGTCCATAGGGGCTGGCTGTGTTGTGCTGTGCTGCTGTTGTCCATAGGGGCTGTGTCCACTCCTCCAAAGTCCATAGGGGCTGGCTGGGCTGTGTTATGCAGTCAGTTGTCCATAGGGGCTATGTCCACTCCAAATATCTGTGCAGTATCCCAGTCCTAAAGGGGTGCTGTAGTGTTGTCCAGGGGGTGCTCTGTCCATCAGGGGTGCTCCCCCCAAGTGCAAAAAAATATTTTTTTTTTCTGTGTTTGTGAATTGTGTGCACAGTAGCCGCACATGCATCAACAAAGCAGCGCCAAGCGTGCGCCTGTGTCATAAGTAAAGGGCCGGCTGACTCGTCCGTTAAAGGGTGCTGTAACCCCCAAAGTGCACTCCAAATAATATAGATTTTTTTCTGTGTTTGTGAATTGTGTGCGAAGTAGCCGCACGTGCATCAACAAAGTAGTGCCAAGCGTGCGCCTGTGTCATAAGTAAAGGGCCGGCTGTCTCATCTGTTAAAGGGTGGTGTAACCCAGAAGTGCACTCCAAACAAAATAAAAAAATATTTTCTGTGTTTGTGAATTGTGTGCACTGTGGCTGCACGTGCATCAGCAAAGGAGCAGCGCCAAGCGTGCGCCTGTGTCCCATAAGTAAAGGGCCGGCTGGCTTGTCCATTACAGGGTGCTGTAACCCCCAAAGTGCACTCCAAAAAAAATAAAAAACATATATTTTTTTGTGTTTGTGAATTGTGTGTGCAGTAGCCGCACGTGCATCAACAAAGTAGCGGCAAGCGTGCGCCTGTGTCAAAAGTGAAGGGCCGGCTGGCTTGACCATTAAAGGGTGCCGTAACCCCCAAAGTGCACTCCAAACAAAATAAAAAAATATTTTCTGTGTTTGTTAATTGTGTGCACTGTGGCTGCACGTGCATCAACAAAGGAGAAGCGCAAACCGTGCACCTGTGTCCCATAAGTCTGCTAAAGAGTGGTGTAACCTCCAAAGTACACTCCACAAAAAATAAACAATTCTTTTTTTTCTGTGTTTGTGTGTGAAATGCGCAGTAGCCGCACGTGCATCAACACAGCAGCAGCGCCAAGCATGCGCCTGTGTCATAAGTCAAGGGCCAGTTTGGACATCTAGTCCGGACTGAAGGACGTGCCAACAGTTTCTGACATGCGTACTGACAATGCATATGATACTGTCACCACTGACAGAATGGTGGAGGAATTATTTTCTGTGTTTGTGAATTGTGTGCACTGTGGCTGCACGTGCATCAACAAAGGAGCAGTGCCAAGCGTGCGCCTGTGTCATAAGTAAAGGATCTGCTGGCTTGTCCGTTAAAGGGTGCTGTAACCCCCAAAGTACACTCCAAAATTTTTTTAAAATTCTTCTTTTTTTTCTGTCTTTGTGAATTGCGTGGGCTGTAGCCGCACCTGCATCCTCAAAGCAGCAGCGACAAACGTGCGTCTGTCTGTTAAAGGGTAGTGTAACCCTCAAAAGTGCGCTCTACAAAAAATAAAAAATTCTTTTTTTTTTTCTGTCTTTGTGAATTGTGTGGGCTGTAGCCGCACCTGCATCCTCAAGGCAGCAGCGATAAGCGTGCATCAGTCTGCTAAAGGGTGGTGTAACCCTCAAAGTATGCTCCACAAAAAACTAAAAATTCTTCTTTTTTTTTCTGTCTTTGTGAATTGTGTGGGCTGTAGCCGCACCTGCATCCTCAAAGCAGCAGTGACAAGCGTGCGTCTGTCTGTTAAAGGGTGGTGTAACCCTCAAAGTGCGCTCCATAAAAAATAAAAAAATTATTCTTTTTTTTCTGTCTTTGTGAATTGTGTGGGCTGCAGCCGCACCTGCATCCTCAAAGCAGCAGCGATAAGCGTGCATCTGTCTGTTAAAGGTTGGTGTAACCCCCAAAGTGCGCTCCAACCAAAATAAAATAATCTTTTTATCTGTGTGTGTGTGAAATGTATGCGCAGTAGCCGCACCTGCATCCTCATAGCAGCAGCGACAAGCGTGTGTCTGTCTGTTAAAGGGTGGTGTAACCCTCAAAGTGCGGTCCACAAAAAATAAAAAATTCTTCTTTTTTTTTCTGTCTCTGTGAATTGTATGGGCTGTAGCCGCACCTGCATCCTCAAAGCAGCAGTGACAAGCGTGCATCTGTCTGTTTAAAAGGTGGTGTAACCCTCAAAGTGCGCTCCACAAAAAATAAAAACTTCTTTTTTTTCTGTCATTGTGAATTGTGCGGGCTGTAGCCGCACCTGCATCCTGAAAGCAGCAGCAACAAGCGTGCATATTTCTGTTAAAGGGTGGTGTAACCCCCAAAGTGCGCTCCAGCCAAATTAAAATAATCTTCTTTTTTTCTGTGTTTGTATGTGAAATGTATGCGCAGTAGCAGCACCTGCATCCTCAAAGCAGCAGCGACAAGCATGCATCTGTCTGTTAAAGGGTGGTGTAACCTTCAAAGTACGCTCCACAAAAAATAAAAAAATTCTTCTTTTTTTTCTGTCTTTGTGAATTGTGTGGGCTGTAGCCGCACCTGCATCCTCAAAGCTGCAGCGACAAACGTGCGTCTGTCTGTTAAAGGATTACATCGGTGACAGCATCCAAGTAGGCATGTCAGACAGTCCGTACCTGTACTGGCAGGAAAAAGAGGCAATTTGGAGGCCCCTGTAAAAAATGACTCTATTTTACCTGAGTTGCCCCCCCTCCAGTGTGTACTCCGAAAGAGTGTTTAGTGCAGCCGGGATTGTCAGCGAAAGGCGTAGGAGGTTGCTTCCACAAAATGTGGAGAAGATGATGTTCATAAAAATGAATTATCAACTCTTCCAGGTAGACCAGCCTCCAGAACATACAGAGGGACCTGTGGTGGTGGATTCCAGCGGGGACGAATTAATACTCTGTGAGGATGAGGATGTACACAACACTGAAGATGGCGAGGAATCGGTAGATGAGGAGGATGAGGATGACATCTTGCCTCCGTAGAGCCAGTTTGTGCAGGGACAGATTAATTGCCAGCTTGTTTTTTGGGGCCTAAACGAACCAATCATTTCAGCCACAGTCGTGTTGCAGACCCTGGCGCTGAAATGATTGGTTTGCTAAAATGTGCATGTCCAGTTTATACAACATAAGGGTGGGTGGGAGGGCCCAAGGAAAATTCCATCTTGCACCTCTTTTTTTTCACTGCATTATGTACTGTTTGGGGCCTAGTTTTTCAAACTGCCATCCTGTCTGCCACTGCAGTGTCACTCCTAGATGGGCCATGCGTTTGTTCCGCCCACTCGTGTCACTTAGCATAGTCATCCAGCTACCTCGGTGCAACCTTTTGGACATAAAAACACTATTGTGAGGTGTGAGGTGTTCAGAATAGACTGGAAATGAGTGGAAATTAAGGTTATTGAGGTTAATAATAGCATAGGAGCTGAAAACCCCACAAATTCTGTGATTTTAGCTGTTTTTATGCTTTTTAAAAAAAAATACAGATCCAAAACACAAAACCCACAACCCAAAACACGGAAGGGTGGTTTTGGCAAAACCAATCCAGATCCAAAACATGAAGAAAGATCCAGATCCAAAACCAAAACTCGAAAAGTGGCCGGTGCACACTCCTAATTCTGAGGATGTCATCATTTTGCTTAAACAATATAAACATCGTATCTGTCGAAATTGTGGTGTCGGCATTATGATTGTCGACCTTATGACTGCATCCCTCTTAATGCATATACAGCTTTGCCTGTACTTGCGTATGCCTGGTTCCGTACCAATATCATTGCGAAAACACGCAAGGTACACTTTGTCAGCATTCAACCCTGTATCAACCCTGATGCAGGCTTGAATGCTGCATCAACCCTGGTTTCAATCCTGCATCAACCCTGATCAGGGCCGTAGCTAGGTTAGTGCAGCTGGTGCCATCGCACAGGGCACCACAGGTCAGGGGGCGCTGTTTGGGCCTGTCAAATTTCTGTTTATTATCATTCTTGCTTGTAGCTTCCTCTTATTTCATCCCCAGCATCTCCTGGCCTCCCCTATCTCTTCCCTGGCCCTTCCCCATCAGGCCATGGCCCTTTTTTGGGTGCATTATGTCCCTTTGAAAAATGAGGGGGGCGCCAATGCTCTTTCTGTCATAGGGCACCAAAAAGTCTAGTTACGGCTCTGACCCTGATGCAGGGTTGAACCTTGTGTATATTCAAACCTGCATCAGTTCCATCATTTATTTTAAACATTAATTTTACTGTTAAAAAAACATAAGGCAAAACATAATAGGTTGGGTACGGGATGCTGGCACTCGGGGTTCTGGTGGTCAGAATCCTGACACCACGTGACAATCCCGACAGATATACGGTAGGTGAGTATATTACCCTTCCCCTACCCCTCCCCCCCACAGCCTAAACCTAACCCTCCTCCTAGTGCCTAAGTCTAACCTCACCCCTGCAGCCTAACCCTATATATCCCCCCCACTTGTGCCTAACCCTCCCCCTGGTGCCTAACTCTCCCCCTAACTCCAATACTTACTCTCGGGATGCAGTAAGTGTCTATAGTTATTTCTGCTACACAAAAAAACAAAAACAAAGATATCTAGTTATTAAAACCACTAAACAAGTATGTTATTTTGCTATAATAGCACAAAGCAAAAATGTTTGAATAAAGTAGTGTTTGTTGTCTCAGCAGAGCGGATTAGAATAGCAGGTGACAGACGACAGGAAGCAATGCTAAATGTTCTATCTGATTTCCCAATATACACATTTTCTTATTGAGAAACCTATTACAGTTTCTGTATGAAATGCCTCCTTGGATGGTGTTTTCTGTTGGGTGTGACTGGGACGAGAACGGCTCTGTAGATCGAGCTCTGCTCCACACTTGAGAGGATAACGGCTTATAATGTGAGATGCCAGGAGGACTACAGAGGACCAAGGGAGGAACTCCTTGTAACACATTTTCCTGTTAAAACCACTCTGCTTGACTGCTCCATTGCTTCCCCTGCTGTTTTGGCTCTTGAGTGTAAACTAAAATGCAGCTAGGGGATAAACTGCTTGAAATCAGCAGTTATTGTAACAGAAAGGAAAAGCTCATGCAGTAAACATAAACACAATGGAAATGTCTTGTGGTTTTTGTTAGGACCAACTGATTCCCAGCTACCAATTACAGTTAGAACAACTTCAGCCTAGAACTTGCAGAACTGTACAAGGTGATTTGCACTAATATAGTGATCTGCAGCCTTATTCAAATATATAATATGCCGATCAAAAGATATTCTGTAATCATTTTTCTTGTCTTGTTTAAAGCGGCCCAGTTCAATTGGGTAATTAATTAATTTATTTGGCTATGTGCTAAATGTGTATAGCTACATACTGTATATTATTATCTGCAAATATTATAATTCGATATTACTACTATGAAATATTGATGTTTAATATATACGATTTACATAGGTACTTTAGGTACTGTACCAAGGACACTACAAGTCTGAAATACAGCATATATATATATATATATATATTTCATGCTTCTGTGATTAGCCTTTTGTGTGTAAAGCGTGCACCTGTACTTTTTTCTAATGCACATACACCAAAAATTTGTGCACAGCCTTAACCATGTTGACTGAGTTGCATTTTGCACATGCACCGCGAGGGATGGGTGGGCCGTGTAAGCACTGCAAAAATACAGTAAGGGCAAAATGCAGTGTTGGACGGGGGTAAGAAGGGCCCACCTGGGGAAAGGCAGTGGTAGGGGCCCATTCTTAAAGGGTGTGACCAGCCACTATAAAGGCTTGACCAACCATTAGAGAGACCTGCAGACAGCATGGACACTATAGTGTATGATCTCTGCCCCAGGTTATGCAGGGTAGTGAATACACCATAGTCCTAGGAATGCAGTATAATGTAACATATGTACTATACAGATGTGTCCTCATATACTGCTGCAGCAAATAGCCCCTCTCGTCGTGTAAGTTCCTGTCTGACTTGGTCATGTGTCTTGCTGGCATAAAAAAACAAAAACAAATGGGAGTGACAAAATGACTGCTATATTGCACTGATTAATTTGATGGGCAACAATTGTATATCCATGTGTGACTGATCTGTATACAAAGTGCTGCGATGCATCGGAAGTGTTTTTTTCTCTCGTCAAGTTCCATTTGGCCCCATCTGCAAATTTGTACATGTTTAAAACGAATTCTTGTGTTGTTAAAGGCGCAACTCAGTGCCTCTGATACAGTTTGGCTGAGTCTGTGATGAGAATAAGACACAAACTGTAAAGATAAAGATGGCAGGCTACACCTCTCTGAGCAGCTCAGTTGCACCGGGCATCCTGTGCTGTATGGCATATAGGCGCTAGGGAATTTATTTACTAAGCATTGGGTTCTGAAACCTAATGATTCCAATCATGTTTATGCCCGGAATTTAGTCAATGCTTTTACTAGGTACACATGGCTAGTAAAAGCATAGCCCTTTTAAATTTCTGGCATAAATACAAACAGAAGCGCCAGGTTTTAGAACCTAGTCCTTAGTACACATCTGTAATAATAAAGCACATTATGGTAATTCTGTCAATATAAACCACATTAGTGCACTCTATATATGATAGGGAACCCCCGCACACCAGCCAGTGTCTAAATTCTCAAGGAGAACATCATTAAACTTAGCAATGCCCAAATACATGTAATTGTAGAAAAAATATATATATATCGCTAAGTTACTATCACTGGCTGTTTGTTATGTTTTGATTTTTTTTTACAACTATACTCTTAGTTTGCAACATGCTATATTTTGAGTGTTATTTTCACACAAGAAAACAGATCTGTTAAACAAACAGCTAATTTTGATTGGCAGGGGGGCAAATCTTGGTGTACAGTAGCTTTTATAGAAACACAAATTAGCATCAATGTTCCTGCTCTAATAGGTAACTGACCCTCCAATAGAGTGAGGAGTTGGGGCCCTCAGACAGTGTGACCGAGTGTTGATTTCCCCTATACCCTTAGAGGTCCTGTGTCCCCGCTACCATGTCCCTTCTAGATTCCACTTATCTAGAATAGCAATTCCCAATCTGTACAAGGTTCTCAAACCCTTTGAACTTGCCACATGTGAAGTTAATTCAGACACTGCCAGCTTGAGTCAGGTCATTACCCTAATCAGAATTTTGCAAAAGCAGATGGAGAAACTGAAGGAGGAGCTGAAACAGAGTGATTCCTCTAAGTATGTCAGACTTGTAGATCAAGCCCTTCATTCGCTTTGACAGGATCCAAGGGTCGTTAATCTCTTGAAATCAGATCACTATATTTTGGCGACCATACTTGATCCTAGATTTAAGTCATACCTTGTGTCTTTCTTTCTGATAGACATAAATCTGAAAAAATGCAAAGAGCTGGTGGTGAAGAAATTGTCAATTCAAGCGGCACGTGACACGGCAGCATCTCCTCCTTCAGTTTCTACAGCTGCCAGGAAAAAACTAAAGTTTCCTAAGCGACCAACTGCTGGTGGTGATGCAGATCAGTCAGCAAAATCTAATGACATCTGGTTGGGTCTGAAAGAACTGCCTACAATGAGTGACATGTCTACCGTGTTTTTGTCTGTTGCAGTCACCATTCAGAGAATGGTGGATGACTATTTTAGGGATAGGATCCAAATAGGCATGTCACTACTGGCAGGAAAAGGAGACAATTTGCAGTCCCTTACACAAACTGGCTTTTCTGTACTTAACTTGCCCACCCTCCAGTGTGTACTCTGAAAGAATTTTCAGCGCAGACGGGAACCTTGTCAGTGATCGTCGTAGGAGGTTACTTCCCAAAAATTTAGAAAAGATGATGTTCATCAAAATGAATTACAAATTCCATGAGGAAGACCTTTACCAGCACTTAAGTTAAAAAAATACAGAAGCGTCTGTAATGGTGGATTCCAGCGTGGACAAATTCATATTGTGTGAAGAAGAGGAGGATGCACACACTGATAGGGATGATGATGATGATGATGATGACGACATCTAATCTTATGTATTGTAAGCCAGTTTGTGTATGGGATCATTGCCACCAATGTCCACTGCGCATTGACAGCTTGTTTTGTGGGGGGTCCAAACAAACCAATCATTTCAGCCAGAAGTGATTGGTTTGTTAAACTGTGAATGTCCTGTTTCATATATACAACATAAGGGTGGGTTGGAGGGCACAAGGACAATTCCATCTTGCACCTTTTTCCTTTCCATTATGTGCTGGTTGGCGCATTGCTGCCTGACATTTTTTATGTTATGGTTTATGGATGTCCAGAAATTGTAATGGCCACAGATAGTATCTCCTTCAAGTCCCTTTTCAATTTTTCAAAATTCTGAACCAATTGCTGCTTGTTGTGTCAACCCGACGGCACAAGTCGCCCAACAGTGACATTCAGCCAAGGGTTCTAAGCCCTTAAGGCTGCTACATGGCCCAAAGGCCGCATCCTGCTTCATGGCCCAAAGGCCACCTGTCGTCATTACTCACCAGCCCACTAGGCTGTAATGAGTAAACTTGCCAAGAGTTCCAAGCCTCAAGGCTGATGCAGGACTGGTTCCTTCCTAATCATAGCTCTGTATTCCACTACTACTCAGCCCGGAGGCTGCATCAACAATTAACTATCATCTATTACCTGGCTGCACCAATTATCAATTCTTCAGCCAGGGCTGAACCAATTATCAATTCTTAATTCAGCTAGTGATTGTATCAATTATCAACTGTCAATCCTTCAATGCTAAAGGGATACCCCAACCATCATCTTTGCACAGTTCTCAACTCTATTTATCACTCAGTTTTGAGACAGCTAGCTGGGTGCAACCTTTTGGCCCTTACCAAGATGAAAGAAATCAATATTGTGAGCTGTGAGGTGGTGAAAATTGACTGGAAACGAGTGGAAATAAATGTTATTGAGGTTACCATAGGAACAAAAAAAGGCAATTTTATGTGATTTTAGCTGTTTTTATGATTTTTTAAGAAAAAATCCAGATCCAAAACCAAAAAACAAAATACGGAGGTGAGATTTTGGTAAAACCAATCCGGATCCAAAACCAAAACACAGGGGTCAGTGCATATCTCTAATTGCTAATAGGACCCCGGAGGACTGGCAACATGTGGCATGGTCTGATGAGTCACGGTCCCAGTTGATTCGGGCTGATGGTAGGATTCGGGTGTGGTGCAGATCCCATAAGGAACTGTGTAGGGAGCTATCAAGGCGGCATGAGTCAACATCTTTCCAGAAGTTATCCATCTACTTGTGGAATTGATGCCATGTCAGCTTGCTGCCCTTCAGTGGGCTAGAGGGCTTCCTACATAATATTAGGCATCTATCCCATGACTTTTGGCACTTCAGTGTATAGATGTACTGCTATATAATGTTTTGTGTATGAATTAGGGTTACCACCTTTACATTTTCAGATTCCCAGACAGGGTCTTTGATCATAATAGCAATTAGTTATAACTATTTTATTTGTCAGATTTCTGACCAATATCTACCCACTCTAATGTATAGCCCCCTCATCTCCCTTTATATGCTTTAATTCCCCCTCTTGCCATTATATCCCTGGCCAGAGTCCCCACCTATCCTTTATATGCCTCAGAGCACCATCTAGTACCTTTATATCCTCAGATCCCCTCATGCCTCTATATATACCTCAAGGACCCCTCAGGTATGCCCCTTTATATAACAGCCTCGGAGCCCCTTCAGTCATGCCCCTTTATATGCCTCAAAGCCCTTTCCATCATGCCCCTTTATATATGCCAGTTCTGATATGCCCTTTGTTTTTGCCAGCCTCAGTGCCTACAGTCATGTCCCTTTATATACCAGCCTCAGAGCCTTCTTTGTCATACGTCTTTACATGCTCATGCCTCATTGTATGGCAGCCTCAGAGCCCTCAGTCATGCCATGCCCCTTTATATGCCTCAATCAAAAGATTTCCTACCTTTCTGATCTGAAGATGGATTTTGTATGGGCTCTGACAATATACACTTTTTAACTCCTGTGAAGGCTTACTTCAAATGTCTTTGGTCCAATTGTAGGGCTGATTCAGAGTAGTACTGTCAGGATGTGGCCTGGGATTGGCCGCTACTCATCGCAATACTGGCATCTTTCATCTCCCAGGCGCTCAGACGCCAGGTGTAGTGGCAGGTGGCGTACTGAGTATTCTCCCCGGGATCTGCTAGGACTTCCATGCATGCATCCTGGTTCCCACAGCAGCGGTCATGGGCGCAGCCATGTTGGTCTGTGTCACCTGACTTGTCCTTCATCCAATGATAGCCTTGCTAGCTCTCAGCTGACTCACTCCTCCACTGGACAGCTACTTAAGGGTATAAAGCAGGATTCCAGGAAACAAGAAGGGGCCTGAACAACTTTGCTTCACTACTTCCAGTGACTGTGGCTGTTACATCTTTCCAGGCTCCATGCTGTGATATTCTCCAGTGCTACTCCACGCCAGGATTTCCAGTGTGATACTTCAGTCCTCATACTGATTTCTAATTGTACATATTTCAGTCTTCATACTGATTTCAAGTGTTACATATTTCAGTCCTCGTACTGATTTCTAGTGTTACATATTTCAGTCCTCGTACTGATTTCTAGTGTTACATATTTCAGTCCTCGTACTGATTTCCAGTGTTACATATTTCAGTCCTCCTACTGATTTCTAGTGTTACATACTTCAGTCCTCGTACTGATTTCTAGTGTTACATATTTCAGTCCTTGTACTGATTTTCAGTGTTACAACCTTCAGTCCTTGTACTGATTTCTAGTGTTAATTATTACAGTCCTCGTACTGATTTCCAGTGTTATATATTTCAGTCCTCATACTGATTTCCAGTGTTACAACCTTCAGTCCTCATAAAGATTTTCAGTACTTATCCTGCACTTGGATCTCCAGTAACACTCTCAAATGTCTACCTTGTCCTGCATCTGGATCTCCAGTAACACACTCAAGTGTCTACCTTATCCTGCGTCTGGATCTCCAGTGACACTCTCATGTGTTTGCCTAATCCTGCGACTGGATCTCCTGTGGGGGACTTCAGTGCTAACCTGCGTACGGATCTCCTGAGATATTTCCAAGTGCTAACCTGTGTACTGATCTTCTGTGATTCTCTTCTGGAAAATTCTACGTGTCAACTCCTTGTGTCACTCTTCGAAGATATTCTGTGTATCTTTTCTCTAGTGCAGTTCATCTGTGACCTGGTGATAATCTCTACGTGACACTCCCAGTGTATTCTCTACGTGTGATCCTTTAGTGTCTAATCACCAGTGTATTCTTCAGTGCAAGTACTTATTCTTCTCAACCCTATCACCTTCTCTCACTGCTAGTTTCTGGGTACCTGACCAGAGGGCTGTGACCAGTGAGTTAGACTCTGCACCTTTGGTCAGGTCTCGCCAACACAGATCTAGCTGAGGAGGGAGTCCTACCTACTTCCTCTGCACCTGCTGTCACTCCACATCTTAGTATCCCGACTCCCAGCCTTCCAACTGAGGTTCCTCAGTCCCGGGTCATGACAAGTATGTTAATTTGATGTAAACGCACATCTCTGATGTTTTAAATTCTGCACATGCACAGAAGCCGCACTGTGCATGCGCAGATCTGGGTCTGTGTTTATGCTTGCAAAATGCCCCAAAACCTGGAGCATGATTGACATGCTGCTGGCATATGAGGGTGGGGAAAGGGTGGCAACAAGCGGCATACCAGAAAATTGAGGCATGTCAGCCCCGATTTCTTGGTGTGCCAAAGCCAGTGGATGCATCCTTGGGTGCAGCTTCACTTGTTCTGACAGCGTGATTTCACCAGACATCCTGAGTTACTTAAGGGTTAACCAGATGTCTGATGGTCATGCAAGTTGATCCAATGGCTACATCTTCAAATGCAGCAGGGGTGGAACTAGTGGTGGTGCAGCAGGTGTAATGCATCAGGCGTGATGCAGTGAAGGGGCCCACTGCCATCCAACAGCATTATCAGCAGGCCAGCCAGGTCCTAATAATGAGTCAGACTTACTCATTATAGTACACCAGTGGCTGCTGCAATGCAAGCCATAGCAAGGAGGGAGAAGTAAGCAGTCCAGCCTCCTCTCCCCTAATCTCACCCCGGCTCCTCCTCTCTGCCTCCTTTCTGAGTATCGTCCCCAGCGCAAAAACCAGGGAGGGTTTGCGAGGAGCCATTGTGTCCTGCCTGAAGAAAATGTAGACAGTGGAGTGACTAGTACATGACTCACCTCTGCAGATCCATGAACATGAACAAGCTGTACCACAACCCATACTGGGATGGTAGCCACCAGGTGTGTTATACCAGCTGAGTGGGGATGGGGCTCACATGTAGATATGGACCTCAATTTTATAGTCTGTGTGGCATAATCTGAATAAGGGTCACTAGCACTACTGTGGCGTAATGTAAATAAGGGACACTACTGTTTGGCATAATGTGAATAAAAGACACAACTGTTTTACATAATGTGAATAAGAGATACCACTGTGTGGCATAATCTAAATTGTGGGCACTACTGTGAGGTGTAATGTGAATAAGGGACACTGCTGTGTCTAATAATGTTAATAGTACTACTATGTAGGAAAAAACAAGGGGGGCAAGGACAAGCGCCTGATAGTGTAGTAATTAGTTACACCGTGAATTACGTATATGAATACTAATATGCTGCGCATACCGTAAGTATACTTGTATATTAAGCATATAGAAAAACAATCCTTAGATCGTAGTCACAGGATCCCACATCAGATGTAGTCTGCAGTTTTTGTCTCTCTACCCCACAATAGTACTACTATGTGGCATAACTTGAAATGTGAGCACTACTGTGAGGCATAATGTGAATTATGGTTAATACTGTGAAGCATAATGTGAATTGTGGGCACTACTGTGTGGTGTAATGTGAATAAGGGGCACTACTTTGTTGCATAATGTGAATAAGAGGTAATACTTTTTGGTATAATCTGTATTGTGGGCACTACTGTGTGGTGTAATGTGAACAAGGGGCACTACTGTGTAGAATAAGGGGCACTACTGTGTGGCATAACTTGTATTGTGGTCACTACTGTGATGCATTATGTGAATTATGGGCACTACTGTGGCATATTGTGAATTGTGGCCACTACTGTTTGGTGTAATGTGAATAAGGGGCACTACTGTGTGGCATAATGTGAATTATGGGTACTAAGGTGTGGCATAATGTGAATTTTGGACACCACTGTTCAGTATAATGTGAATAAGGGGCACTACTGTGTGGCATGTGAAATGTGGGTACTATGTGTGGCATAATGTGAATTGGGGGCATAATATTACAGTACATATAATGAAACATTGATTATATTAATGTTAACTTTATATTACTGATATATATATATATATATATATATATATACTGTATATATATAATAAATCTATATATACTGTATATAAACTGTATACATCAGCTTTATTGATGCATCTAATAAGTAAGGTAAGAAGAGCTTTTCATGTGTGTAATGTTCTCTATTTCATTCTTAGTTCCCACCAGGCCAGACCAGGTGGACCACTGCTTCCCCTCACGGTCATTAGACCATGTCTCATACTGTCCCAACATCAGTTGTAAAATGGCGGGGCTGGCGAAAACATGGTCAAACATTGTGGTGCATAATGTGATCTGATTTATCTGTAGCCTAGGCTGCAGGGCTTGGTCAGTGAGCCCTAAATCACAGTATGGTATACATTGGTGATAAGCAAGGATGTGGATAAATTTAGCATGAATTAGAGATGTGCGGATCCTCGTGTTTTGGTTTTTGGATCGGGATACATCTTTGTGTTTTAGTTTGCAAAGCCACCCTCAAATGTTTTTTTTTTTGGGGGGGGGGTTTGATCTCGGTTTAAAAAAAAAAAAGAAAACTTCTAAAAAGTTTTTAAAACAGCCAAAATCATATAATTTTTGCAATCCAAAACCCAAAATTCAGATTTAAAATCAGAATTCCGAACTGTGGGAAGATCAGAACTGCAATTCGGTTCTGTCTGGATCTAGTCAGGAGATCAGAACCAAGACTCAAATCTGTCCGGATTCATGAAATTCAAGTGGATTCGGATCTCGGGGGAAATCGAACCATACATCTCTAGAATTAATTGAATACTAGAGAAGGCCCTCAGATGTGTGAAATTCCAGTGATAGACTTGAGGTTCACTTTTGACTATTCTAGTCTGTATTTGCAAATTCCATATGTTGCTGAAACTATGGTCTGTAAATAAAGCTTGGTGACAATGGTCATTTCATTCTGCTCTGTGGTGCCGAAGTATAACAAAGTAGAAGTCCAGGTAAAACAAATATCATGAGGATACCTCTAGCAAAATGAGCGAAACTTCAGTGAGAAAAAGATTAAATTTCAGAGGACAGATTTTGGAATTTTTTCACATCTTTAGTTATTACCCTGTAGAACCCACCTATAACCTATAACCTTACTAATAATATTTGCTAGAAGAGATATAAATAACTAGACTTTTTTTATACTGTATGTTGTCTAGAGTAGAGCTGGATTCAATGTGAACAATAACATAGATAAATTAATCTGCTACATAGCTATCTATACAGATTAATGTAATTTTTGTAACATCATAAATACAAACTTGCTACATTGCTTCTTTAAATTTTATGTAGGTTCCTGAGAGAAAAAAAGTAACAATCCACTTTTCAAATCGCTGGCTCTTCCTCTTTCCCCAGACCTCAAGTTTAATGTCAGTCATCAATCCAGTCCTAATTTAATTTTATATTTGTGACATGCAATGATAGACTTGTGTTACAACCTTGGCTTATTCTGAGGACTTTAATTCTCTGGCTGCTGACTGGACTGTGCAATGCTTGGAAGGACTATTGATCTATTCTAGATGGACAGCTCGAGAGGGACTATATGGTTTTTTTTTTACCATGCCATTCCTGGTGACCCAATAACTATGGTGTTCTTATATGGGAAATTTCTGTACAATGTAATATCAATGGTAAAGATCAGAGCTGCATATTCCGACACCACAATTACACTAGACGTTTATTTCCTTTAGAATAATAACTTTAAATAATAATACATTTGCCATATGCTTATAATACTTGCTAGCAAAATACTAGTCATGTCTAATTTTAGAAATGGAAATGCAAAGGGACATGTTCACTATAAGATCATTACATACTGAGGCTTCTTAAAAGTTAGACATGAATCTAGTTATACATATCTATTTTCTTTAGCTTCAATTTGCATCCCTTTATGCCAGATGAGGTGACAAAAGGGATGGTAGGAGTGGGCAAGTATAGGCCAAGTACAGGAGGTGCACTCTCGTAAGTATGTTGTTGATGATGATGTTTACTAGCAAAACAATCTTCTGCTTCTGATTTGCTCATTGTGGATTGGCCACCAACTAATTTTTGTTAGCTAGTACGTCATTTGTTAGCATCAAGGATATATAGTATTAGATAAATTCACTAATACATTAGCGTCTGTCTATTTGCTTTACTTAATTATCATTTCAAATGGTCCGCTGCATAAAAGACATTCTCATTTAATAAACATAGAGTTAAACAAAGGAGGTGTAGATTTTGTATTTGTTTTTTTATTATGGTAAATATGGCTTTCACTTTTATTAATAAAGCATTATTCACTTTTGTGTATCTAACCGCATTACCCTATTTGTACAAAATATTAAAAATATTCCAATATGTTCTTATTACATAATTAGGGTGTGTACCTATAGGATAATACAGTTTTTTCAACTTCTGCCATAGGTGCATATGCATCAAACTCTAAATGAGTCTCATTGTATATTATTCTATTTTGTTTAACATTCTTTTGAGGTTTTACTGAAGTTACTTTACCAGTGTAATGAAAAGCTAATCTGCTGTATCTTGCTGATAGAAATAATGCGTTTACATGTTCACCATGCCAATAGTCAGCATGTCGGCACTGATGAAATATTGATATGGTCAGAATATCAACAATGTGTTTGTACAGTAAGTCTATCGATAACCCAAATGCTAATCTTAACCCTTAAACCAACCATACACCTAACACTAATTCTAATGCTAATGTCAACATTTTCACAATGTCAATAGTTCATATGTTGACATTCTGTCCATGCCAACATTTTTCAGGTGTCAATATTATGAATGTTGACATTGTGAACGTCGACTTGATGACTGCAAAACGACTACAGGAACTGTAAAAACATACCTGACTCAGCATGTCCAACAAACATGCATTATTGTTTTCATAAAAGTTGTTACAGTACATGAATACTAATTCCTAAAATATTTATGAGCAGAGCCTCAAGAGCAAATGATCTCATACACAGCGACAGGTGTGCTCCTATCAAATGACCCACACCAAGAAGCAACAAAAACATAGGGGTCAATCTAATTAGTGGCAAAGGGTGCGAGTTGCTGTTGCCACAGAGTTAAAACGTCGGCAATGGCACCTCATTTCACGGCCCACTCTCAGCCCGAATTTGCTCCATTTGCTCGCAGCCCTATGATGTTGCGAGCAGTTTTGTGTGAGTTTGGGCTGCTGTAAAGTGTGGCTCTTGCCGTGAAAACTCGCACTCGCAAGTACATTGCAATTAATTTGACTGATCCCATAGTGTCATTTATAGACAATTAAGATATATAGGGGGCAATTCAATTCAACGCGATTTGAATAGCGCCGGGAGCGAGCTCCCGGAGCAATTCACTTCAGTGCGCTGTGTGGTCAGAGAATGCCGGTTATCGCACCTTAACAAGGGTGTTAAGCCGCGGAAACCGGCATTCTCTGACCAAATGCCGGGCACGTGGCTGTTAGCACCGCTCTAAGCTGAAAAACAACTGCGCGCCCGGCACTTTGGTCGGATTTCTCCTCACATCCCCAGGGGGTGCGAGAAGTAATCCTTAGCCCACCCAAACAGTGCGTTGAACTGAATAGCTGCGGGAGCTCCCTCCGGTAGCTATTCAACATCGCACTGAATTGAATCCCCCCATAGTGACTTACCTCATGAAGAATGAAGTATTGGACAGATTACAAAACAATGTAGCAATGATAAGAACAAGTTTTAGTGAAATCCATTCATATTTCAATTTAGTGACAGTTGGGGTGTTATAGGGCAAAAAAAAGAGAGAATTTAAGGCAACACAGAATAAAGCATCAACTGACAGTTCTATATATACCAGAGCAAAATGGAGGAGATTAAAGGACGAGCAAATCCCTGGTTGAAATGATGAGGTGCATGTTAACAATTTTGAGAAGCATGTTTAGGATTATCTGAAAAATACTGGAGATGAAGCGCAATGAGAGTTACTTACGTCCGAAGCAGAGTATTCTCCAGCTAGGTGGAGAAAACTCCACATGAAATTTGGCATTGTAAGAAACCTAGTGTAAAACACAGCAGAATTTTCAGAGTTCCAACGGATACATAATCCTTTATCCAAGAACAGGCAAGGTGACTATCAAGAAAAGCATGGCTTTTACTAAAGGTCTTCGGCATGATATGAATGTCAGGCCTGGTGACAAAATCAGAACCAGTGATGAAACCAGTGAGCACTGTAAGAGAAAATAATTACACTAAGGAAATGATTAGTTATGGTATTTCACTACCAGACAATAATCAATATAGAAAAGCAGTAGTAAACTTGATCTACATTGCCATTGCCACCAGACCTGACATTAAAACAGCTGTTGGAATCTTATACCTGACATTAAAATAGCTGTTGGAATCTTATGTAGAAGAGTCTCAAAGCAAAGCCAAATGGATTGGAATGATGTGAAAAGGCTTATATATTGTGTAAATGGGGATACAGTCATTATCCCAACACATGGGATACCGGTGCTTAGACTAACGGCACCGGAATCCCGACACATGTGAGAATCCTGGCGCCAGCATCCCAACCACCGGCATCCCGAAGGTAAGTAGCGGGGTTAGGGGGAGGGTTAGGCACTAGGGGGATGGTTATGTTTAGGGTGTGGGGGGGTTATGTTTAGGCACTGGGGGGGAGGATAGGTTCAGGCACTGGGGAGGGAGGGTTAGGGTAAGGAGAGGGGGAGGGTTGGGATACCGATCGATAGGTGTTGGTATCCTAACTAGAGATGTGCGCCGGACCATTTTTGCCGGATTTGGATTTGGTTCTAATTTGACGTCCGGCTTTGGATTTGGATTTGGATTTGCCAAACTGCGGTGACTGGCTTTGAATTTGGATTTTTTTACAAAAATTTACCAAAAAAGCTAAAATCACTTAAATTGGTCTTTTTTTTCTTCCTAGAGTATTATTAACCTCAATAGCATTAATATCCAGTAAATTTAGACCACCTCATAGCTTATAATATTGTTTTCAACATTATTGGCCAAAGGTAGCAGTGAGCTGACTGGTTACTAAGCGACAAAGCAGCGGCACAACGACACAGACACCACAGTATAAAGCACATCTATGACACATTGCCTCACAGCAGTGGCAGAAATGAAAAGTAATGCACCCACCCAGTGGGGTACGGCCATCAGAGTCACAGTACTTGTTTACATAGTGGGCTACGGCCCAAGGAGTCACAGTGCACAATCTTATTCACATTACACCGCACATAGGGCCTGATTCACATTACACCATAAAGTAGTGTCTCTTATTTATGTTACGACACACCGTAGTGCCCCTTTTACACAATGCCCACAGTAGTGACCCTTTTACACAATGCCCACAGTAGTGCCCCTTTTACACAATGCCCAGAGTAGTGACCCTTTTACACAATGCCCACAGTAGTGCCCCTTTTACACAATGCTCACAGTAGTGGTGTCCCTTACACAATGCCCCCAGCAGTGGTGCCCCCTATGCAGTCCCCTTAGTAGAAGGGTCCCCTATGCAGTGCCCCCAGTAGAATGCCCCCCAGTAGTATGCCCCCCAGTAGCAGGCCCCCCCAGAAGTAGGCTGCCCCTGTAGTAGCCCCCCCAGTAGAATGGCCCCCCCAGTAGTATGGCCCCCCAGTAGTATGGCCCCCCCAGTAGCAGGCCCCCCAGTAGTAGGCTGCCCCAGTAGTAGCCCCCCTGTAGTATGGCCCCCCTAGTAGTATGGCCCCCCCAGTAGTATGGCCCCCCAGTAGTATGGCTCCCCCAGTAACAGCCCCCCCCAGTAGTAGCCCCCCCAGTAGCAGCCCCCCCCAGTAGTAGGCTGCCCCAGTAGCAGCCCCCCCCAGTAGTAGGCCCCCCAGTAGCAAGCCCCCCCAGTAGTATGGCCCCCCCAGTAGCAGGCCCCTCAGTAGTATGGCCCCCTCAGTAGCAGACCCCCCCAGTAGTATAGCCCCCCCCAGTAGCAGGCCCCTACCAGTAGTATGGCCCCCCCGCACCCTCAGTAGCAGGCACCCCCAGAAGCAGACCCCCCCAGTAGTGCCCCCGGGCCTTACACAAGTAAAAAAAATAAAAATAAAAACTTACCTGTATCCCCGCTCCCGCACCATCCGCTCTGCTGTCACACGCTGAGGAGGGAGCCGGAAGACGGAGCTCATGTGTGAGCTCCAGCCGGCTCCCTCCGTGCAGCAGCCAATGAGAGTCTGCCTGACTCTCATTGTCTGCTGTAACAAACACACAGCTGCCGCTGGTGGCTGTGTGTTTGTGTCTGTGTAGGGCAGACTGCTATCACAGCGTTCTGTCCTACACAATAGGAGCCCTGATGTCGGATTCTCTAGTGAGAATCCGACATCAGACGGCCGCCGTTCGGCCCCGAACGGGGATCCGAGTCAGGCGGTGAACACCCGAACAGGTTTTGGGTGGACTCGGATCCCCAATGTTTGGAGCGGTTCGGATTCCACAGAATCCAAACCGCTCATCTCTAATCCTAACCCTGTTAGGATGCCAGCATAGGGATTCTGACAGCCGCGATCCCGAGCACCGGCATCCCCGTACCCAACTCTCTTCTAGAATCTTTTGTTAGTTCTCCATTTGATGATGATTACGTTTACAGGTCACAGTAAAGTTTATCAAGTTTCCATGCAAGCTTGAACAAAGACATACAGTTTATTCTCTAGTGTTTTGAGTACTACAGACCTGGCAGATATTTATTCAAAGGTAACAATGTGATAGAGCTGATTTTACAGTATGTTGATTAGCAAGATAGCGACTATGGGGTATACAGGGCCATAGCTAGGGTAGTGCGGCTGGTGGCATCGCACAGGGCACCACAGGCCAGGGGGCACTGGGGCTGTCAAATTTTTGTTTATTATTTTTCTTGCTTGTAGCTTCCTCTTATTTCACCCCCAGCATCTCCTGGCCTCTCCTATCTCTTCCCTGGCCCTTCCCCATGAAGCCATGGCCATTTTTTGGGTGCATTATGTCCCTTTGAAAAATGAGTGGGGCGCCAATGCTCTTTCTAGCACAGGGCACCAAAAAGTCTAATTACGGCTCTTGGGGTATATTTACTAAAGTGAGAGTTTTTAAAAGTGGAGATGTTGCCCATAGCAACCAATCAGATTCTACTTCACATTTAACTAACACCTTTCCTAGAAGATAATACCTATAATCTGATTGGTTGCTATGGGTAACATCTCCAATTCTAAAAACTCTCACTTTAGTAAATATACCCCTATGCCTCTTTAGAAGAACAGTCAACATTGTTTCTTGCAGCTTAATACCATTGACAAAACTATAACATATTCAATACATCAGACATATACTCACGATACTTCAATCTATAATCCAGGAAAGTATTAATTATACCAGTGGTGCTCAATCATTTTCTGCTGGGTACACACTACAGATCGATCCGCCCCCTGAGGGGCCGATTGGTAAGCTATAGACACTTACCAATTGGCTGCTTGATACTGTATGTCCCATGATAGTGGTAAAGATTGCTAACGCATGCAAAAGTGAAATTTCATTGTAAGGAGCGCGTTCATTTAAAGTTGTTAGTCACATGGACGATTTGGGCATCAGCAATTTTAGTGTCTTTTGAATATTTTATTTTTCAACTTGCAAAAAAATGCTACCAATATTGAGATCTATGAAATACCTCAAAAATCATTTTTTCAATATGAGTAATGGCTTTTTAGTAGGGCTTAGTAGTAATAATGATAGTATACCTCGAAAGAGTGCCAATAATTATCTAAAATAGTTAGTAGGTAATCACATGCTGCGTGAGATGTTGTTTATTACCATCTCAATATAACGACATACAGCCAACCATGAACTGGCATGATAATATCAAAATCATGTTTATTTAATTATTTATTTATTTATTTAACATTTACTTATACAGGACCATCATATTCCGTTATGCTATGCAATTGCTATACATCATTATTAGTACTAAGCCTTATAATAATTCCTCTAACATTTGCACGGTCTTCCTCCATTTGTCCTCTATGTACTAGTACCAAGGTACAAGACAGCAGAATTCAGTGTGCCAATACATTACTATTATTATATTATATATTTTTCTAAGTTTCTATTTAATCTAATTTCAATTATATGGTAGGTGAAAGCTGATTAGGCTTGAGAATAGGCAAGAATCCTAGGTTTTTTGCTGATTGGTTAGCTTGAGAGCCTTGTTGCTGGGTAGTTTAGTTTAATTAGGTGTCACCAGGTTTAGTTTTGGCCAATGCTTTGATCAGGGGAGTGTCTAGAAATTATGGTATATTAAGGCTGTTCTGGATAGAGGACAGCTTCTTTTCCATTTGGAATCTCCTGGTGGCTGAGTATCTGGCTCTTTGGTTTGACCTTTATTTTCATGTCATAGTCCCCTTCTTGGCTCTACCACTTTTATCTTGCCTCTTTTCCCTCTCTGTGCTCTTTATTAACCATGCCCCGTCCTCGTAGGAGTACCCCCCGACTTTGTCCACCCTCTGCGTGCTGCAGCTGTCTCTGACCACGGGCGCAGGTGACCTGTGTCCCGTCCGGCACTTCCCCTGTCCCAGCTGGTGGTGTAGGTTCCTTACCTCCCCATGATCGTGGCTCCCATCAATGTCACTATGGGCTCCGGCGATGCGGCCACTAGCCGCACCCTCTCCCCAGCAGCAAGGTCAAGCCCTCCAAGTTTAGACTAGGAGGGTCTGGTGACCACCCCCTTAGTGCCCTGGTCCACATTCGTGCGGCAGGGCCGGAACCCCCCTCGCCCCTGCCACAGCAGGCAACAGCGTTTTGGCTGCACCAGTGGCTATTACATCCACAGTGCCCCTCAGTCACTCCCCTGCCATTGCCCCAATGTGCCCCTCAGTCACTGCCTTTCCCTCCTCCGGTTCCTGTCACACTACCCCCCACTCTCGGATTTTGGCCTTGCCTCCGCAGGTTTTGTCCATACCCCCACCCCTTCCTGAGGTTTCTGCACCCACCCCCCCCCTCCCCCTCCTCCTTCCCTGTCCCCAGCTCCCACTCCGGGTCCTCACATTTCTCCTATAGTTTCAGGTCTGGCGTCTCTAGCAGTGGTTTCACAGGAAGTCGCTGTGGCTTGTGCGGCTGCTGGTCCAGAGTGCATTGAGGTAGGCCCGGATGTCGGTCTGGTGGCTTCTCCACGTGAAGTGTCAGATGGAGTAGTCCCTGGACCATCTGGGCTTGGTGAGTATGCATTGCCAGATTCTAATTCTTCTTCTGATTCTAGCACCAGTGCACATTCATCTGGGTCCCCTGAGCACCCACGTAGGCTTGCAAGGTTGATTTTGTGGCAGCTGTCTAAAAAAAATGGGGTGCTAGAGGCGTCACAGTGCTAGCATGTGTCCCTAAGGAACCTGATTCCAGTACGGACTCTGGACCAGATTCAGACCTGCTCACAAGTGGCCGCTCACTCGCCCAACAAAGACAGCCCAGTGTAATGAGTGACAGGAGCAGGACACTAATAACAGGGGAGTGGAGGTGCTAACGTAGGCATGCCTGAGTGTAGCAACGCCATTTCAGAGGCGTGCATAATTATCAGCCAGGGTCATAGTACACGTCAACTGCCTGTTTTTTACACTGAGGTCCTCGCAGTGCTTGCGGTAAGGTAAGACAACCACAAGCGCTGCGAGCCCTTCAGATGGTCCTCGATGTATCAATGTTTTAATACACTTTCAGGAGATGACGTGCTCTAGTGGGTGTCTCTACATACGCTAATGGGCGTCTATAGACACAAAGTGATCGCTCATCAACACAAAGTGGGCGTGCTTATGCCTTTTCAAGCAAGCGCCTGCCATGCCGTCACTTAGCCGAATTTGCATACGCTGGGTGCGAGCGATCGCATCTAGCGAGCGGCTCTGAATGAGCTCCTCTGTTCACTGTGCCAACATGGCAATTCTTAGGGGTTTGCGCAAGAGTGTTAAGAATAAGATCCGCAGGGGCAAATTTGTTGATTTTTTCTCGCTCACTGAAGAGATAAAGAAGGGTTTGGTGCAAGCTAAGAAACAAAGGGGCGTTGGTGAGGAGGCTTTTTGCAACTATAATCTGTGGGTTAAGGGTATGCATATTTTCGTGGCCTGCCATCTTGAGACACGTGCTGAGGAGCATGCGAATATGCTTAGGTATATTTATCTAGTGCTTGATATATACACTAGGTCCAGGGGCCTTGCTTGGAAATAATATGATTATCAGTTTAGAATAAAGCAGGAAGGGAAACTTGTCATGCCTTTAGGCGTTAAGGATGTGTAGGTGTGGCTGGAGGTTTCACAGCAGCTTAGGTCAGCTCCGGATTCAGTGCAGCCCCGTAAGATCCCATTAGGTGCCAGGGCGGGTGCGTCTGGAGTGGCGAAAGGGAAGTGTTTCGCTTTCAATGACTCCCAGTGCCCCCGGGGTTCTACCTGTCGTTTTTCCCACTTCTGTCTCATCTGTGGCGGTGAACACCCGGCCAAAGATTGCCGGCACAATTTCGGGAGTGTTGCCTCTGATAAAGCCGCTAGTTAAGGCAAAGTACCCAATTTGTGTAGCAGAATTGTCCAAATGGCTGGATTGGTATCCCGCCAGGGTAGATGCTGCCTTTTAGTTACAAGGTTTTATTTTTTGTTTTAGACTGCCCATTCTGGTCCGCTGAAGATTAAGGCATCTCGTAATTTATGGTCAGCATTGGATTTCCCTGATATTTTGAGGTCTAGGGTGGATGCTGAGGTGGGTAGGATGGAGGGTTCTTTCCCTTGTGCTTCCCTTCGGGATCTTTGTATTTCTCCTTTAGATGTGTTCCCTAAAAAGGTTCCTGGGAATTTCTGCCTTATTCAACATTTATCTTACCACCACAGTAGTTCAGTTAATGATGAGGGTTATTTATCAATCTTTTGATGAGGCCTTAGCGCTGGTGCGCGGTCTTGGTTCTGGTGCGTTGTTGAATAAGCTCGATATTGAATTGGCCTTCTGTTGGCTACCTTTGCATCCAAATGCCATGCAATATATGGGTTTTCTTTTGGGAACTGAGTTTTATATTGATAAATGTTTACCCATGTGCTGTGCGGTCTCCTGTGCCTATTTTGAGAAATTCAGTTCCTTTTTACATTGGTGCATTCATGCTGGCACTGGACAGCCTGGTATTGCACATTATTTGATTGACTTTCTCTTTATGAGTTCAGGTGATAGTTTGGGCTGTGCGGATCCCCTCTTTTCTGTTCAAGCATTGTTTAGAGTGTTAGATGTTCCTGTGGCTCATGTTTGCCTTATTTGGGCATTGAAATTGACACAGTGGCTGGTTGCTGTCGGTTACTGCGGGAGAAGGTTGTGAAATTGCTTCAGCAGATAGATGCTTGTTTGGCGATGGATAGGGTCAAATTGCACATAGTTCAGTCCTTATTAGGGTCATTTAACTTTGCTTGTAGCATCATTCCCATGGGCAGACTTTTTTGTAGGAAATTGGAGAGGGCTAGTGCCGGAGCACGCTTGCCGCATCATCACATGAATTTGTCTTCCGAGATTAAGGAGGCCCTTCACATTTGGGCTGGGTTTCTGGTGCAATTTAACGGTGAGCGCATTTGGCTTTCGCTTCCTGTGACAAATGCTACTTTGGAGCAGTTCACTGATGCGGCCGGCTCATTCTGGCCGGTGGTGTGGCATATGGAGGGCCTTACGGGCACTTTATTGTTGTTAGAGTTGTTCCCGATTGTTGTGGCAGTGGAACTTTGGAGTGTTCAATTGTGAGATCAGAACTTGGTTTTCTGGTTTGACAATCTGGGAGTTGTGCATGCCATTAATAACCAGAGAGCTTCTTCTCTCTGGCTTTGCGGCTGATTAGGCATCTGGTTTTGCATAGTTTGGAGGCTAACATTCGTTTTAGAGTGCGTCATGTTCCTGGTGTTTTTACTGAAATTGCGGATGCTTTGTCTCGCTTTAATTTTGCTCGCTTTTGTATGCTGGATCCAGCGGCTTCTGCAGTGGGTTTACTTTTCCCTTCATTTGTGTAGCTTCAGCAACTATGAAATCGTATGCGGCTGCATGGCAGGATTGGCAGGCTTACAGCCTTGAACACTCTTGAGAGGGTAAGTCTTCTGAGGATTTGATGTTAGCGTTCGTTTGGGGGCATTACCGGCAGGGCCAGTGCAAGGCTTCCATGGTCTCAGCACTGGCAGGCATCTCTTTTTTCGCCAAGTTGAAGGGTCTTCACGATCCCACTAAGTTATTTATCCTTTCGAAGGCTCTAAAAGGGTGGGCTAAGGAATTTCCTGTTAGTGCTGATTCCCGCAGGTCCATTGATTTGCATCTGCTTAAAGATTTACTTGCGGTTATGGGCAAGATTGCTTCTGATATTATGGAAGCTTCTCTTTTCTGTCTGGCTTTTGCTGTGGCGTATTTTTGGGCATTTTGAGTCAGTGAACTAGTTGCGTCCTGCAAGGCATCACTTCTTTCTGGCCTGTTATTAAAGGACATAGTTTTTAGGGACTCGGCTGTTTTGTGTAGGCTCAGATCAGTTGGGGAAGGGCAGATGGATCATGCTTCCATGTCAGGTTGATCCTCTAGTTTGCCCTGTACATCTTGCATCTGTTTACATGGGCCTTCGCCTGCCTGTCTGATGGGGCCCAATAGCTAGTTCATGCTAATTTAACCCCTCTTTCCAAATTTCAGTTTTCAGCTATGCTCAAGCGGGAAATCCTCCACCTATAAGTCTTATGTACACTGCAATAAGCTTTAGTGGCGCTCCTTGCGACAACCCAAAAACGTTGTTTACCCGCCAATTCTTGAATGGCTAGCATTCAAAAACTGGGAGTGAGAAGGGATTTTTTTAATTTTTCCTCCCGGGGGCCTATATCTGGACCACTTTGTGTTCATCGGTAGGTTTTTTAGTATTTTTTCTTCACTCAGGTTACCTGTTTCCCCCTTGCATCCTTGTTAGTTAGTTGCTATGTTTTATGTCGTGCTTTTGTTATGGCTTGGTTTTGGTGCGGTGCTCACGTTCAGGGTCTGTTTTTCCTTACAGCAGAAGAAAATCGAAGACAGCAAGGTGTGGCTAGTTGACTACTCCTACATCTTTTGGGCTGAGAAGCATAGTTTGGCACGGCATGCTAGTTTGCTGCTTGGGGGTCACCAGGTGCGATGGATAGGCGTACATGAATTGAGGTGTGATGCTTTGATGGATTTGCTGGTTTTGTCTGCAGCTCAGTGGGGTGTTCCTGATTGGTTGGTGTTGCATGTAGGATGCAATGATCTTGGGCAGATGAAAGGTCAGGAGCTGATTGTGAGACTGCATGGAATTTTGGATGCGGTTCGGGTGCGGTGGCCGAATATTCGTGTTGTGTGGTCAGAGATAGTTCCACGATTAGTTTGGCGAGGTGCTCGTAATCACAGTGCATTGGACAAGGCAAGAAAGAAAGTGAATGTGGCTGTGTCTAGGCATGTGACTTCTATGAGTGGCTTGGTGGTGAAGCATGGCTTTTTGGGTACGGATCCTTCTAGATATTATAGACCAGATGGCGTTCACCTTAATGCCCTCGGTTTAGGCCTTTTTCTCAGGGATTTGTTTTCATTTCTGGATTGGTTTTTTTTGTTAGGTGATAGGCCAGTTTTCCTATAAGGAACTGGCTTTGGCGGGAGAACGCTGCATCTCAGTGGCTTTATTGTGGCACAAGAAAGCATTGTGGGGGTACTTGCCCTGTACTTACATGGCAAATTTGTCCTCTCTGTGCAGGAGGACCCGAGCATTTCCCGTGTGGATCACTCGGTCTGTGCCCTTGAGGGAAGCGAGTCCTTCCCATAGTAAGTGTGTCTATAGGGGGGACATTTAAGTCGTTCCCTGAGTTTTTTGGAGATAGAAGGCTAGAACTGAGTTTGCAGCATCTCCTGGCCACCTCAGTTAGGTTAAATCATTTAATTATAAATAAATGCTGTGACCTTTTAGCCAAGCTGTTACGTGTCTGTGTCTTTATTTATTAGTTTAAGTTAAGTTATTATAAGGTGTTTTGGAGTTAATTAAGCAATAAACCAATGGATCTCTTATCAGATAATACACACACCTTAATAATACTTATATTGTGGCAATGCCAATTTGTGCTCATTTCCTATACAGTATATCTTACTTCAAAGGAGCTTACTTCTAAATAATAAGCAACTGTAATTACTGTAATTAAACAAAATATAAATAAATGTAAATAACCATTGGTAAGACAAACAAAAAAAATTATCGAAATGAAACAGAATATGAGCTTGAAGAAAGAATTAATGAAGAACAATCCATCCATGTTTCTTTTTCTTCAAAGTTTTGCCAATCTTACATCCTCCTGGAACATTACGTAACAAGTTTGCTGACTGTAAAGACACCACAGTGACAGACTGGGAACTCTGTAAGGTAAAGCACAAATGTTTCTCATGACATAGCCTGGGCTTATTTTTTTTCTGGGAGTTCAACGTCAGGAATGTACAGTCCTGTAAAAACATTATAATTTAGTTAGCCGCTCAGTCAATTTGGAGTCAGATATACTACTTACAACATGGGAGGAAAAACAACGACTTCCGCACTACTGGAAACATCAAACGCTTCTCTTTGCACTATTCCCCTGCTGGTCTCCTGGGGAAATCCCTGACTCACAATCTTTCCACTGGTTAGCATACAGTCTTAGGCTTGAGGGAAAAAATGTTTTATTTTGTTACTACTACAGCAAAATCCTCAACAAGCAGAATGAATTGAAAATTTCAAGCATGACTAAAAAATACATTCCCCACTAGTCACCAAGTTCTGCTCCCTATTTGTCACTGACACCTTGGAGAGCAGTAAGCATTAATAATGCATGGGTGGCAGGAATGTATTATCAACTAACCTTGCAAAGAAATCTGCTGGGACCCAGCGGAGCTGTAAAAATGGGAATCATATCTGCCAGGTACCTTATTTATAGAGAATGTTTTTGGAGAGTGGTTAGGTGTGGCAGTGACCATGAATCACTGCGAACTAAGGTTAAAAGTCTCACAATGAGGCCATAATTGAGTTCATTGATCAAATTCTGGAACCATTTCTTTTGTCTGCTGTCTTGTATCTTATCTGCTGTACTAGATACCTGTAATATCAGATACTCATCGCAGAAATGATATGAACATAATTTTTCATGTAAAAGACAGTATTGCTGTAATGTAAGGTGCTCTATACAAATCAACACTTAAAATAAAAGTACGATGGTAATAAAGTGTGTACTTTTTCACATATTACATGCTTGCTACATGGAATTATAGTGGATGTATTTAGATATTCTTACCAATTATCTACACAAAATAATTTTAATAACTTATAAATAAAACAGACAAAATTGGTTGCATAATTATTATCACTGTGTTTTAATACTTAGGACCATTAGCTACACTCAGGGCCGTAGAGAGCAATGATGGGTCCCAGTGGTGGAGTGGCCTAGACAAATCCTGGGGGCATGGCCACGCCCACCTTGTGTGACAGTGTGGCACCTGCACAGGTCACCTGGAGATGCGGTCATAATCCCAACCGCTGAGATTCCGGCGTTCAGAATGCCAACAGTATTGCTTACATTTCTTCAGGAAAGTGAATGGGAATCATTGGCGAATAGCAATTTTCAAATCATTACACATGTTTTGCATTGGATTGATTTATGGGCTTGGACGGAGACACCCCAGGGCTTTGGACAATATACATAACTTTCTTAATACTATGTATAGTATTAGGCTTGTCCTAAACATGCAGGGCCGGCTCCAGGGTTCTGAGCACCCTGTGCCGGACCCTGAGAGAGCGACCAAATTTGGGGGCATGGAGACAGTACTGTCCCACTGAAATCGGGATCCTGGGGAGAGGTGGCGCCCTAGTGCGACCCCACTGGTCAAACACCCCTAGAGCCAGCCCTGTAAACATGCCATTTAGTGTTGAGGTAATAAAGTTTAGTTTTGATCTCATCACACCAAAGAATATTTCTCCACTGTGCACACAGCAGATAACACCCAAGGGACAACAGTAAAACCCAGTGGCTTAGTCTAACTAGTGCAAACATTTATTAAATGGTGATAATAACAAACATCATTAAAACAAGCCATTGCCCTTATCTGGCTCGAGATAATGAAAAATAATTACCTGACATACAATGAGTGTACAATTTGCCCAGCTTATAAAACACAGTTAAATACCAAATACATTTCAGGTACACTGTCCAAATCGTTCTCTCAGGTCAATGATAGATTTTCCCCAGTCAGAGGGCAAAGTATTTGCTAACAGCCCCAACTGACGGCTGAAGACAGTTTACTGTATGTGCATGAGGAGTAGTATTATACAGCCTCTAGCTTCACTAACTTTCCAGTTACCACAGTTAGTCAAAGGAGCCCAGATCCAATCCTTATTTTCCCAGTGCCGTGATATCTCAGCTATACTGAGTTGAGTGTATACAGCGAAATGTCTGATTTTGGACAGATCTCTTGGATTATGTATAGGGCTAGTGCATGTGCATGTTGATAGTGATGCCATCAACATGCAGATAAATGGTGGCAGTGCGGCCATATAGATGCATGTAACTGTGTTTATGGACAAATATGTGCATTTAATTCTGTAAATAATACATAATACTCATGTGTTCATTATTTTTGCTTAGCTGTGTCTGTGGGAAGCTATGCAGGGAATAGTCTTTGATCCATTGATGTGTAATTTGTGTCCACCCTCACACAGTCTGAACATTGCATGCACCACTGACCTAACCAGTTCCTTGTCATGGGGGAGGAGAGATGTATAGTATGTAAAGGGAGGGAAAAGTCCTCAACAATAAGCGACTCAGAACTGTTCCACAAAATATTCATGAAACTCTACCACAATGAAGTAACCTAATTAGTCCCAAATTCTAATTTGAGCAAAATTTCATGATAATAATGTTAATCTTAACTCAATAAGCCTACAAATGTTATAGCCTAAAAGCAAGCTGTTCCACCCAACATAGAGCTTGTTCTGAGACTCCTGTCAGGATCGCCAAGAACTTTTTCATACATCCATATTCAGATAGTTAACTAACCTTGGGCATGTTCCAGTACTTGCCCCCTGGTTGGCATAGAGGGTAGCATTACTGCCTCACATCCCAAAGGCCATGACTTCAATTCCTGACCAAGGCAATTGTGTGTAGCGTTTGTATATTCTGCCCCAGTTTACTCTATTACTCCAAAAACATATGGGTAGGTTAATTGGCGAGTCTCCTGCTTCTGCTGTTGTTTTTCCATATTATATAGGTCTGCTGATCCCGAAACGTCACGTTGCACATTATGCTGTGGATGCATCGTTTATCATGTTGAAGATGTGATGCAAGTATTGACATGTACTAATTACCTTTAAATACAATAACTTTGTACTATTAGTGCCGTGTTGGGACTTGTTTTGTTTGGGACCCTCATAACTACACATATATATATATATATATATATATATATATATATATACTTATTGTGTATGTATATCTATGTGATAGGGCCTATTGATTGAAAGCTACACTGGTGCAAGGTGTAATATATGTGCACTATATAAATAACTGTTATTACATAAATACTGTCTTCATTGTTGGATTGTTCTGCTTTGGTTTTTGGTACAGTACATTGATCTATTTGACTATTCTAAGTTTGAACTCTTCTTACTGAACTCTAAAATGTTGACGTCAACTTAATGGTTAACAATGGCCGGCTGCTTCTGCTGTTGTTGTTTTCACTAATTGTAGATTCTATAATTGCAAAATAATTACAACCCCTTTTATCCAGCTATTGTATAAGCCAAAACTAATAAAGAAACAAGTACTGTAAAATAAAACTATGATCTCTTTAGCGTTGGGTGCAAAGCTTTCGACGAAGAAAATTTGCACTTATGTGTGTATGTTGACTTGCACAAGATATGTCCAACTTAAAAACAACAGTATTGCATGAGACGTACGCTAGGCATAGAAGTGTGTATGGGTACCGATAACATGACAGTGTTAGTATGAAATGCTAAAGTCGCATTAGCCTAGGTGTACAAAATCTAATAATGAATTGAAATGTCACATACACAGCAATGAATAGTATTTTACTTTACTGCTACTAAAACAATACCAGAAATGGCTAGTGCAGCTGATGGTCATCATTATCAATAGCATATGTAAGGCCATCTCTAACTGAGCCCCTTAATCTCTAGACATATTTTTACACAACTTTTGTGCTTCAGCAATAATTAGCATCTTATTATGGCCCCCATACATCAGCAATGGATTGGAACAATTCCCCAATCCCCAAAACCCCGGGGTCGGGCTATTGGTGAAATCCAACATGTTGGATTTTCTTGATCTGCCGATCATAATAAAAATTTGATCAGCAAATCGGGGATTTTGTCTTGAAGAATTTCACTGATTCCCCGGCTATCATCGATAGCCATCAATTGGCACTTACAACCAGCGGATTGGCGTTTCCAGTTGGATCAGGGAGTTGGTGAAATGGATCTCTGATGTATGGGGCTCTTTAGTCTTGCTTCTAAGATTCGCCCTGAATGCCACCTCCTATATAGAGCTTTATACCTTGTAATTTTATTTCTAATTTGTTACCTTCACATCCTTATTGAGACTGTAAACTTCTGAACCCTTTGTGACCTCACCTCTACACCTACAGTATGTTACAACCCACACTAGTTAGTCTTTGGGCCAAATGTAATAGCCTGTGAGTTGCAGCACATGAACTGAGCTGCGATTTTGTCATTACAGCTGTGAGATTAACTTCCTCTACTTTTCGACTGTAAGCTCTCAGACGCTGAATGCCCTTAGTGTGTGACAGTCTGGAAATATACAGCGCTACAGAATACTTCTACTGCTTTATAAAAAGTGATACTAATAATAGCAATATACTATAATTCAGTTCCAATGAGTTGAGCATGAAAAGCAGAATATATGCAGTATGATTAATATTCCTTGTACGTTAGATCTAAGGAACTCTCTGACTGATGCAGGAGATACATCTTCAGATTTGTGATGCACATTGTCCATATGTCATTTTGCCTTCAGTAATAGACCATAACATTAAAGACATCATACATAAACATTTAGTAGCAGATTGGCATGTGAGATCTGTTTGACTTTTTAAATTATAGTGTAATTGTTGCCTAGTGTTGTGGTGATTGAGGCACCTGTACAAATGTGAATCTCTCTCTGTTTCATTGTAAAAAAAATACATATTACTCTTTTCTTTGCAGAATGTGGACATAGCAGATAAGTTATAAGACTGCCATAGCTGATTAAAGTCTTATCGTATTCCTTTATTATGCATCAGTATTCAACAGATCGCTTTGCTTTTTTCCAGAGGTTAATACATGATAAAATGAAAATTCTGTATACCTGGGACAATCTTATAACCTTTAAATAAAATACGTGACAATGAGCACAAAACATGTATTCTGTATATTTAATGAATAGAAAACAAGCCTTAAAGAAATAAACGGAAAACTGTCCCGACAAATTTATTACTGCAGTTAATCAACTTCTTTGATAAGATTATCATTTATATTATTATATGTAGCTAATGCTAATGTACTGTAAATTATATTGTTATTATCAGTAAGTAGACACTCATTAAAAGTAATTTACAGTGGCAGAGTTTACCAAGAGGCTGCAGCCTCCCCAGTAAAATCTACCACTCCCCTCTGAGACCCCAGTCCCCCGCTATGACATCGGCAGTTCCTACCTTCCTCCTGTGGCCGCTATAATAAAAGCAGAAGAGGCTTCTCATTGAAGCGCTTTTTGCTAATCATACTTCAGACAAGCAGTCCTAGGGGGAAGAGTTTTCACTCCTTTAGACTGCCATTAGCAGATAGAGCTCTTCCAATGGGAAGCCTCCTCTGCTTTTATCATAACAGCCCTATTCAGCTTCTGATGCAGCCCATAGCGCCAATGCTATTTTTACTGTGCATGCGCAAGGCTTGATATTGTTTTTTTTTCCCATTCTTTTTTCGCACATGCACAATGGATGGGGCTGGGCCGAGGCAAGGGGATGCTGCAGTCCGGGCAGCCCTTTAACAGGAAGAAGGTAAGAACAGCTGCTGGGTACATCCATGCTTCTGAAGAAGTCTTAGGATTACCACAATGAAAACGCGTTCAAGATCACTTAAATTTAACACCTGGGATCTTTGGAACTATTTCTTCATTAACCGGACTAGATACAACCTAACAGATTTAATTCCTGCCATCCACTGTCAGCTATAAACAACTAATTACAAGGAACACTTGCTAATTCATCTGCATGGACATCTCAAACTTTCATCAAGCTGGTAATTTTCCATATCCCTTGCTTGTTACTTCTCCGGATACTGTGTATCCTGTTGTTTTTTAAAGACTTCTGTGATAAGTTCCATTTGAACCACCCACTTCATAGTGTTTTTTTTTTTACTATTCCCAGGTGGGTTTTTTATGTTTTTTTAATGAATATTGTTTATTTATATGCTTAAATAATATTAATTTAATATGTGCATATTGTGATATTTAACTATATTAAATAAGGTTTTAACCAAATTAAGCCGCACATATCTATTTTACCATTGATTAGAGCTATTCTCACTTATCTTGTCAACTAAGTAGTAAGGCCCAAACCATGCCTGATCATTCCACTTGTCCGTGATATATATATATTTTTTCCCCTTTGTGAGGCCTGAGACATTTACCAGTTATTATAACTGCTCAATGCAAATTATCAGAACATAATAATAAAAAATTGGAAGATGCAGATTGTGCATAAATAAACATTATTCTGCAACTATTTGATACTACTGTACATTATTATAGAACGTTTGAAAATATCAACCTTGTATAACCATGAGTTCTTTCTCTCCCATTACTCAGAATGAGCTCCTGGCTGGACCGCAGCTGAGACGAGGGGACGATGCAACCCAGGCAACTCCTCTACAGGATCAAGGTAAGAACCGCCACTGGTCATTTAGTATAGTGGAGAATTTCTGATACATTAGTGAAAATAAGAATTGCAGAACAGACTGACAACTCCTTCTAGCACCTATATTGATTGACCACTAGTTAGTAGACAGGAACCCATTCTTGGCCTAATTGATAGTGCACCCCCAGGACATGTTGGGTCAATTTTTGGCAGGATTAGAGGATTTTAAATATCTGCTCTGATATCTAGAAAAGGGTTGGATACTGGAAGTCATCATGAGTTAGAGATTGAATTTTCCCCTCTAGTACAGGTCCTTGGTACCTAAGTATAACATCACAGTATCTTAGAGATGAGCTAGCCTGAGATCTGATAATGTGCCAAGTATGTTACTGATGGTTTAACATGTCAAAAGGTTTCACGAGTCCAGTATTAAGAACATTGGTGCTTAAACTATGTTGACCACTTCATCAAAGAGAGTGACAGAGAAAACCATTGACTGAAAGAGTGTTGAGGTTATGTCTACTATTCACATAGTTCTTTAGAAGACTTTGGGCACAATACATCAAGGGAACAAATGCTGTCAAACCCCAAAAATGCAGGTTTGACAGCACTGCTGTGTGGCGTTACCCACAGAAGCCTATGGGCTTCTCTCCACTGAGTGTTGATAGAGGGATCCAATCGGATCTCTCCCAGCACTCCCCGCGGCGCGTGTGTCCTTCTCTGCCGGAGGGGCTTCTGGGTCATAGACCTGGAAATCCCTCCATCGCAAAGGGCCGCTCTTACCGACAGAGCAGTCCTTCGCGGGGATCGTCATTCATACCGGCATTACCAATGCATTGCATCACGATGCCCATTATTTTGTAGTTTACAAATACAGTCAAACAGTTTTATATACATATATTACTTTGGGGTAAATTTACTATTGGTCGATTTGCAGCACGATTTGAGGAGTGATTTAGCACTGCTCAAATCGACTCAAATCGCATGCAGTAAAAAACGTATTTTCACTGCATTTAGTATGAGTCGATTTGTTTTGCGAATCGCAAAACAAATTCGATTTGAGTCAGTTTTGAAGAGTGATTTGCTGTTCGATTTGGCAAGTTCATGTCCAAATCGAACGGCAAATCACCCTTCAAAATGAACTGCAAATCCCCGACACAACGAACTGCTTCATGCTTTCACTTTCAGCATGAGCAGTTCGTGGTCACACAGATACATGCAGACATCAGTGAGATGCCTGCATGTATCTGCCTGTAAAAGTAATGTAAAGAGTTAAATAAAAAAAAAAACGTGAGGTCACCCCCTAAATCAGAACCAGCCCCGGACTACTGAAACCCAGTTCTGGTTGACTAAGTGCAGGGAAAAAATGACGTAGGGTCTCCCTGTACTTAGTACAACCAGCACTGGGCTATGGGAAGCAGAGCTGGTTCTGGATTTACAGGGAAAAATTTGCGTAGGGTTCCCCTGTAAGATCCCGAACCAGCCCTGGACCCTTTCTAACGGGGGACTAATGCCACAGCCAGGGGAGCCCTATCACCGGGCCCCCCAGCCGCAGCATCAGCCCTGACCATTAGTAAGCCCAGGCCAGGGATCCCTGGGGAGTTGGAGACCCCTTCAAAAAAAGGAGTCTCCCTCTCCAGGGCACCCCTAGCCTGGGCTGATAGCCCAGGGCCATCCCCGCAACCCCTGGGCGGTGGGTGGCGGGTTGTTTGTGTAGGTGTGGTGTAAAAATAGATATAAACAAACATTGTCTTGCCAGTAGAACTGCAGGTCCCAGCAAGCCTCCCCCACATGCTGGTACTTGGAGAACCACAAGTACCAGCATGCGGGGCATTAAGGGCCAACTGGGACTTGTAGTTCACCTGTAAAGAAATGTCCCAAGAAACATACACACACCTTATAAAGTATAACTTTAATACATACATACATACATACATATACACACACACACACACACACACACACACACATACACACACACACACACAATACTCACCTATCTTACCTCCAGTGGTCCCCTTCTCCAGTAGGCATCCATCAATTAAAATAATAAAACGAAAAACCGAACCTTTGCATTAAGGAGTAATAATTCTAACCAGAACAATTACTCCTTCCTGAATGAAGCACACAGACATTTATTTATTTATTTATTTATTACCAGTTATTTATATAGCGCACACATATTCCGCTGCGCTTTACAGAGAATATTCGGCCATTCACATCCGTCCCTGCCCCAGTGGAGCTTACAATCTATATTCCCTACCACATGCGCACACACACACATACACACACTAGGGGTAATTTTGTTAGGAGCCAATTAACCTACCAGTATAGTTTTGGAGTGTGGGAGGAAACCGGAGTACCCGAAGGAAACCCACGCAAGCACAGGGAGAATATACAAACTCCACACAGTTAGGGCCGTAGTGGGTATCGAACCAACGACCTCAGTGCTGTGAGGCAGTAATGCTACCATTACACCGTCTGTGCTGCCCGACATGGCTTCATCCTTTGAAGCTCCGTGTCTGTGCATTCATTGGCTGAGAGAGGTCAGGCCCCGCCTCTCAGCCAATGAACGGCTCCTCCATTGTACTCAATGGCGGGAGCCACAGGGTTACTAGTTTATCCTGCGGCTCCCACCTTTGACTTCAATGGAGGAAGCCGTTCATTGGCTGAGAGGTGGGGATTTGAAGTTCGATTTTAAGTCTGATTTTGAGGTCGATTTCAAATCGAATGATAGTAAATAAGGGTTTTGTGTGTTGGGCTATGTAAAAGTACCAATGTTTTTCCAATGGTCGATTTGAGGGCGAATTGAGTCCAAATTCGATTTGAAGTCCGATTTTACATGCGTTTTGGCCTTTAGTAAATGCTCAAAAGCAAAATCGAAGCCAAATCGAATGAAAATCGAACCTCAAATCACTCAAAATGCCAAATCGACCTTTAGTAAATTTACCCCTTTGTGTGCAACAGGTAGTAATTGTAATTACAGGAGCTGATATCTGCTTATTCTAGAAAGTAGCAGTGATCCTGCAGTGCCTCTACTAAAATTGTTTGATATAATCTAGCATGCACTAACATAAGCAAATAGGTCACTGATATCCAAGCAGGGGTAGCAACCTGTGGCATTCTAGCTGCTGTGGAACTAAGCATTCCAGCATTCTTTGCTACAGTTTAGCAGGATCTAACAGCAAAACTGCAACAGGGCATGTTGAGATGTGTAGTTCCACAGCTGCTGGAGGTTTAAACCTTGTCTACCACTGTGCTATTGTAATAGAACTGAGAGGTACACATCATTAAGAACTGTTTTGAAAGGTGAACATCCATCCATCAATCAAACATTAATCCTCCTTCAAAACCCTCCACCATTTATCCTTAGCTATGCGTCCTCCAATTTCTCTTAGTACTGTATATCTAAAACTCCCCTAGACACTGATATTTGGAAACAAGGAGCATGAGAAACAAGGAAAGGAGTACATATACTGTATTTGGTATCCCTGTACATGATGTAACCAATAGAATGCATTTATGAATATATTTGTAATGTTGCATTAATATTCGTCCATATTTTTTCACAAATTTTCCAGAAAAAAAAGGAAATTTATTTTGTTATTCTACTAAAAGTCTGATTTGTCCCCAAACAATAAAATAAATAAATACAATTAACTTGGGTTGATTATTAAGTAAATGATGCATACATATTTTTAAATCATATGGCATATTTGGTGATTTATCTGTTATTCTTAAGAGGTTCCAGTCAGATGGAAGTTATGCAGCAGTGGTAAAGCAAAGCAATCACACAATGAGTTTAGCTCATTATACTGCTGTAATATGTTTAATTTACTTTCCTTTGTTACTGTTTGCGCTGCAACTGATGTTATACAACAGACCTGTGTGATTTACAGCATTGCTGTGTATCCATGCATAGCTTTTTGTTCCTGCAAACACTGAACCTTTTGTAATTATCATATATTGGAAAAAATAAAACAGGTATTATATAAAATGATTACCGCTGTTTGCTCTCGCTGCGTACCATTTACATATTTTATTAAAAACCATAATTTCTTACAAAAGGTAATATTGTATTTTATGGAAGCAGGCTTCATGATCCTGCACAGCGCTCCGCAGATGTATGTGATAACAGGAAGCTGAAATAATGAGACAAGGGCCGCACTTTCAAGCTTTTTAATTGAGGAACAAATTATTGCATTGAGTCTCATTAGTTAATGCCATAGATTCAAATGACAAGGTGTTAACTTTTACACTTTAAACAGGTTAATTAAACAGGTATAATGAAGCCGCGCGATACCTGAGTGTTGGTGGACCAAATGTTCACAGATCTTAATAATGTGTTATATAATACATGAAAACTTGAAGTTTCAGTTTTCTTAGCAGTGCACAAATAAAAGCTGCTATATAACATTGAGCCTGATTTAGAGGCGCATGCAAGCAGGCAATGATGTCTGCCAATGCGTCCGAGTCGCACTGCACATGAGTGTCAATGGTTACCATGAGATGCAGAGCTAATTTGGATGCAATAGCCCTAGATTGCTATGGGGAGGTAACATGGGGGTGGTTAGGTAGATGCGAGCATGTTACTCGCAGTATCACAGACACTGGAGAATATGTTCAGATGGAGTTATTGCACCTGCCGTAAGGGTAGTACAAGTTTAGATGGTGCGATTAATTGTGCAGCGATGGTGGTTCTAGAGACGCACCAGGACAGATTAGCGCCGCTGGCTGTGGGCATCTCAGTAAAAAAATCATCAGTCACAGTATTATCATAAAGACACAGATGCAGCTGCGGCAAAAGGCGCAGCCACGGCTGCGACCATGTGCACCACTGAATCAAGCCCATCCTCAGAAGTGCTGATTTCTGCATGTTTTTTCTGTTTTTCTTTCATTTTAAGTATAGGAGTAGTGTATCAAAGTGATCATGCAGGATATTTTGCAATGATCTCTTGCGTTGGTGTGCAGGGCTTGCACCCCCTACCTAAAGCATTTTCCTGCTGTTGCCAGCTCACAGGGAAGACTAAGGGGTATATTTACTAAAGTGAGAGTTTTTACAAATGGAGATGTTTCCCATAGCAACCAATCAGATTCTACTTAACATTTAACTATCACCTTCTAGAAGATAAAAGCTAGAATGTGATTGGTTGCTATGGGCAACATCTCCATTTCTAAAAACTCTCACTTTAGTAAACTTACCCATAAGTCTCTTTTTACATTCAAGATGGCCAATGTGAAAATGCTGCATCTGAATAGAACAGGTTCACATCGGCCATCTTGGATTGAAAACAAGGCTGCCTCTACCCTGGGACCCAGCAACAGAGGGGAGAAGGCTAGATGAGTAGTGTATGTCCCAGTGGGGTAGGTAGAGTAGGCTGGGTAGTGTATGTCCTGGAGATGGATGGGCCAGGGGTGGGTGGGTGAGGGGGGGTGCATGTCCTGGGAGAGGGGAGCTTGTGTTGTATGTCCTGGAGAGGGGGTAATTTATATCCAGGGCTAATGTATATCCCTGTGGGTTAGGGAGGTCAGTGTAAATATGGTGGGGGTAGGGTGGTTAGCCTACATCACATACCCCAGCCTTCTGCCATTCACTGTCCTCAATAGGGAAAGGCTATGTACTACGAATTTATCAAGCTCTGAAAAAGATTATTTTTCGTAGCTTAAAGTTCTTAGGTAAAATCATATTTATGTGGTGTTAGCTGTCATTTCATCCCACCCTGCACAGGGAAGAGGGTTGTATTCAGATCATTCCCTCGTATCAGAGGCTCAGAGCAGTATTTGTCTTCTTTTCTGCCTCCTGAGCAGAGACCCATGTGCTAGATCCAACAAAACATATAAATATGATAGTACAAAACAATTGCAAAAGTAATAATATTCATTTATTCTATATATTTATCTAGCTTGTGTTAAAGATTGTTGCTAAGAATTCTTAGAAAAAAATCTGCTAAATATATTACAGTAAATAAATTATATATAATACTTCTGATATGAGCTCCCTCCTTATTCACGAAGAAACCTTTCACAGATTGTCTCTAACGGCTCTATTTACTACAATCCACATTTGTAATGCAGATTGTAGTATGATATTACCGACTGAGGGCCTGATTCAGACCCGGTCGCAAGCGATGAGCCGGTCGTATGCATGTGCGAGACCTGGATAGCGACGGGCAATCCGTCGCTCCGGGTCTCGTACCAAAGGGGGCGTGCTGTCGATGTTGAGTGACAGCACGCCCCCTTTGGTGGGCGGGCCAGGGGGTGGCTCCCCAAACAGAGGCGTTCCCATGTGAACGCCTCCGTTTGGGGGCGGCCCCACTGACATCACTAGTGATGTCAGTGGGAGAGATTTCGGCTCTGTTAGAGCCGAAATCTCTCTGGGGCTTGCGGCAACGAGACCCTACCACAAGGGTCTCATCGCAAGCCCCATCTTCCTGGCCGCTCGCTATAGCTGTGGGTGGTCACCCACAGCTATGCGAGCGGCCAGGAGGCCGTTCTAAAAAAAAATAGCCCGGCCCTGATTCAGAGCGAGCACTCTGTCAGAGCGTTCGGCTCTGAAACAGGGCCTGAATTCGCATTGTGAATTCAGGCAATATCACAGGGATTTACTACAAATCACTTGCAGGGACAGAGCTTGTGATAAAGCTCTGTCCCTGCGAATCCCCTCCGCACACTTATCATGGTATTTTCGCAAAAAATGCTGTGACAAGTGCCGATGTATGCGCCGACCGACCATCGCTAAGCCCCGCCCCTGCAATCGCGGACCCCCCGCGACCACCCCTCCCTTAATTACACTTACCTGAAGTCATCGGTGCTCCGGTGATGTCCTCTGTGGCTCCGGTCAGCTGACATCCCATACTGCACTGGGACTCAGTCAGGTGACCACCGGGCCCCAGTGCAGGCTGGGAGCCATCACACGGAGCCCCGATCACCGGTCCCTGGACTTAGTTAAGTTATTTTTTTTTTACTAATTTTTTTTCTTTTTTTTTTTTTTTAGCAGAGATCAGCGTGTGGTCTGTTTAGACCACACAGCTGATCACTGGGGCCAGCTCCGGGCTCTGCTCTGCCGGTTAGAGCGGAGCAGGAGTCCGGTAACTGGGGGAGACCCTGGATAACGCCACCTCCAGGTGGCGTTATTATCACAGGGCTTTCCTCTGTATTTTTTCACATTTTATTTTTAGTAACTTTGGCCAGATCACATTTACCATTACAATTATGGGAATTGCGATCTGTTTACTAAAAATAAGTGATAATTAGGGGTTGGAGTAGAATTTTACGAATTCTACTCCAATTGCCCTGTAATAACTGTAGGTGATACTAAAATAATGTGAAAAGGGTGTGAAAACACCCTTTTTCACTTTATTTTAGTAAAAGTAATGTTAATAAATAGAGCCCTAAGGGGCCTATTCATGATGTTAATTATCGGGGTCCGAACGGACCCCGATAATTAACACTCTTACTCGCCGCGGCCACTGGAGCAATTCATCATTGCTCCGGCGCGGTGGCAGCTGATACGAAATCAGCTGCCCCCGCAAGTGGCTTCACTGCTCCTTTTCGGAGCAGTGAATCTTTTCACTGCTCCTTTCGGAGCAGTGACGGCAGTGCGCATACACGACCTACAGGTCACGCATGCGCACAAGAGCCCCGACGTCCAGCGGAAGGAGTCGGTCAGGGGCAGAGGGATCCGAAAGGATCCCTTATCGCAATCCGGACCTTCTTCTGTGATATCTCCTGCTTTACCTTCTTAATGAATGGCCCGATAACTTAATTTTCACAATTTTAGGTGAAAATGTGCTTTTTCACCTGCTTTTGTGAAAATTAAGTGATGATGAATAGGCCCCTAAGAGTAGTTATCAGCATTACATGCTGACCTTCTGTTTCTATGCATACCTGTCCTAGAGATTGCACATGCACCTATTCTCTAAAAGATGAGCAATCTCTGCTATGCCTTTCTGCCACTTTCCTGCTCCTTCTCCTGGACATGAAGTTATCGGAGGAGCTGTACTGGCAACTCAAATTTGCTGCATTGCGTATCAGCAGTGAGGATTGCGATGATGTTGCTATTAGTGGTGATATGACACAGCACTAAATGCAAAATAAGTGTGATTGTTAATATACTATGTAGACAAAAGTGATTGGACACCCCCGCGCAAGCAAAATGCATACCATGCATTCCATTGCACACGAGGCTAATGTAGCGGTTTCGACAAACACACTTTGTAGGGAGGCCCATGCATTTGCAGTTCTATGGAAACAACTAATGTTTTTATCAGGACGACAATGCCACCTGTCATGTTCCCAGGGCGACGCTGGACTGGCATACAGAAAATTGTGTAACCCGGATGGACAGGCCAGCTCAGAGCAGAGATCTTAACCCCATTGAGAACCTCTGGGACGAATTGGAACGATAGGTGCGTTCTAGACCGACTCGACCATCTTTATTGTCACAGATGGTCACTGTACTTAAGGTGGAATGGCAAAACATACCACCTGCTGTTGTCCAGGAACTTGTGGACAGTTTGCCAAGAAGGGTGTCTACTGTAATCACTGCACGTGGTGGACCTACAAAGTACTGACGTCAATAAGATCTCGTAGATATATTTGCTGTCAGTGTCCAATTACTTTTTCTATCAGTGCTGTGCGGTCAGGTGAGACAGGTGGGGCAGAGCCATTCCTGTCATACTTAGGTATACTCCAAAGTTTTGACTATAAAAATGATCAGAAAATTTTGAAGAAAATATTATAAATATCTTCTTTATATTATTCTAATCGTTTTTATGGTCAAAACTCTGGAGTAGAAAGTGTATAGCAGGTGAGGCACTGCCTCCCCTGTCTACCTTTTCCGCACATCCCTGATCAAAACACACCAAATTTCCAGCACTGTATACTGCTGCACCTTTGTATAATGCCCACATGAACCCTCGGGTTCATATATGTATCTGTAAGTCTGGCTCTGATACTAGCCAGAGCCTCCCCAGCCATTTACCTCACCGCACGTCACTGTTGTCTACATAGCATACATATGTCTCTAAGTCTTTTCACGTTTCGATTTTTGGGTATTGGAGGCCTGCATTCCTCATAGACGTTTCTTGAACAAACTATTTGTGAATTTTATATTATTGTTTTTTTGGTAAATGTGATACTTATTGATGACCTTTCCATGTATTATGCTGGATGCACACTTGTCAATATATCATTTGTTCTTTCCACAAACGATATATCGCAAGTGCATCGGTGGGTGTGTAAACCTGATATATCTCTGACCAATGTCGTTCATAGGCTCAGCCTATGTCGATATATCTGAAAAATATATTGGTGCATCTACATGTGTGTACGGGCGACCTGCCGACCTCCCGTACACAAACTGCAGGGATGGCCAACACTGACATCCTAGCTATGCCGGCAAATTTAAATGCCCGCCCAGTTGTGAAGTCAGCCCAAACATATCGAGCAGCCGATTGGTAAGTGTGTATAGTTTACCAATCGCCCACTCTGACAGCAGATCAGTCTGCTGACTGATCCATCATATCAGTGTGTACCAACCATTAAATGTATTAGCATGTCATTACTTCAGACTATATTTGGAGGGTGTACAGCTATAGATAGCATGAGCTTGTGAACGTTTGTAACTGGACAATGAGGTCACTGTGGCGATGTTTGTGCTCTTGTTTTTCTTATGCATGTTTTGTGTGTGTATGTGTGTGCATATAAACATATTCTGATGGATTGCTGCAGCCAAATATATTAATTCCTTACCGATGTCTGCCTGTATGCAATTTATGTACTTAAGTACTTATAAAAGTTCTCTGTTTTACAATCCTTTTTATTATAATACATTGTATTCCCAAGCACAGAATTGTATGCTATGGTAGGGAAGAAGGGGGAAAGATGAGCCAGTGGGTGAGTTGATCCACTCCCTGTATCTAGGCAATTGCAGAGAAACAGATAAAATAGAAATTAGCTGTCATTTTTCAAGCACAGCCTGTAAAATGACAGTTAGAAGCTTATTGGTTAGTATTTTATCTTTCTCCACTTTATCTCTTTCATCATTGCTCTGGCGTGGAGACAGCTGATCTGAAAATCATCTGTCTCCACCAATGTTTTCACTGCTACTTAAATTACAGCGAAAATTAGTCCTGCTGAGTCTGACCCGACAGTGCTAGTGTTCCTGTGTGAACTAGGGTTCATGCAGGTACACAAAGCCCCGGCATCAAATGGAAGGAGCTGGACAGGGTCAAGGAGCAGGACAGGGTTGTTGGAGCAAACGCCATCTGAAAATGGCGAATGTTGAATGTTCATCGAGCTCCGAAAATACAATATTTTCGGAGCTTGATGAATTTAGGTCCCCATACTAGTATATGGGTACAGTGGGACAGATCGGGCTGAAAGGTAAGCAGGAGATATCTGTGATATTTCCTGCATTACCTTTATGATGAATGGCTAAAAATACTTAATTTCTACAAAATAGGTGAAAATTTTGATTTTCACCTACTTTTGTAGAAATTAAGTGATGATGAATTTGGCCCTTAGGGAGAATCTGTGACTCCTGTGTCATTGTATACATGATAGTACATGGTATTTTGTGCAACATATACTTGAGGGTCCTCAAATAAATGACTAGGACCAAGTTGTACAGTGTATGAATTTAAAATCCAATTAACGCATATACCTCAAGGCTATATATTTGTTTTATTTAGTAACAGCTATAATTTACACATATTCCGCAGTGCTTTACAATGAATATTTTGTCATTCACATCAGTCCCTGCTCCAGTGGAGCTTACAATCTATATTCCCTACCACATGTACACACACACACACTAGGGTTAATTTGTTTGTCAGAAGCCACTTGACCTATCAGTATGTCCTTGACTTGTGGGAGGAAACCAGAGCACCCATAGAAAACCCACACAAGCACGGGGAGAACATATGAACTCCACTTGAGGAAGGATTGCTAACCACTATGAGGCAGGATTGCTAACCACTATGCCAACTGTATATACCATTATGTTGGTGAATTAGTGATTAAGTGGTCTATGTACTAAGCCCTGGAAAGAGATAAAGTGGATGGAGACAAAGTACCAACCAATCAGCTCCTAACTGTCATTATTCAAACACAGTCTGTAAAGTGGCAGTTAAGAGCTGATTGGTTGGTACTTTAACGCCATCCAATTCTTCTCTCTCCAAGGCTTAGGGACTGATTCAGACCCGCTCGCGAGTGCTTAAACGGGTGTATGGTCCCCCACTGCGTAAGCGCACGCCGGAGCCGGCTCCGGCGTGTGCATGCACGAGACCCGGACAGCGACGGGCGCTCCATCGCTACGGGTCTCGCACCAAAGCGAGATTGACAGCTTGCCCCATTTTGGAGGCGGGCAGGGGGTGTGGCTGGGCAAACGGAGGCATTCCTGCAGGAACGCCTGCCGTTTGTGGGCGGCCCTACTGACATCACGAGTGATGTCAGTAGGTGGACTTCCTGCTCTGTTAGAGCAGGAAGTCCACTGGGGCTTGTGGCCACGAGACCCTACCACAAAGGTCTCGTTGCAAGCCCGACTATCACCAGACCGCTTGCATAAGCTGTGGGTGGTCACCCACAGCTATGCAAGCGGCCAGGTGGCTGTCTTTAAAAAAAAATGGACGCCCTGATTCAGAGCGAGCGCTCTCAAAGAGCGTCCGGCTCTAAATCAGGCCCTTAGTACATAGACCCAATAGTACATACATTCATACAGTGAAAGCATACAGAGATGTTGCAAATATATAAATGGATAATTACCATGTTTTAAAATCAGGAATCTGTCACGATATAAGTATTTATTGTAAGTGCTGTCCCCATTAAATGAACTGTACATAATAAGCATTTGTTGTTTTTTGTTTTTTTATATGACAGCAAGATTAAAAAGCCTAAAAGCTCAAGAAGCAAAGTAAAATGTTTCTATTTTGGCTTTGTGTTCCAGCTCACTCAATCCGTAGGAAAATAAAAAAAGGCTTGTTTTATACTAAATTAAAAACAGAGAAAGGAAGAGGCCTTAATGGTTCATTTTTGCCAAAACAGGTTATGGTTTAGTAGAGCAAGGAGCAAAAACATTTGTTGAGTATCACCATGGGACATTCGTGCTAGGTAAATTCCTCACAGAATGAATTCCCCGGGGCCTCAAGCACTCGGTGTTAAGGTTACACTTGCTTGACTCTGTCATGTCAAGCTACAACTCTCTAAGTATAATTGTTCTTTTCTCCTATCCTTAAGTCCTGAGTCTCTTGGAAATCAGACAGTATGAAAATAATGCACTACTCACACATTTTAGAATACACTTCTGAAGTACTTATTGCATTATGTGTGAATGTGAATGTGCATATACTGTATGCACTTAGAGATGAGCAAAATTACTGCCTAATTTCACACAATATAAGTTTTGCAATGGAAGAAAGTTTTTCACAGCAGTGCAAAGTTCCGGGGACACAATGTTGGAGTGTCACTTTTGCATCGCCATTATGCAGAAGGGCATTGTGCACTGTATTCGTAAATTTGCATATATTATTTATAGACCAATATTGCAAGAAGCAGAAAGTTATGTCTATATATAAAAATCTATATATTGAGCGGGGACAACCACAGGGACAATTAATTCGCTCTGTGGGGTGGTTAGGCTATGCTAATTAAAAGTCTAGGAGGAACAAAAGAATAATGCAGGGTCTTTGCCTGAATCAAAAGTGATAGGCGGAATTCTGCGCAGAACACTTTGGCCAAATGATGCAGGTAAAAATAAATATTTTTCATAACAATTTTGAAAATGTCTAATTTAATATGATCAAGGAATTGAAAGTTTGGTGCAAGATCAATTAATTGAAAATGTGGAGGAACTACGGCTGGACCAGCCATTGGGTGGGATGACTGCTTCTGTTTCTTTCTACATTCTCTCCCTCTCTGCGACGTGGCACACTGGAAGCAAGGGAAAGTCTGCAAACTACTTGCTAGAATAAAAGTATATTCATAAGTGTATGAATACACTTGTATAATTGCAAGTAGTTTGGGGAGGGGGGGCGGGTACAGTTGACCCGGGCCCAGGCTTCCAGAGGGGCATGGCGGGGGCCCGGGTCTGGCGTCGCCTCCCCCCCCCCCTCAATTCCTCCCTCCTCCTTCCCTTGCAGCAGCCCAGCAGTGGCAGATTGCTCGCGGCTGCTAAGCAGCAGCCACAGCAATCTCCTATGTCTGAGGGGGGGGCGATCACACTGATCGTGCCCCCCCCTGGCTTTGCACTGGGCTGAGGGGCTCACAGCGCCCCCTCCCCAGCGCGCAGCAAAAGTATATTTTGTTTTGTTTTTTCCTTTATTTTTCCCAAGGGAGCATAGCCACGCCTCCTGCAATTAGGCCATGCCCCCTCTTTACCGGGGCCCGGCTGTGCTCTCTATGCCCCTGACCACGTCGCAGAGAGGGAGAGAATACAGAGAGGAGCCAGCAGCCAATCAGCACAGGAAGCATTATTTAGGGATGCCAAACACATTCTGGGCAGTAAATAGAGGAACTGTAATAAATGGGGGCACTGTGATAAATGGGCACGCTATGCTGCATTTTTCTGTGATATGGGGTCACTATGCAACATTATTTTGTGATAAATGGGGAAATTGTGTGGCATTTTATGTGATAAGTGAGAATACTGTGTAGCATTATTAAACAGTGCTAGACACAATTCATTGTTGGTGCTAAGCAACACTGTAGGCAGTGCCACAAATGCCCCACTGGTAATGCACACACTATTGTGCTGCACATGCCTATGGAGGTATTGCTATAATATGGTAGAGCACGATTTTGGTAATGGCAGCACCTTACAAAGTACATAAACAGAGGCAGGATGAACAAAACAAGAAAAAAGTGACTTACAGTACAGAACATTTTAGTTTGCTAATGGCCTATTTGGTTTTGTTCAGAAGATGGTACTTAAGTCCTACTTGAGTATGTAAAGTATATATAATGTAACGCACTGTCACAGAGCTGCTGGTAAAGGGATTGTCAGTCTCTACAAATATCAAAAGAATATGGAAACAAAACACCAGCACTAAAACAGACAATAATTCAATGATGGACGGTTTTGAAATAAACCATTACATATTTATTAATATTCTAAACATAGCCACACTCAAAAGAATATATCAAGGATTGATCACCACAATTTAAAAACAGATTCTAAAAGAATTAGTATCTGGCCAATAGACTCCTGTGTTGTCAGTATCAGAATTAGGACTCTCTTCTCTATATCCAAATGGAATATATCGGGCAGCAGGGTGTTTCTATTCCATGACCCTGTGCATAATCACAGGCTGAAAGAAAGTCCACCAGGTGTCCTTAAACCCTCTCCTTAAATGCTGCAGATGAAAAGTCCACTAGCAGTCCAACAAGTTACAGGACTCAGAATAGTCAGCTCTACACATTTCCTGGGCTACAATCACCCAGCTTCCTCTGGAGCAGCAAAACGCGTTGAGAACACTATTCTGGAGATCTGGAAAAACTGCATTGATTGGGCTGCACTGCTATAGACTATCAATAGGGTTCATTATTAATACTGTATAATAATACACTATCCAGTGCATAAGGAGACCATGTACATATATGTCCAGGGCAGTGCTAGGTTCTTCTGCTGCTCCCCCAGACTCTCCCAGACTAGCTCCAATGCTCTGGAATGGTGCCCGCATCTGAAACAAAAACATTCAGCTCAGACAGGGTGGTCCTACTGCTGCATTTAATGGCTTAGTGTTATCGCTGGTCCTGTATATGCTGGAATTATGACACACAATACACTTTGTATGATGCATATTAAACCTGGTTAACTTCTAATTATGTCCTTTTCATGGACTGGCCACGCTCACTCTAAAAGAAAGCTTTTGGAAACCCCCCACAGGCACAACTGTAGTTGTGCCTGTGATTGTTCTCTGTCTGTATCCCCTGATTGTGTCTGTGACTATCCTTTGTCTTTGTCACCTTGTTGTGTTTGTGATTGCTTTCTGTCTGTATCCCCTTAATTTTCTGTCATTGCTCCATTTGTACCTCCTTTATGTGTATGTGATTGTTCTCTGTCTGCGTACCCTTATTTTTCTGTAATTGCTCCGTCTGTACCCCCTTTATATGTCTGTGATTGTTCTTTGTCTGTGTCCCCTTATTTTGTCTGTAATTGTTCCATCTGTACTCCCTTTATGTGTCTGTAATTGTTCTCTGTCTGTGTCCCCTTATTTTTCTGTAATTGCTCTGTCTGTACTCCCTTTATGTGTCTGTGATTGTTCTCTGTCTGTGTCCCCTTATTTTTCTGTAATTGCTCTGTCTGTACACCCTTTATGTCTCTGTTATTGTTCTCTGTCTGTATCCCCTTATTTTTCTGTAATTGCTCTGTCTGTACTCCCTTTATGTGTATGTGATTGTTCTCTGTCTGTATCCCCTTATTTGTCTGTAATTGCTCTGTCTGTACTCCCTTTATGTGTCTGTAATTGCTCTGCCTGTACTCCCATTATGTGTCTGTGATTGTTCTCTGTCTGTGTCCCCTTATTTTGTCTGTAATTGCTCCGTCTGTACCCCCTTTATGTGTCTGTGATTGTTCTCTGTCTGTGTCCCCATATTTTGTCTGTAATTGCTCCGTCTGTACTCCCTTTATGTGTCTGTGATTGTACTCTGTCTGTGTCCCCATATTTGTCTGTAATTGCTCTGTCTGTATTCCCTTTATGTGTCTGTACTTGCTCTGCCTGTACTCCCTTTATGTGTCTGTGATTGTTCTCTGTCTGTGTCCCCTTATTTTCTCTGTAATTGCTCCGTCTGTACTCCCTTTATGTGTCTGTGATTGCTCTCTGTCTGTGTCCCCTTATTTTGTCTGTAATTGCACTGTCTGTACTCCCTTTATTTGTCTGTGATTGTCCTCTGTCTGTGTCACCTTATTTTGCCTGTAATTGCTCTGTCTGTACTCCCTGTATGTGTCTGTGATTGTTCTTTGTCTGTGTCCCCTTATTTTGCATGTAATTGCTCTGTCTGTACTCCCTTTATGTGTCTGTGATTGCTCTCTGTCTGTGTCCGCTTATTTTGCCTGTAATTACTCTGTCTGTACTCCCTTTATGTGTCTGTAATTGCTCTGCCTGTACTCCCTTTATGTGTCTGTGATTGTTCTCTGTCTGTGTCCCCTTATTTTGTCTGTAATTGCTCCGTCTGTACTCCCTTTATGTGTCTGTGATTGCTCTCTGTCTGTGTCCCCTTATTTTGTCTGTAATTGCACTGTCTGTACTCCCTTTATTTGTCTGTGATTGTCCTCTGTCTGTGTCACCTTATTTTGCCTGTAATTGCTCTGTCTGTACTCCCTTTATGTGTCTGTGATTGTTCTGTCTGTGTCCCCTTATTTTTCTGTAATTGCTCCATTTGTACCACCTTTATGTGTATGTGATTGTTCTCTGTCTGTGACCCCTTATTTTTCTGTAATTGTTCCGTCTGTACTCCCTTTATGTGTCTGTAATTGTTCTTTGTCTGTGTCCCCTTATTTTTCTGTAATTGCCCTGTCTATACTGCCTTTATGTGTCTGTGATTGTTCTCTGTCTGTGTCCCCTTATTTTTCTGTAATTGCTCTGTCTGTACTCCCTTTATGTGTCTGTAATTGTTCTCTGTCTGTGTCCCCTTATTTTTCTGTAATTGCTCTGTCTGTACTCCTTTTATGTGTCTGTGATTGTTCTCTGTCTGTATCCCCTTATTTTTCTGTAATTGCTCTGTCTGTACTCCCTTTATGTGTATGTGATTGTTCTCTGTCTGTGTCCCCTTATTTTTCTGTAATTGCTCTGTCTGTACCCCCTTTAAATGTCTGTGATTGTTCTCTGTCTGTGTCCCCTTATTTTTCTGTAATTGCTCTGTCTGTACTCCCTTTATGTGTATGTGATTGTTCTCTGTCTGTATCCCCTTACTTGTCTGTAATTGCTCTGTCTGTACTCCCTTTATGTGTCTGTAATTGCTCTGCCTGTACTCCCTTTATGTGTCTTTGATTGTTCTCTGTCTGTGTCCCCTTATTTTGTCTGTAATTGCTCCGTCTGTACCCCCTTTATGTGTCTGTGATTGTTCTCTGTCTATGTCCTTATTTTGTCTGTAAATGTTGCGTCTGTACTCTGTTTATGTGTCTGTGATTGTTCTCTATCTATGTCCCCTTATTTTTCTGTAATTGCTCCGTGTGTACTCCCTTTATGTGTCTGTGATTGTTCTCTGTCTGTGTCCCCTTATTTTCTCTGTAATTGCGCTGTCTGTACTCCCTTTATGTGTCTGTGATTGTTCTCTGTTTGTGTCCCCTTATTTTGCCTATAATTGCTCTGTCTGTACTCCCTGTATGTGTCTGTGATTGTTCTTTGTCTGTGTCCCCTTATTTTGCATGTAATTGCTCTGTCTGTACTCCCTTTATGTGTCTGTGATTGCTCTCTGTCTGTGTCCGCTTATTTTGCCTGTAATTACTCTGTCTGTACTCCCTTTATGTGTCTGTGATTGTTCTGTCTGTGTCCCCTTATTTTTCTGTAACTGCTCCATTTGTACCACCTTTATGTGTATGTGATTGTTCCCTGTCTGCGACCCCTTATTTTTCTGTAATTGCTCCGTCTGTACTCCCTTTATGTGTCTGTAATTGTTCTTTGTCTGTGTCCCCTTATTTTTCTGTAATTGCCCTGTCTATACTGCCTTTATGTGTTTGTGATTGTTCTCTGTCTGTGACCCCTTATTTTTCTGTAATTGCTCTGTCTGTACTCCCTTTATGTGTCTGTAATTGTTCTCTGTATGTGTCCCCTTATTTTTCTGTAATTGCTCTGTCTGTACTCCTTTTATGTGTCTGTGATTGTTCTCTGTCTGTATCCCCTTATTTTTCTGTAATTGCTCTGTCTGTACTCCCTTTATGTGTATGTGATTGTTCTCTGTCTGTATCCCCTTACCTGTCTGTAATTGCTATGTCTGTACTCCATTTATGTGTCTGTAATTGCTCTGCCTGTACTCCCTTTATGTGTCTTTGATTGTTCTCTGTCTGTGTCCCCTTATTTTGTCTGTAATTGCTCCGTCTGTACCCCATTTATGTGTCTGTGATTGTTCTCTGTCTGTCCCCTTATTTTGTCTGTAATTGTTCCGTCTGTACTCTGTTTATGTGTCTGTGATTGTTCTCTATCTATGTCCCCTTATTTTTCTGTAATTGCTCCGTGTGTACTCCCTTTATGTGTCTGTGATTGTTCTCTGTCTGTGTCCCCTTATTTTCTCTGTAATTGCGCTGTCTGTACTCCCTTTATGTGTCTGTGATTGTTCTGTCTGTGTCCCCTTATTTTTCTGTAATTGCTCCATTTGTACCACCTTTATGTGTATGTGATTGTTCTCTGTCTGTGTCACCTTATTTTGCCTGTAATTGCTCTGTCTGTACTCCCTTTATGTGTCTGTGATTGTTCTGTCTGTGTCCCCTTATTTTTCTGTAATTGCTCCATTTGTACCACCTTTATGTGTATGTGATTGTTCTCTGTCTGTGACCCCTTATTTTTCTGTAATTGCTCCGTCTGTACTCCCTTTATGTGTCTGTAATTGTTCTTTGTCTGTGTCCCCTTATTTTTCTGTAATTGCCCTGTCTATACTGCCTTTATGTGTCTGTGATTGTTCTCTGTCTGTGTCCCCTTATTTTTCTGTAATTGCTCTGTCTGTACTCCCTTTATGTGTCTGTAATTGTTCTCTGTCTGTGTCCCCTTATTTTTCTGTAATTGCTCTGTCTGTACTCCTTTTATGTGTCTGTGATTGTTCTCTGTCTGTATCCCCTTATTTTTCTGTAATTGCTCTGTCTGTACTCCCTTTATGTGTATGTGATTGTTCTCTGTCTGTGTCCCCTTATTTTTCTGTAATTGCTCTGTCTGTACCCCCTTTAAATGTCTGTGATTGTTCTCTGTCTGTGTCCCCTTATTTTTCTGTAATTGCTCTGTCTGTACTCCCTTTATGTGTATGTGATTGTTCTCTGTCTGTATCCCCTTACTTGTCTGTAATTGCTCTGTCTGTACTCCCTTTATGTGTCTGTAATTGCTCTGCCTGTACTCCCTTTATGTGTCTTTGATTGTTCTCTGTCTGTGTCCCCTTATTTTGTCTGTAATTGCTCCGTCTGTACCCCCTTTATGTGTCTGTGATTGTTCTCTGTCTATGTCCTTATTTTGTCTGTAAATGTTGCGTCTGTACTCTGTTTATGTGTCTGTGATTGTTCTCTATCTATGTCCCCTTATTTTTCTGTAATTGCTCCGTGTGTACTCCCTTTATGTGTCTGTGATTGTTCTCTGTCTGTGTCCCCTTATTTTCTCTGTAATTGCGCTGTCTGTACTCCCTTTATGTGTCTGTGATTGTTCTCTGTTTGTGTCCCCTTATTTTGCCTATAATTGCTCTGTCTGTACTCCCTGTATGTGTCTGTGATTGTTCTTTGTCTGTGTCCCCTTATTTTGCATGTAATTGCTCTGTCTGTACTCCCTTTATGTGTCTGTGATTGCTCTCTGTCTGTGTCCGCTTATTTTGCCTGTAATTACTCTGTCTGTACTCCCTTTATGTGTCTGTGATTGTTCTGTCTGTGTCCCCTTATTTTTCTGTAATTGCTCCATTTGTACCACCTTTATGTGTATGTGATTGTTCCCTGTCTGCGACCCCTTATTTTTCTGTAATTGCTCCGTCTGTACTCCCTTTATGTGTCTGTAATTGTTCTTTGTCTCTGTCCCCTTATTTTTCTGTAATTGCCCTGTCTATACTGCCTTTATGTGTCTGTGATTGTTCTCTGCCTGTGACCCCTTATTTTTCTGTAATTGCTCTGTCTGTACTCCCTTTATGTGTCTGTAATTGTTCTCTGTCTGTGTCCCCTTATTTTTCTGTAATTGCTCTGTCTGTACTCCTTTTATGTGTCTGTGATTGTTCTCTGTCTGTATCCCCTTATTTTTCTGTAATTGCTCTGTCTGTACTCCCTTTATGTGTATGTGATTGTTCTCTGTCTGTATCCCCTTACCTGTCTGTAATTGCTATGTCTGTACTCCATTTATGTGTCTGTAATTGCTCTGCCTGTACTCCCTTTATGTGTCTTTGATTGTTCTCTGTCTGTGTCCCCTTATTTTGTCTGTAATTGCTCCGTCTGTACCCCCTTTATGTGTCTGTGATTGTTCTCTGTCTGTCCCCTTATTTTGTCTGTAATTGTTCCGTCTGTACTCTGTTTATGTGTCTGTGATTGTTCTCTATCTATGTCCCCTTATTTTTCTGTAATTGCTCTGTGTGTACTCCCTTTATGTGTATGTGATTGTTCTCTGTCTGTGTCCCCTTATTTTCTCTGTAATTGAGCTGTCTGTACTCCCTTTATGTGTCTGTGATTGTTCTCTGTTTGTGTCCCCTTATTTTGCCTGTAATTGCTCTGTGTGTACTCCCTGTATGTGTCTGTGATTGTTCTCTGTCTGTGTCCCCTTATTTTGCATGTAATTGCTCTGTCTGTACTCCCTTTATGTGTCTGTGATTGCTCTCTGTCTGTGTCCCCTTATTTTGCCTGTAATTACTCTGTCTGTACTCCCTTTATGTGTCTGTGATTGTTCTGTCTGTGTCCCCTTATTTTTCTGTAAATGCTCCATTTGTACCACCTTTATGTGTATGTGATTGTTCTCTGTCTGCGACCCCTTATTTTTCTGTAATTGCTCCTTCTGTACTCCCTTTATGTGTCTGTAATTGTTCTTTGTCTGTGTCCCCTTATTTTTCTGTAATTGCCCTGTCTATACTGCCTTTATGTGTCTGTGATTGTTCTCTGTCTGTGACCCCTTATTTTTCTGTAATTGCTCTGTCTGTACTCCCTTTATGTGTATGTGATTGTTCTCTGTCTGTATCCCCTTACCTGTCTGTAATTGCTATGTCTGTACTCCATTTATGTGTCTGTAATTGCTCTGCCTGTACTCCCTTTATGTGTCTTTGATTGTTCTCTGTCTGTGTCCCCTTATTTTGTCTGTAATTGCTCCGTCTGTACCCCCTTTATGTGTCTGTGATTGTTCTCTGTCTGTCCCCTTATTTTGTCTGTAATTGTTCCGTCTGTACTCTGTTTATGTGTCTGTGATTGTTCTCTATCTATGTCCCCTTATTTTTCTGTAATTGCTCTGTGTGTACTCCCTTTATGTGTATGTGATTGTTCTCTGTCTGTGTCCCCTTATTTTCTCTGTAATTGAGCTGTCTGTACTCCCTTTATGTGTCTGTGATTGTTCTCTGTTTGTGTCCCCTTATTTTGCCTGTAATTGCTCTGTGTGTACTCCCTGTATGTGTCTGTGATTGTTCTCTGTCTGTGTCCCCTTATTTTGCATGTAATTGCTCTGTCTGTACTCCCTTTATGTGTCTGTGATTGCTCTCTGTCTGTGTCCCCTTATTTTGCCTGTAATTACTCTGTCTGTACTCCCTTTATGTGTCTGTGATTGTTCTGTCTGTGTCCCCTTATTTTTCTGTAAATGCTCCATTTGTACCACCTTTATGTGTATGTGATTGTTCTCTGTCTGCGACCCCTTATTTTTCTGTAATTGCTCCTTCTGTACTCCCTTTATGTGTCTGTAATTGTTCTTTGTCTGTGTCCCCTTATTTTTCTGTAATTGCCCTGTCTATACTGCCTTTATGTGTCTGTGATTGTTCTCTGTCTGTGACCCCTTATTTTTCTGTAATTGCTCTGTCTGTACTCCCTTTATGTGTCTGTAATTGTTCTCTGTCTGTATCCCCTTACCTGTCTGTAATTGCTATGTCTGTACTCCATTTATGTGTCTGTAATTGCTCTGCCTGTACTCCCTTTATGTGTCTTTGATTGTTCTCTGTCTGTGTCCCCTTATTTTGTCTGTAATTGCTCCGTCTGTACCCCATTTATGTGTCTGTGATTGTTCTCTGTCTGTCCCCTTATTTTGTCTGTAATTGTTCCGTCTGTACTCTGTTTATGTGTCTGTGATTGTTCTCTATCTATGTCCCCTTATTTTTCTGTAATTGCTCCGTGTGTACTCCCTTTATGTGTCTGTGATTGTTCTCTGTCTGTGTCCCCTTATTTTCTCTGTAATTGCGCTGTCTGTACTCCCTTTATGTGTCTGTGATTGTTCTCTGTTTGTGTCCCCTTATTTTGCCTGTAATTGCTCTGTCTGTACTCCCTGTATGTGTCTGTGATTGTTCTCTGTCTGTGTCCCTTTATTTTGCCTGTAATTGCTCTGTCTGTACTCCCTTTATGTGTCTGTGATTGTTCTCTGTCTGTGTCCCCTTATTTTGCCTGTAATTGCTCTGTCTGTACTTCCTTTATGTGTCTGTGATTGTTCTGTCTGTGTCCCCTTATTTTTCTGTAATTGCTCCATTTGTGCCACCTTTATGTGTATGTGATTGTTCTCTGTCTGCGACCCCTTATTTTTCTGTAATTGCTCAGTCTGTACTCCCTTTATATGTCTGTAATTGTTCTTTGTCTGTGTCCCCTTATTTTTCTGTAATTGCCCTGTCTATACTGCCTTTATGTGTCTGTGATTGTTCTCTGTCTGTGTCCCCTTATTTTTCTGTAATTGCTCTGTCTGTACTCCCTTTATGTGTCTGTAATTGTTCTCTGTCTGTGTCCCCTTATTTTTCTGTAATTGCTCTGTCTGTACTCCTTTTATGTGTCTGTGATTGTTCTCTGTCTGTATCCCCTTATTTTTCTGTAATTGCTCTGTCTGTACTCCCTTTATGTGTATGTGATTGTTCTCTGTCTGTATCCCCTTACTTGTCTGTAATTGCTCTGCCTGTACTCCCTTTATGTGTCTGTGATAGTTCTCTGTCTGTGTCCCCTTATTTTGTCTGTAATTGCTCCGTCTGTACCCCCTTTATGTGTCTGTGATTGTTCTCTGTCTGTCCCCTTATTTTGTCTGTAATTGTTCCGTCTGTACTCTGTTTATGTGTCTGTGATTGTTCTCTATCTATGTCCCATTATTTTTCGGTAATTGCTCCGTGTATACTCCCTTTATGTGTCTGTGATTGTTCTCTGTCTGTGTCCCCTTATTTTCTCTGTAATTGCGCTGTCTGTACTACCTTTATGTGTCTGTGATTGTTCTCTGTTTGTGTCCCCTTATTTTGCCTGTAATTGGTCTGTCTGTACTCCCTGTATGTGTCTGTGATTGTTCTCTGTCTGTGTCCCCTTATTTTGCCTGTAATTGCTCTGTCTGTACTCCCTTTATGTGTCTGTGATTGTTCTCTGTCTGTGTCCCCTTATTTTGCCTTTAATTGCTCTGTCTGTTCTCCCTTTATGTGTATGTGATTGTTCTCTGTCTGTATCCCCTTATTTTGTCTGTAATTGCTCTGTCTGTACTCCCTTTATGTGTCTGTAATTGTTCTTTGTCTGTGTCCCCTTATTTTTCTGTAATTGCCCTGTCTATACTGCCTTTATGTGTCTGTGATTGTTCTCTATCTGTGACCCCTTATTTTTCTGTAATTGCTCTGTCTGTACTCCCTTTATGTGTCTGTAATTGTTCTCTGTCTGTGTCCCCTTATTTTTCTGTAATTGCTCTGTCTGTACTCCTTTTATGTGTCTGTGATTGTTCTCTGTCTGTATCCCCTTATTTTTCTGTAATTGCTCTGTCTGTACTCCCTTTATGTGTATGTGATTGTTCTCTGTCTGTATCCCCTTACCTGTCTGTAATTGCTATGTCTGTACTCCATTTATGTGTCTGTAATTGCTCTGCCTGTACTCCCTTTATGTGTCTGTGATTGTTCTCTGTCTGTGTCCCCTTATTTTGTCTGTAATTGCTCCGTCTGTACCCCCTTTATGTGTCTGTGATTGTTCTCTGTCTGTCCCCTTATTTTGTCTGTAATTGTTCCGTCTGTTCTCTGTTTATGTGTCTGTGATTGTTCTCTATCTATGTCCCCTTATTTTTCTGTAATTGCTCCATGTGTACTCCCTTTATGTGTCTGTGATTGTTCTCTGTCTGTGTCCCCTTATTTTCTCTGTAATTGCGCTGTCTGTACTCCCTTTATGTGTCTGTGATTGTTCTCTGTTTGTGTCCCCTTATTTTGCCTGTAATTGCTCTGTCTGTACTCCCTGTATGTGTCTGTGATTGATCTCTGTCTGTGTCCCCTTATTTTGCCTGTAATTGCTCTGTCTGTACTCCCTTTATGTGTCTGTGATTGTTCTCTGTCTGTGTCCCCTTATTTTGCCTGTAATTGCTCTGTCTGTACCCCCTTTAAATGTCTGTGATTGTTCTCTGTCTGTGTCCCCTTATTTTTCTGTAATTGCTCTGTCTGTACTCCCTTTATGTGTATGTGATTGTTCTCTGTCTGTATCCCCTTACTTGTCTGTAATTGCTCTGTCTGTACTCCCTTTATGTGTCTGTAATTGCTCTGCCTGTACTCCCTTTATGTGTCTTTGATTGTTCTCTGTCTGTGTCCCCTTATTTTGTCTGTAGTTGCTCTGTCTGTACCCCCTTTATGTGTCTGTGATTGTTCTCTGTCTGTCCCCTTATTTTGTCTGTAATTGTTCCGTCTGTACTCTGTTTATGTGTCTGTGATTGTTCTCTATCTATGTCCCCTTATTTTTCTGTAATTTCTCTGCGTGTACTCCCTTTATGTGTCTGTGATTGTTCTCTGTCTGTGTCCCCTTATTTTCTCTGTAATTGCGCTGTCTGTACTCCTTTTATGTGTCTGTCATTGTTCTCTGTTTGTGTCCCTTTATTTTGCCTGTAATTGCTCTGTCTGTACTCCCTGTATGTGTCTGTGATTGTTCTCTGTCTGTGTCCCCTTATTTTGCATGTAATTGCTCTGTCTGTACTCCCTTTATGTGTCTGTGATTGCTCTCTGTCTGTGTCCCCTTATTTTGCCTGTAATTACTCTGTCTGTACTCCCTTTATGTGTCTGTGATTGTTCTGTCTGTGTCCCCTTATTTTTCTGTAACTGCTCCATTTGTACCACCTTTATGTGTATGTGATTGTTCTCTGTCTGCGACCCCTTATTTTTCTGTAATTGCTCCGTCTGTACTCCCTTTATGTGTCTGTAATTGTTCTTTGTCTGTGTCCCCTTATTTTTCTGTAATTGCCCTGTCTATACTGCCATTATGTGTCTGTGATTGTTCTCTGTCTGTGACCCCTTATTTTTCTGTAATTGCTCTGTCTGTACTCCTTTTATGTGTCTGTGATTCTTCTCTGTCTGTATCCCCTTATTTTTCTGTAATTGCTCTGTCTGTACTCCCTTTATGTGTATGTGATTGTTCTCTGTCTGTATCCCCTTACCTGTCTGTAATTGCTATGTCTGTACTCCATTTATGTGTCTGTAATTGCTCTGCCTGTACTCCCTTTATGTGTCTTTGATTGTTCTCTGTCTGTGTCCCCTTATTTTGTCTGTAATTGCTCCGTCTGTACCCCCTTTATGTGTCTGTGATTGTTCTCTGTCTGTCCCCTTATTTTGTCTGTAATTGTTCCGTCTGTACTCTGTTTATGTGTCTGTGATTGTTCTCTATCTATGTCCCCTTATTTTTCTGTAATTGCTCCGTGTGTACTCCCTTTATGTGTATGTGATTGTTCTCTGTCTGTGTCCCCTTATTTTCTCTGTAATTGAGCTGTCTGTACTCCCTTTATGTGTCTGTGATTGTTCTCTGTTTGTGTCCCCTTATTTTGCCTGTAATTGCTCTGTCTGTACTCCCTGTATGTGTCTGTGATTGTTCTCTGTCTGTGTCCCCTTATTTTGCCTGTAATTGCTCTGTCTGTACTCCCTTTATGTGTCTGTGATTGTTCTCTGTCTGTGTCCCCTTATTTTGCCTGTAATTGCTCTGTCTGTACTTCCTTTATGTGTCTGTGATTGTTCTGTCTGTGTCCACTTATTTTTCTGTAATTGCTCCATTTGTGCCACCTTTATGTGTATGTGATTGTTCTCTGTCTGCGACCCCTTATTTTTCTGTAATTGCTCAGTCTGTACTCCCTTTATGTGTCTGTAATTGTTCTTTGTCTGTGTCCCCTTATTTTTCTGTAATTGCCCTGTCTATACTGCCTTTATGTGTCTGTGATTGTTCTCTGTCTGTGTCCCCTTATTTTTCTGTAATTGCTCTGTCTGTACTCCCTTTATGTGTCTGTAATTGATCTCTTTCTGTGTCCCCTTATTTTTCTGTAATTGCTCTGTCTGTACTCCTTTTATGTGTCTGTGATTGTTCTTTGTCTGTATCCCCTTATTTTTCTGTAATTGCTCTGTCTGTACTCCCTTTATGTGTATGTGATTGTTCTCTGTCTGAATCCCCTTACTTGTCTGTAATTGCTCTGCCTGTACTCCCTTTATGTGTCTGTGATTGTTCTCTGTCTGTGTCCCCTTATTTTGTCTGTAATTGCTCCGTCTGTACCCCCTTTATGTGTCTGTGATTGTTCTCTGTCTGTCCCCTTATTTTGTCTGTAATTGTTCCGTCTGTACTCTGTTTATGTGTCTGTGATTGTTCTCTATCTATGTCCCCTTATTTTTCTGTAATTGCTCCGTGTGTACTCCCTTTATGTGTCTGTGATTGTTCTCTGTCTGTGTCCCCTTATTTTCTCTGTAATTGCGCTGTCTGTACTCCCTTTATGTGTCTGTGATTGTTCTCTGTTTGTGTCCCCTTATTTTGCCTGTAATTGCTCTGTCTGTACTCCCTGTATGTGTCTGTGATTGTTCTCTGTCTGTGTCCCCTTATTTTGCCTGTAATTGCTCTGTCTCTACTCCCTTTATGTGTCTGTGATTGTTCTCTGTCTGTGTCCCCTTATTTTGCCTGTAATTGCTCTGTCTGTTCTCCCTTTATGTGTATGTGATTGTTCTCTGTCTGTATCCACTTATTTTGTCTGTAATTGCTCTGTCTGTACTCCCTTTATGTGTCTGTGATTGTGCTCTATCTGTGTCCCCTTATTTTGCCTGTAATTGCTCTGTCTGTACTCCCTTTATGTGTCTGTGATTGTTCTCTGTCTGTGTCCCCTTATTTTGCCTGTAATTGCTCTGTCTGTACTCCCTTTATGTGTATGTGATTGTTCTCTGTCTGTATCCCCTTATTTTGTCTGTAATTGCTCTGTCTGTACTCCCTTTATGTGTCTGTGATAGTTCTCTGTCTGTATCCCCTTATTTTTCTGTAATTGCTCTGTCTGTACTCCCTTTATGTGTATGTGATTGTTCTCTGTCTGTATCCCCTTACCTGTCTGTAATTGCTATGTCTGTACTCCATTAATGTGTCTGTAATTGCTCTGCCTGTACTCCCTTTATGTGTCTTTGATTGTTCTCTGTCTGTGTCCCCTTATTTTGTCTGTAATTGCTCCGTCTGTACCCCCTTTATGTGTCTGTGATTGTTCTCTGTCTGTCCCCTTATTTTGTCTGTAATTGTTCCGTCTGTACTCTGTTTATGTGTCTGTGATTGTTCTCTATCTATGTCCCCTTATTTTTCTGTAATTGCTCCGTGTGTACTCCCTTTATGTGTATGTGATTGTTCTCTGTCTGTGTCCCCTTATTTTCTCTGTAATTGAGCTGTCTGTACTCCCTTTATGTCTGTGATTGTTCTCTGTTTGTGTCCCCTTATTTTGCCTGTAATTGCTCTGTCTGTACTCCCTGTATTTGTCTGTGATTGTTCTCTGTCTGTGTCCCCTTATTTTGCATGTAATTGCTCTGTCTGTACTCCTTTTATGTGTCTGTGATTGTTCTCTGTCTGTATCCCCTTATTTTTCTGTAATTGCTCTGTCTGTACTCCCTTTATGTGTATGTGATTGTTCTCTGTCTGTATCCCCTTACCTGTCTGTAATTGCTATGTCTGTACTCCATTTATGTGTCTGTAATTGCTCTGCCTGTACTCCCTTTATGTGTCTGTGATTGTTCTCTGTCTGTGTCCCCTTATTTTGTCTGTAATTGCTCCGTCTGTACCCCCTTTATGTGTCTGTGATTGTTCTCTGTCTGTCCCCTTATTTTGTCTGTAATTGTTCCGTCTGTTCTCTGTTTATGTGTCTGTGATTGTTCTCTATCTATGTCCCCTTATTTTTCTGTAATTGCTCCATGTGTACTCCCTTTATGTGTCTGTGATTGTTCTCTGTCTGTGTCCCCTTATTTTCTCTGTAATTGCGCTGTCTGTACTCCCTTTATGTGTCTGTGATTGTTCTCTGTTTGTGTCCCCTTATTTTGCCTGTAATTGCTCTGTCTGTACTCCCTGTATGTGTCTGTGATTGATCTCTGTCTGTGTCCCCTTATTTTGCCTGTAATTGCTCTGTCTGTACTCCCTTTATGTGTCTGTGATTGTTCTCTGTCTGTGTCCCCTTATTTTGCCTGTAATTGCTCTGTCTGTACCCCCTTTAAATGTCTGTGATTGTTCTCTGTCTGTGTCCCCTTATTTTTCAGTAATTGCTCTGTCTGTACTCCTTTTATGTGTCTGTGATTGTTCTCTGTCTGTGTCCCCTTATTTTTCTGTAATTGCTCTGTCTGTACTCCCTTTATGTGTATGTGATTGTTCTCTGTCTGTATCCCCTTACTTGTCTGTAATTGCTCTGTCTGTACTCCCTTTATGTGTCTGTAAATGCTCTGCCTGTACTCCCTTTATGTGTCTTTGATTGTTCTCTGTCTGTGTCCCCTTATTTTGTCTGTAGTTGCTCTGTCTGTACCCCCTTTATGTGTCTGTGATTGTTCTCTGTCTGTCCCCTTATTTTGTCTGTAATTGTTCCGTCTGTACTCTGTTTATGTGTCTGTGATTGTTCTCTATCTATGTCCCCTTATTTTTCTGTAATTGCTCCGTGTGTACTCCCTTTATGTGTATGTGATTGTTCTCTGTCTGTGTCCCCTTATTTTCTCTGTAATTGAGCTGTCTGTACTCCCTTTATGTGTCTGTGATTGTTCTCTGTTTGTGTCCCCTTATTTTGCCTGTAATTGCTCTGTCTGTACTCCCTGTATGTGTCTGTGATTGTTCTCTGTCTGTGTCCCCTTATTTTGCCTGTAATTGCTCTGTCTGTACTCCCTTTATGTGTCTGTGATTGTTCTCTGTCTGTGTCCCCTTATTTTGCCTGTAATTGCTCTGTCTGTACTTCCTTTATGTGTCTGTGATTGTTCTGTCTGTGTCCACTTATTTTTCTGTAATTGCTCCATTTGTGCCACCTTTATGTGTATGTGATTGTTCTCTGTCTGCGACCCCTTATTTTTCTGTAATTGCTCAGTCTGTACTCCCTTTATGTGTCTGTAATTGTTCTTTGTCTGTGTCCCCTTATTTTTCTGTAATTGCCCTGTCTATACTGCCTTTATGTGTCTGTGATTGTTCTCTGTCTGTGTCCCCTTATTTTTCTGTAATTGCTCTGTCTGTACTCCCTTTATGTGTCTGTAATTGATCTCTTTCTGTGTCCCCTTATTTTTCTGTAATTGCTCTGTCTGTACTCCTTTTATGTGTCTGTGATTGTTCTTTGTCTGTATCCCCTTATTTTTCTGTAATTGCTCTGTCTGTACTCCCTTTATGTGTATGTGATTGTTCTCTGTCTGAATCCCCTTACTTGTCTGTAATTGCTCTGCCTGTACTCCCTTTATGTGTCTGTGATTGTTCTCTGTCTGTGTCCCCTTATTTTGTCTGTAATTGCTCCGTCTGTACCCCCTTTATGTGTCTGTGATTGTTCTCTGTCTGTCCCCTTATTTTGTCTGTAATTGTTCCGTCTGTACTCTGTTTATGTGTCTGTGATTGTTCTCTATCTATGTCCCCTTATTTTTCTGTAATTGCTCCGTGTGTACTCCCTTTATGTGTCTGTGATTGTTCTCTGTCTGTGTCCCCTTATTTTCTCTGTAATTGCGCTGTCTGTACTCCCTTTATGTGTCTGTGATTGTTCTCTGTTTGTGTCCCCTTATTTTGCCTGTAATTGCTCTGTCTGTACTCCCTGTATGTGTCTGTGATTGTTCTCTGTCTGTGTCCCCTTATTTTGCCTGTAATTGCTCTGTCTCTACTCCCTTTATGTGTCTGTGATTGTTCTCTGTCTGTGTCCCCTTATTTTGCCTGTAATTGCTCTGTCTGTTCTCCCTTTATGTGTATGTGATTGTTCTCTGTCTGTATCCACTTATTTTGTCTGTAATTGCTCTGTCTGTACTCCCTTTATGTGTCTGTGATTGTGCTCTATCTGTGTCCCCTTATTTTGCCTGTAATTGCTCTGTCTGTACTCCCTTTATGTGTCTGTGATTGTTCTCTGTCTGTGTCCCCTTATTTTGCCTGTAATTGCTCTGTCTGTACTCCCTTTATGTGTATGTGATTGTTCTCTGTCTGTATCCCCTTATTTTGTCTGTAATTGCTCTGTCTGTACTCCCTTTATGTGTCTGTGATAGTTCTCTGTCTGTATCCCCTTATTTTTCTGTAATTGCTCTGTCTGTACTCCCTTTATGTGTATGTGATTGTTCTCTGTCTGTATCCCCTTACCTGTCTGTAATTGCTATGTCTGTACTCCATTAATGTGTCTGTAATTGCTCTGCCTGTACTCCCTTTATGTGTCTTTGATTGTTCTCTGTCTGTGTCCCCTTATTTTGTCTGTAATTGCTCCGTCTGTACCCCCTTTATGTGTCTGTGATTGTTCTCTGTCTGTCCCCTTATTTTGTCTGTAATTGTTCCATCTGTACTCTGTTTATGTGTCTGTGATTGTTCTCTATCTATGTCCCCTTATTTTTCTGTAATTGCTCCGTGTGTACTCCCTTTATGTGTATGTGATTGTTCTCTGTCTGTGTCCCCTTATTTTCTCTGTAATTGAGCTGTCTGTACTCCCTTTATGTCTGTGATTGTTCTCTGTTTGTGTCCCCTTATTTTGCCTGTAATTGCTCTGTCTGTACTCCCTGTATTTGTCTGTGATTGTTCTCTGTCTGTGTCCCCTTATTTTGCATGTAATTGCTCTGTCTGTACTCCTTTTATGTGTCTGTGATTGTTCTCTGTCTGTATCCCCTTATTTTTCTGTAATTGCTCTGTCTGTACTCCCTTTATGTGTATGTGATTGTTCTCTGTCTGTATCCCCTTACCTGTCTGTAATTGCTATGTCTGTACTCCATTTATGTGTCTGTAATTGCTCTGCCTGTACTCCCTTTATGTGTCTGTGATTGTTCTCTGTCTGTGTCCCCTTATTTTGTCTGTAATTGCTCCGTCTGTACCCCCTTTATGTGTCTGTGATTGTTCTCTGTCTGTCCCCTTATTTTGTCTGTAATTGTTCCGTCTGTTCTCTGTTTATGTGTCTGTGATTGTTCTCTATCTATGTCCCCTTATTTTTCTGTAATTGCTCCATGTGTACTCCCTTTATGTGTCTGTGATTGTTCTCTGTCTGTGTCCCCTTATTTTCTCTGTAATTGCGCTGTCTGTACTCCCTTTATGTGTCTGTGATTGTTCTCTGTTTGTGTCCCCTTATTTTGCCTGTAATTGCTCTGTCTGTACTCCCTGTATGTGTCTGTGATTGATCTCTGTCTGTGTCCCCTTATTTTGCCTGTAATTGCTCTGTCTGTACTCCCTTTATGTGTCTGTGATTGTTCTCTGTCTGTGTCCCCTTATTTTGCCTGTAATTGCTCTGTCTGTACCCCCTTTAAATGTCTGTGATTGTTCTCTGTCTGTGTCCCCTTATTTTTCAGTAATTGCTCTGTCTGTACTCCTTTTATGTGTCTGTGATTGTTCTCTGTCTGTGTCCCCTTATTTTTCTGTAATTGCTCTGTCTGTACTCCCTTTATGTGTATGTGATTGTTCTCTGTCTGTATCCCCTTACTTGTCTGTAATTGCTCTGTCTGTACTCCCTTTATGTGTCTGTAAATGCTCTGCCTGTACTCCCTTTATGTGTCTTTGATTGTTCTCTGTCTGTGTCCCCTTATTTTGTCTGTAGTTGCTCTGTCTGTACCCCCTTTATGTGTCTGTGATTGTTCTCTGTCTGTCCCCTTATTTTGTCTGTAATTGTTCCGTCTGTACTCTGTTTATGTGTCTGTGATTGTTCTCTATCTATGTCCCCTTATTTTTCTGTAATTTCTCTGCGTGTACTCCCTTTATGTGTCTGTGATTGTTCTCTGTCTGTGTCCCCTTATTTTCTCTGTAATTGCGCTGTCTGTACTCCTTTTATGTGTCTGTCATTGTTCTCTGTTTGTGTCCCTTTATTTTGCCTGTAATTGCTCTGTCTGTACTCCCTGTATGTGTCTGTGATTGTTCTCTGTCTGTGTCCCCTTATTTTGCATGTAATTGCTCTGTCTGTACTCCCTTTATGTGTCTGTGATTGCTCTCTATCTGTGTCCCCTTATTTTGCCTGTAATTACTCTGTCTGTACTCCCTTTATGTGTCTGTGATTGTTCTGTCTGTGTCCCCTTATTTTTCTGTAACTGCTCCATTTGTACCACCTTTATGTGTATGTGATTGTTCTCTGTCTGCGACCCCTTATTTTTCTGTAATTGCTCCGTCTGTACTCCCTTTATGTGTCTGTAATTGTTCTTTGTCTGTGTCCCCTTATTTTTCTGTAATTGCCCTGTCTATACTGCCATTATGTGTCTGTGATTGTTCTCTGTCTGTGACCCCTTATTTTTCTGTAATTGCTCTGTCTGTACTCCTTTTATGTGTCTGTGATTCTTCTCTGTCTGTATCCCCTTATTTTTCTGTAATTGCTCTGTCTGTACTCCCTTTATGTGTATGTGATTGTTCTCTGTCTGTATCCCCTTACCTGTCTGTAATTGCTATGTCTGTACTCCATTTATGTGTCTGTAATTGCTCTGCCTGTACTCCCTTTATGTGTCTTTGATTGTTCTCTGTCTGTGTCCCCTTATTTTGTCTGTAATTGCTCCGTCTGTACCCCCTTTATGTGTCTGTGATTGTTCTCTGTCTGTCCCCTTATTTTGTCTGTAATTGTTCCGTCTGTACTCTGTTTATGTGTCTGTGATTGTTCTCTATCTATGTCCCCTTATTTTTCTGTAATTGCTCCGTGTGTACTCCCTTTATGTGTCTGTGATTGTTCTCTGTCTGTGTCCCCTTATTTTCTCTGTAATTGAGCTGTCTGTACTCCCTTTATGTGTCTGTGATTGTTCTCTGTTTGTGTCCCCTTATTTTGCCTGTAATTGCTCTGTCTGTACTCCCTGTATGTGTCTGTGATTGTTCTCTGTCTGTGTCCCCTTATTTTGCCTGTAATTGCTCTGTCTGTACTCCCTTTATGTGTCTGTGATTGTTCTCTGTCTGTGTCCCCTTATTTTGCCTGTAATTGCTCTGTCTGTACTTCCTTTATGTGTCTGTGATTGTTCTGTCTGTGTCCACTTATTTTTCTGTAATTGCTCCATTTGTGCCACCTTTATGTGTATGTGATTGTTCTCTGTCTGCGACCCCTTATTTTTCTGTAATTGCTCAGTCTGTACTCCCTTTATGTGTCTGTAATTGTTCTTTGTCTGTGTCCCCTTATTTTTCTGTAATTGCCCTGTCTATACTGCCTTTATGTGTCTGTGATTGTTCTCTGTCTGTGTCCCCTTATTTTTCTGTAATTGCTCTGTCTGTACTCCCTTTATGTGTCTGTAATTGATCTCTTTCTGTGTCCCCTTATTTTTCTGTAATTGCTCTGTCTGTACTCCTTTTATGTGTCTGTGATTGTTCTTTGTCTGTATCCCCTTATTTTTCTGTAATTGCTCTGTCTGTACTCCCTTTATGTGTATGTGATTGTTCTCTGTCTGAATCCCCTTACTTGTCTGTAATTGCTCTGCCTGTACTCCCTTTATGTGTCTGTGATTGTTCTCTGTCTGTGTCCCCTTATTTTGTCTGTAATTGCTCCGTCTGTACCCCCTTTATGTGTCTGTGATTGTTCTCTGTCTGTCCCCTTATTTTGTCTGTAATTGTTCCGTCTGTACTCTGTTTATGTGTCTGTGATTGTTCTCTACCTATGTCCCCTTATTTTTCTGTAATTGCTCCGTGTGTACTCCCTTTATGTGTCTGTGATTGTTCTCTGTCTGTGTCCCCTTATTTTCTCTGTAATTGCGCTGTCTGTACTCCCTTTATGTGTCTGTGATTGTTCTCTGTTTGTGTCCCCTTATTTTGCCTGTAATTGCTCTGTCTGTACTCCCTGTATGTGTCTGTGATTGTTCTCTGTCTGTGTCCCCTTATTTTGCCTGTAATTGCTCTGTCTCTACTCCCTTTATGTGTCTGTGATTGTTCTCTGTCTGTGTCCCCTTATTTTGCCTGTAATTGCTCTGTCTGTTCTCCCTTTATGTGTATGTGATTGTTCTCTGTCTGTATCCACTTATTTTGTCTGTAATTGCTCTGTCTGTACTCCCTTTATGTGTCTGTGATTGTGCTCTATCTGTGTCCCCTTATTTTGCCTGTAATTGCTCTGTCTGTACTCCCTTTATGTGTCTGTGATTGTTCTCTGTCTGTGTCCCCTTATTTTGCCTGTAATTGCTCTGTCTGTACTCCCTTTATGTGTATGTGATTGTTCTCTGTCTGTATCCCCTTATTTTGTCTGTAATTGCTCTGTCTGTACTCCCTTTATGTGTCTGTGATAGTTCTCTGTCTGTATCCCCTTATTTTTCTGTAATTGCTCTGTCTGTACTCCCTTTATGTGTATGTGATTGTTCTCTGTCTGTATCCCCTTACCTGACTGTAATTGCTATGTCTGTACTCCATTAATGTGTCTGTAATTGCTCTGCCTGTACTCCCTTTATGTGTCTTTGATTGTTCTCTGTCTGTGTCCCCTTATTTTGTCTGTAATTGCTCCGTCTGTACCCCCTTTATGTGTCTGTGATTGTTCTCTGTCTGTCCCCTTATTTTGTCTGTAATTGTTCCGTCTGTACTCTGTTTATGTGTCTGTGATTGTTCTCTATCTATGTCCCCTTATTTTTCTGTAATTGCTCCGTGTGTACTCGCTTTATGTGTATGTGATTGTTCTCTGTCTGTGTCCCCTTATTTTCTCTGTAATTGAGCTGTCTGTACTCCCTTTATGTCTGTGATTGTTCTCTGTTTGTGTCCCCTTATTTTGCCTGTAATTGCTCTGTCTGTACTCCCTGTATTTGTCTGTGATTGTTCTCTGTCTGTGTCCCCTTATTTTGCATGTAATTGCTCTGTCTGTACTCCCTTTATGTGTCTGTGATTGTTCTCTGTCTGTGTCCCCTTATTTTGTCTGTAATTGCTCCGTCTGTACCCCCTTTATGTGTCTGTGATTGTTCTCTGTCTGTCCCCTTATTTTTCTGTAACTGCTCCATTTGTACTCTGTTTATGTGTCTGAGATTGTTCTCTATCTATGTCCCATTATTTTTCGGTAATTGCTCCGTGTATACTCCCTTTATGTGTCTGTGATTGTTCTCTGTCTGTGTCCCCTTATTTTCTCTGTAATTGCGCTGTCTGTACTCCCTTTATGTGTCTGTGATTGTTCTCTGTTTGTGTCCCCTTATTTTGCCTGTAATTGCTCTGTCTGTACTTCCTGTATGTGTCTGTGATTGTTCTCTGTCTGTGTCCCCTTATTTTGCCTGTAATTGCTCTGTCTGTACTCCGTTTATGTGTCTGTGATTGTTCTCTGTCTGTGTCCCCTTGTTTTGCCTGTAATTGCTCTGTCTGTACTCCCTTTATGTGTATGTGATTGTTCTCTGTCTGTATCCCCTTATTTTGTCTGTAATTGCTCTGTCTGTACTCCCTTTATGTGTCTGTGATTGTTCTCTGTCTGTATCCCCTTATTTTTCTGTAATTGCTCTGTCTGTACTCCCTTTATGTGTCTGTGATTGCTCTCTGTCTGTGTCCCCTTATTTTGCCTGTAATTACTCTGTCTGTACTCCCTTTATGTGCCTGTGATTGTTCTGTCTGTGTCCCCTTATTTTTCTGTAACTGCTCCATTTGTACCACCTTTATGTGTATGTGATTGTTCTCTGTCTGCGACCCCTTATTTTTCTGTAATTGCTCCGTCTGTACTCCCTTTATGTGTCTGTAATTGTTCTTTGTCTGTGTCCCCTTATTTTTCTGTAATTGCCCTGTCTATACTGCCTTTATGTGTCTGTGATTGTTCTCTGTCTGTGACCCCTTATTTTTCTGTAATTGCTCTGTCTGTACTCCCTTTATGTGTCTGTAATTGTTCTCTGTCTGTGTCCCCTTATTTTTCTGTAATTGCTCTGTCTGTACTCCTTTTATGTGTCTGTGATTGTTCTCTGTCTGTATCCCCTTATTTTTCTGTAATTGCTCTGTCTGTACTCCCTTTATGTGTATGTGATTGTTCTCTGTCTGTTTCCCCTTACCTGTCTGTAATTGCTATGTCTGTACTCCATTTATGTGTCTGTAATTGCTCTGCCTGTACTCCCTTTATGTGTCTGTGATTGTTCTCTGTCTGTGTCCCCTTATTTTTTCTGTAATTGCTCCGTCTGTACCCCCTTTATGTGTCTGTGATTGTTCTCTGTCTGTCCCCTTATTTTGTCTGTAATTGTTCCGTCTGTTCTCTGTTTATGTGTCTGTGATTGTTCTCTATCTATGTCCCCTTATTTTTCTGTAATTGCTCCGTGTGTACTCCCTTTATGTGTCTGTGATTGTTCTCTGTCTGTGTCCCCTTATTTTCTCTGTACTTGCGCTGTCTGTACTCCCTTTATGTGTCTGTGATTGTTCTCTGTTTGTGTCCCCTTATTTTGCCTGTAATTGCTCTGTCTGTACTCCCTGTATGTGTCTGTGATAGTTCTCTGTCTGTGTCCCCTTATTTTGCCTGTAATTGCTCTGCCTGTACTCCCTTTATGTGTCTGTGATTGTTCTCTGTCTGTCCCCTTATTTTGTCTGTAATTGTTCCGTCTGTACTCTGTTTATGTGTCTGTGATTGTTCTCTATCTATGTCCCCTTATTTTTCTGTAATTGCTCCATGTGTACTCCCTTTATGTGTATGTGATTGTTCTCTGTCTGTGTCCCCTTATTTTCTCTGTAATTGAGCTGTCTGTTCTCCCTTTATGTGTCTGTGATTGTTCTCTGTTTGTGTCCCCTTATTTTGCCTGTAATTGCTCTGTCTGTACTCCCTGTATGTGTCTGTGATTGCTCTCTGTCTGTGTCCCCTTATTTTTCTGTAATTGCTCTGTCTGTACTCCTTTTATGTGTCTGTGTTTGTTCTCTGTCTGTATCCCCTTACTTTTCCGTAATTGCTCTGTCTGTATTCCTTTTATGTGTATGTGATTGTTCTCTGTCTGTATCCCCTTACCTGTCTGTAATTGCTATGTCTGTACTCCATTTATGTGTCTGTAATTGCTCTGCCTGTACTCCCTTTATGTGTCTGTGATTGTTCTCTGTCTGTGTCCCCTTATTTTGTCTGTAATTGCTCCGTCTGTACCCCCTTTATGTGTCTGTGATTGTTCTCTGTCTGTCCCCTTATTTTGTCTGTAATTGTTCCGTCTGTTCTCTGTTTATGTGTCTGTGATTGTTCTCTATCTATGTCCCCTTATTTTTCTGTAATTGCTCCGTGTGTACTCCCTTTATGTGTCTGTGATTGTTCTCTGTCTGTGTCCCCTTATTTTCTCTGTAATTGCGCTGTCTGTACTCCCTTTATGTGTCTGTGATTGTTCTCTGTTTGTGTCCCCTTATTTTGCCTGTAATTGCTCTGTCTGTACTCCCTGTATGTGTCTGTGATTGTTCTCTGTCTGTGTCCCCTTATTTTGCCTGTAATTGCTCTGTCTCTACTCCCTTTATGTGTCTGTGATTGTTCTCTGTCTGTGTCCCCTTATTTTGCCTGTAATTGCTCTGTCTGTTCTCCCTTTATGTGTATGTGATTGTTCTCTGTCTGTATCCCCTTATTTTGTCTGTAATTGCTCTGTCTGTACTCCCTTTATGTGTCTGTGATTGTTCTCTGTCTGTGTCCCCTTATTTTGCCTGTAATTGCTCTGTCTGTACTCCCTTTATGTGTCTGTGATTGTTCTCTGTCTGTGTCCCCTTATTTTGCCTGTAATTGCTCTGTCTGTACTCCCTTTATGTGTATGTGATTGTTCTCTGTCTGTATCCCCTTATTTTGTCTGTAATTGCTCTGTCTGTACTCCCTTTATGTGTCTGTGATTGTTCTCTGTCTGTATCCCCTTATTTTTCTGTAATTGCTCTGTCTGTACTCCCTTTATGTGTATGTGATTGTTCTCTGTCTGTATCCCCTTACCTGTCTGTAATTGCTATGTCTGTACTCCATTAATGTGTCTGTAATTGCTCTGCCTGTACTCCCTTTATGTGTCTTTGATTGTTCTCTGTCTGTGTCCCCTTATTTTGTCTGTAATTGCTCCGTCTGTACCCCCTTTATGTGTCTGTGATTGTTCTCTGTCTGTCCCCTTATTTTGTCTGTAATTGTTCCGTCTGTACTCTGTTTATGTGTCTGTGATTGTTCTCTATCTATGTCCCCTTATTTTTCTGTAATTGCTCTGTGTGTACTCCCTTTATATGTACGTGATTGTTCTCTGTCTGTGTCCCCTTATTTTCTCTGTAATTGAGCTGTCTGTACTCCCTTTATGTGTCTGTGATTGTTCTCTGTTTGTGTCCCCTTATTTTGCCTGTAATTGCTCTGTCTGTACTCCCTGTATTTGTCTGTGATTGTTCTCTGTCTGTGTCCCCTTATTTTGCATGTAATTGCTCTGTCTGTACTCCCTTTATGTGTCTGTGATTGTTCTCTGTCTGTGTCCCCTTATTTTGTCTGTAATTGCTCCGTCTGTACGCCCTTTATGTGTCTGTGATTGTTCTCTGTCTGTCCCCTTATTTTTCTGTAAATGCTCCATTTGTACTCTGTTTATGTGTCTGAGATTGTTCTCTATCTATGTCCCATTATTTTTCAGTAATTGCTCCGTGTATACTCCCTTTATGTGTCTGTGATTGTTCTCTGTCTGTGTCCCCTTATTTTCTCTGTAATTGCGCTGTCTGTACTCCCTTTATGTGTCTGTGATTGTTCTCTGTTTGTGTCCCCTTATTTTGCCTGTAATTGCTCTGTCTGTACTTCCTGTATGTGTCTGTGATTGTTCTCTGTCTGTGTCCCCTTATTTTGCCTGTAATTGCTCTGTCTGTACTCCCTTTATGTGTATGTGATTGTACTCTGTCTGTATCCCCTTATTTTGTCTGTAATTGCTCTGTCTGTACTCCCTTTATGTGTCTGTGATTGTTCTCTGTCTGTATCCCCTTATTTTTCTGTAATTGCTCTGTCTGTACTCCCTTTATGTGTCTGTGATTGCTCTCTGTCTGTGTCCCCTTATTTAGCCTGTAATTACTCTGTCTGTACTCCCTTTATGTGCCTGCGATTGTTCTGTCTGTGTCCCCTTATTTTTCTGTAACTGCTCCATTTGTACCACCTTTATGTGTATGTGATTGTTCTCTGTCTGCGACCCCTTATTTTTCTGAAATTGCTCCGTCTGTACTCCCTTTATGTGTCTGTAATTGTTCTTTGTCTGTGTCCCCTTATTTTTCTGTAATTGCCCTGTCTATACTGCCTTTATGTGTCTATGATTGTTCTCTGTCTGTGACCCCTTATTTTTCTGTAATTGCTCTGTCTGTACTCCCTTTATGTGTCTGTAATTGTTCTCTGTCTGTGTCCCCTTATTTTTCTGTAATTGCTCTGTCTGTACTCCTTTTATGTGTCTGTGATTGTTCTCTGTCTGTATCCCCTTATTTTTCTGTAATTGCTCTGTCTGTACTCCCTTTATGTGTATGTGATTGTTCTCTGTCTGTATCCCCTTACCTGTCTGTAATTGCTATGTCTGTACTCCATTTATGTGTCTGTAATTGCTCTGCCTGTACTCCCTTTATGTGTCTGTGATTGTTCTCTGTCTGTGTCCCCTTATTTTTTCTGTAATTGCTCCGTCTGTACCCCCTTTATGTGTCTGTGATTGTTCTCTGTCTGTCCCCTTATTTTGTCTGTAATTGTTCCGTCTGTTCTCTGTTTATGTGTCTGTGATTGTTCTCTATCTATGTCCCCTTATTTTTCTGTAATTGCTCCGTGTGTACTCCCTTTATGTGTCTGTGATTGTTCTCTGTCTGTGTCCCCTTATTTTCTCTGTAATTGCGCTGTCTGTACTCCCTTTATGTGTCTGTGATTGTTCTCTGTTTGTGTCCCCTTATTTTGCCTGTAATTGCTCTGTCTGTACTCCCTGTATGTGTCTGTGATTGTTCTCTGTCTGTGTCCCCTTATTTTGCCTGTAATTGCTCTGCCTGTACTCCCTTTATGTGTCTGTGATTGTTCTCTGTCTGTGTCCCCTTATTTTGCCTGTAATTGCTCTGTCTGTACTTCCTTTATGTGTCTGTGATTGTTCTGTCTGTGTCCCCTTATTTTTCTGTAATTGCTCCATTTGTGCCACCTTTATGTGTATGTGATTGTTCTCTGTCTGCGACCCCTTTTTTTTCTGTAATTGCTCTGTCTGTACTCCTTTTATGTGTCTGTGATTGTTCTCTGTCTGTATCCCCTTATTTTTCTGTAATTGCTCTGTCTGTACTCCCTTTATGTGTATGTGATTGTTCTCTGTCTGTTTCCCCTTACCTGTCTGTAATTGCTATGTCTGTACTCCATTTATGTGTCTGTAATTGCTCTGCCTGTACTCCCTTTATGTGTCTGTGATTGTTCTCTGTCTGTGTCCCCTTATTTTTTCTGTAATTGCTCCGTCTGTACCCCCTTTATGTGTCTGTGATTGTTCTCTGTCTGTCCCCTTATTTTGTCTGTAATTGTTCCGTCTGTTCTCTGTTTATGTGTCTGTGATTGTTCTCTATCTATGTCCCCTTATTTTTCTGTAATTGCTCCGTGTGTACTCCCTTTATGTGTCTGTGATTGTTCTCTGTCTGTGTCCCCTTATTTTCTCTGTACTTGCGCTGTCTGTACTCCCTTTATGTGTCTGTGATTGTTCTCTGTTTGTGTCCCCTTATTTTGCCTGTAATTGCTCTGTCTGTACTCCCTGTATGTGTCTGTGATAGTTCTCTGTCTGTGTCCCCTTATTTTGCCTGTAATTGCTCTGCCTGTACTCCCTTTATGTGTCTGTGATTGTTCTCTGTCTGTCCCCTTATTTTGTCTGTAATTGATCCGTCTGTACTCTGTTTATGTGTCTGTGATTGTTCTCTATCTATGTCCCCTTATTTTTCTGTAATTGCTCCATGTGTACTCCCTTTATGTGTATGTGATTGTTCTCTGTCTGTGTCCCCTTATTTTCTCTGTAATTGAGCTGTCTGTACTCCCTTTATGTGTCTGTGATTGTTCTCTGTTTGTGTCCCCTTATTTTGCCTGTAATTGCTCTGTCTGTACTCCCTGTATGTGTCTGTGATTGCTCTCTGTCTGTGTCCCCTTATTTTTCTGTAATTGCTCTGTCTGTACTCCTTTTATGTGTCTGTGTTTGTTCTCTGTCTGTATCCCCTTACTTTTCCGTAATTGCTCTGTCTGTATTCCTTTTATGTGTATGTGATTGTTCTCTGTCTGTATCCCCTTACCTGTCTGTAATTGCTATGTCTGTACTCCATTTATGTGTCTGTAATTGCTCTGCCTGTACTCCCTTTATGTGTCTGTGATTGTTCTCTGTCTGTGTCCCCTTATTTTGTCTGTAATTGCTCCGTCTGTACCCCCTTTATGTGTCTGTGATTGTTCTCTGTCTGTCCCCTTATTTTGTCTGTAATTGTTCCGTCTGTTCTCTGTTTATGTGTCTGTGATTGTTCTCTATCTATGTCCCCTTATTTTTCTGTAATTGCTCCGTGTGTACTCCCTTTATGTGTCTGTGATTGTTCTCTGTCTGTGTCCCCTTATTTTCTCTGTAATTGCGCTGTCTGTACTCCCTTTATGTGTCTGTGATTGTTCTCTGTTTGTGTCCCCTTATTTTGCCTGTAATTGCTCTGTCTGTACTCCCTGTATGTGTCTGTGATTGTTCTCTGTCTGTGTCCCCTTATTTTGCCTGTAATTGCTCTGTCTCTACTCCCTTTATGTGTCTGTGATTGTTCTCTGTCTGTGTCCCCTTATTTTGCCTGTAATTGCTCTGTCTGTTCTCCCTTTATGTGTATGTGATTGTTCTCTGTCTGTATCCCCTTATTTTGTCTGTAATTGCTCTGTCTGTACTCCCTTTATGTGTCTGTGATTGTTCTCTGTCTGTGTCCCCTTATTTTGCCTGTAATTGCTCTGTCTGTACTCCCTTTATGTGTCTGTGATTGTTCTCTGTCTGTGTCCCCTTATTTTGCCTGTAATTGCTCTGTCTGTACTCCCTTTATGTGTATGTGATTGTTCTCTGTCTGTATCCCCTTATTTTGTCTGTAATTGCTCTGTCTGTACTCCCTTTATGTGTCTGTGATTGTTCTCTGTCTGTATCCCCTTATTTTTCTGTAATTGCTCTGTCTGTACTCCCTTTATGTGTATGTGATTGTTCTCTGTCTGTATCCCCTTACCTGTCTGTAATTGCTATGTCTGTACTCCATTAATGTGTCTGTAATTGCTCTGCCTGTACTCCCTTTATGTGTCTTTGATTGTTCTCTGTCTGTGTCCCCTTATTTTGTCTGTAATTGCTCCGTCTGTACCCCCTTTATGTGTCTGTGATTGTTCTCTGTCTGTCCCCTTATTTTGTCTGTAATTGTTCCGTCTGTACTCTGTTTATGTGTCTGTGATTGTTCTCTATCTATGTCCCCTTATTTTTCTGTAATTGCTCTGTGTGTACTCCCTTTATATGTACGTGATTGTTCTCTGTCTGTGTCCCCTTATTTTCTCTGTAATTGAGCTGTCTGTACTCCCTTTATGTGTCTGTGATTGTTCTCTGTTTGTGTCCCCTTATTTTGCCTGTAATTGCTCTGTCTGTACTCCCTGTATTTGTCTGTGATTGTTCTCTGTCTGTGTCCCCTTATTTTGCATGTAATTGCTCTGTCTGTACTCCCTTTATGTGTCTGTGATTGTTCTCTGTCTGTGTCCCCTTATTTTGTCTGTAATTGCTCCGTCTGTACGCCCTTTATGTGTCTGTGATTGTTCTCTGTCTGTCCCCTTATTTTTCTGTAAATGCTCCATTTGTACTCTGTTTATGTGTCTGAGATTGTTCTCTATCTATGTCCCATTATTTTTCAGTAATTGCTCCGTGTATACTCCCTTTATGTGTCTGTGATTGTTCTCTGTCTGTGTCCCCTTATTTTCTCTGTAATTGCGCTGTCTGTACTCCCTTTATGTGTCTGTGATTGTTCTCTGTTTGTGTCCCCTTATTTTGCCTGTAATTGCTCTGTCTGTACTTCCTGTATGTGTCTGTGATTGTTCTCTGTCTGTGTCCCCTTATTTTGCCTGTAATTGCTCTGTCTGTACTCCCTTTATGTGTATGTGATTGTACTCTGTCTGTATCCCCTTATTTTGTCTGTAATTGCTCTGTCTGTACTCCCTTTATGTGTCTGTGATTGTTCTCTGTCTGTATCCCCTTATTTTTCTGTAATTGCTCTGTCTGTACTCCCTTTATGTGTCTGTGATTGCTCTCTGTCTGTGTCCCCTTATTTAGCCTGTAATTACTCTGTCTGTACTCCCTTTATGTGCCTGCGATTGTTCTGTCTGTGTCCCCTTATTTTTCTGTAACTGCTCCATTTGTACCACCTTTATGTGTATGTGATTGTTCTCTGTCTGCGACCCCTTATTTTTCTGAAATTGCTCCGTCTGTACTCCCTTTATGTGTCTGTAATTGTTCTTTGTCTGTGTCCCCTTATTTTTCTGTAATTGCCCTGTCTATACTGCCTTTATGTGTCTATGATTGTTCTCTGTCTGTGACCCCTTATTTTTCTGTAATTGCTCTGTCTGTACTCCCTTTATGTGTCTGTAATTGTTCTCTGTCTGTGTCCCCTTATTTTTCTGTAATTGCTCTGTCTGTACTCCTTTTATGTGTCTGTGATTGTTCTCTGTCTGTATCCCCTTATTTTTCTGTAATTGCTCTGTCTGTACTCCCTTTATGTGTATGTGATTGTTCTCTGTCTGTATCCCCTTACCTGTCTGTAATTGCTATGTCTGTACTCCATTTATGTGTCTGTAATTGCTCTGCCTGTACTCCCTTTATGTGTCTGTGATTGTTCTCTGTCTGTGTCCCCTTATTTTTTCTGTAATTGCTCCGTCTGTACCCCCTTTATGTGTCTGTGATTGTTCTCTGTCTGTCCCCTTATTTTGTCTGTAATTGTTCCGTCTGTTCTCTGTTTATGTGTCTGTGATTGTTCTCTATCTATGTCCCCTTATTTTTCTGTAATTGCTCCGTGTGTACTCCCTTTATGTGTCTGTGATTGTTCTCTGTCTGTGTCCCCTTATTTTCTCTGTAATTGCGCTGTCTGTACTCCCTTTATGTGTCTGTGATTGTTCTCTGTTTGTGTCCCCTTATTTTGCCTGTAATTGCTCTGTCTGTACTCCCTGTATGTGTCTGTGATTGTTCTCTGTCTGTGTCCCCTTATTTTGCCTGTAATTGCTCTGCCTGTACTCCCTTTATGTGTCTGTGATTGTTCTCTGTCTGTGTCCCCTTATTTTGCCTGTAATTGCTCTGTCTGTACTTCCTTTATGTGTCTGTGATTGTTCTGTCTGTGTCCCCTTATTTTTCTGTAATTGCTCCATTTGTGCCACCTTTATGTGTATGTGATTGTTCTCTGTCTGCGACCCCTTTTTTTTCTGTAATTGCTCAGTCTGTACTCCCTTTATGTGTCTGTAATTGTTCTTTGTCTGTGTCCCCTTATTTTTCTGTAATTGCCCTGTCTATTCTGCCTTTATGTGTCTGTGATTGTTCTCTGTCTGTGTCCCCTTATTTTTCTGTAATTGCTCTGTCTGTACTCCCTTTATGTGTCTGTAATTGTTCTCTGTCTGTGTCCCCTTATTTTTCTGTAATTACTCTGTCTGTACTCCTTTTATGTGTCTGTGATTGTTCTCTGTCTGTATCCCCTTATTTTTCTGTAATTGCTCTGTCTGTACTCCCTTTATGTGTATGTGATTTTTCTCTGTCTGTATCCCCTTACTTGTCTGTAATTGCTCTGCCTGTACTCCCTTTATGTGTCTGTGATTGTTCTCTGTCTGTGTCCCCTTATTTTGTCTGTAATTGCTCCGTCTGTACCCCCTTTATGTGTCTGTGATTGTTCTCTGTCTGTCCCCTTATTTTGTCTGTAATTGTTCCGTCTGTACTCTGTTTATGTGTCTGTGATTGTTCTCTATCTATGTCCCATTATTTTTCGGTAATTGCTCCGTGTATACTCCCTTTATGTGTCTGTGATTGTTCTCTGTCTGTGTCCCCTTATTTTCTCTGTAATTGCGCTGTCTGTACTCCCTTTATGTGTCTGTGATTGTTCTCTGTTTGTGTCCCCTTATTTTGCCTGTAATTGCTCTGTCTGTACTCCCTGTATGTGTCTGTGATTGTTCTCTGTCTGTGTCCCCTTATTTTGCCTGTAATTGCTCTGTCTGTACTCCCTTTATGTGTCTGTGATTGTTCTCTGTCTGTGACCCCTTATTTTGCCTGTAATTGCTCTGTCTGTACTCCCTTTATGTGTATGTGATTGTTCTCTGTCTGTATCCCCTTATTTTGTCTGTAATTGCTCTGTCTGTACTCCCTTTATGTGTCTGTGATTGTTCTCTCTCTGTGTCCCCTTATTTGTCTGTAATTGCTCTGTCTGTACTCCCTTTATGTGTCTGTAATTGCTCTGCCTGTACTCCCTTTAAGTGTATGTGATTGTTCTCTGTCTGTGTCTCTTTATTTTTCTGTAATTGCTCCGTCTGTACTCCCTTTATGTGTATGTGATTGTTCTCTGTCTGTGTCCCCGTATTTTGTCTGTAATTGCTCCGTCTGTACTCCCTTTATGTGTCTGTGATTGTTCTCTGTCTGTGTCCCCTTATTTTGCCCGTAATTTCTCTGCCTGTACTCCCTTTATGTGTATGTGATTGTTCTCTGTCTGTGTCCCCTTATTTTTCTGTAATTGCTCTGTCTGTACCCCCTTTAAATGTCTGTGATTGTTCTCTGTCTGTGTCCCTTTATTTTTCTGTAATTGCTCTGTCTGTACTCCTTTTATGTGTCTGTGATTGTTCTCTGTCTGTGTCCCCTTATTTTTCTGTAATTGCTCTGTCTGTACTCCCTTTATGTGTCTGTAATTGTTCTCTGTCTGTGTCCCTTATTTTTCTGTAATTGCTCTGTCTGTACACCTTTTATGTGTCTGTGATTGTTCTCTGTCTGTATCCCTTTATTTTTCTGTAATTGCTCTGTCTGTACTCCCTTTATGTGTATGTGATTGTTCTCTGTCTGTATCCCCTTACTTGTCTGTAATTGCTCTGCCTGTACTCCCTTTATGTGTCTGTGATTGTTCTCTGTCTGTGTCCCCTTATTTTGTCTGTAATTGCTCCGTCTGTACCCCCTTTATGTGTCTGTGATTGTTCTCTGTCTGTCCCCTTATTTTGTCTGTAATTGTTCCGTCTGTACTCTGTTTATGTGTCTGAGATTGTTCTCTATCTATGTCCCATTATTTTTCGGTAATTGCTCTGTGTATACTCCCTTTATGTGTCTGTGATTGTTCTCTGTCTGTGTCCCCTTATTTTCTCTGTAATTGCGCTTTCTGTACTCCCTTTATGTGTCTGTGATTGTTCTCTGTTTGTGTCCCCTTATTTTGCCTGTAATTGCTCTGTCTTTACTCCCTGTATGTGTCTGTGATTGTTCTCTGTCTGTGTCCCCTTATTTTGCCTGTAATTGCTCTGTCTGTACTCCCTTTATGTGTCTGTGATTGTTCTCTGTCTGTGTCCCCTTATTTTGCCTGTAATTGCTCTGTCTGTACTCCCTTTATGTGTATGTGATTGTTCTCTGTCTGTGTCCCTTATTTTTCTGTAATTGCTCTGTCTGTACACCTTTTATGTGTCTGTGATTGTTCTCTGTCTGTATCCCTTTATTTTTCTGTAATTGCTCTGTCTGTACTCCCTTTATGTGTATGTGATTGTTCTCTGTCTGTATCCCCTTACTTGTCTGTAATTGCTCTGCCTGTACTCCCTTTATGTGTCTGTGATTGTTCTCTGTCTGTGTCCCCTTATTTTGTCTGTAATTGCTCCGTCTGTACCCCCTTTATGTGTCTGTGATTGTTCTCTGTCTGTCCCCTTATTTTGTCTGTAATTGTTCCGTCTGTACTCTGTTTATGTGTCTGAGATTGTTCTCTATCTATGTCCCATTATTTTTCGGTAATTGCTCCGTGTATACTCCCTTTATGTGTCTGTGATTGTTCTCTGTCTGTGTCCCCTTATTTGCTCTGTAATTGCGCTTTCTGTACTCCCTTTATGTGTCTGTGATTGTTCTCTGTTTGTGTCCCCTTATTTTGCCTGTAATTGCTCTGTCTTTACTCCCTGTATGTGTCTGTGATTGTTCTCTGTCTGTGTCCCCTTATTTTGCCTGTAATTGCTCTGTCTGTACTCCCTTTATGTGTCTGTGATTGTTCTCTGTCTGTGTCCCCTTATTTTGCCTGTAATTGCTCTGTCTGTACTCCCTTTATGTGTATGTGATTGTTCTCTGTCTGTATCCCCTTATTTTGTCTGTAATTGCTCTGTCTGTACTCCCTTTATGTGTCTGTGATTGTTCTCTCTCTGTGTCCCCTTATTTGTCTGTAATTGCTCTGCCTGTACTCCCTTTATGTGTATGTGATTGTTCTCTGTCTGTGTCCCCTTATTTTTCTGTAATTGCTCCGTCTGTACTCCCTTTATGTGTCTGTGATTGTTCTCTGTCTGTGTCCCCTTATTTTGTCTGTAATTGCTCCGTCTGTACTCCCTTTATGTGTCTGTGATTGTTCTCTGTCTGTGTCCCCTTATTTTGCCCGTAATTTCTCTGCCTGTACTCCCTTTATGTGTATGTGATTGTTCTCTGTCTGTGTCCCCTTATTTTTCTGTAATTGCTCTGTCTGTACCCCCTTTAAATGTCTGTGATTGTTCTCTGTCTGTTTCCCCTTATTTTTCTGTAATTGCTCTGTCTGTACTCCCTTTATGTGTCTGTGATTGTTCTCTGTCTGTGTCCCCTTATTTTTCTGTAATCTCTCTCTCTGTACTCCCTTTATGTGTCTGTGATTGTTCTCTGTCTATGTCCCCTTATTTTGTATGTAATTGCTCTGTCTGTACTCCCTTTATGTGTCTGTGATTGTGATCTGTCTGTATCCCCTGCTTGTGCCTGTCATTGGTCTCTATCTCTATCCCCTGATTGTGTCTGTGATTGTTATCTGTCTGTATTCCTTGGTTGTGCACTTATTTATTATATGCCTAGTAGCCCTTATAAAATGGTCTATGGACTTCTTCTGTGCATCTGTTTTAGTTTAAGCTGATGTTAACTGCAGTGTCCACACAAATCTGAGCCAAACCTTCCAACAAGTCTGACTTGGAAGATGTCATCACTTAGGGTAAACTAGAAATGATTATTCCCAACTAGACAGAAGACATCATAGACACTGCATGATAAGGTGGGGGCTGAGGTGGGCTTGTATTTCTACTCCCACTACAAAGCAAGTACTTAAAAGGTTTATATAAACAGTGTAATGAGAGCGGCTCCACTAATTTTATTTTACAATTATCCCAAGAGGCAGCAGTCACAGATCTATTTGCAGTTTTGGGTACTGGACGACCACTAAAGCCTTTGAGGAACCAATTTAAAATGAACAGAGGACTCATATGTTGTAATTTAATGAAAGTTCTGCAGCTCTTTAATCTGTGGAGAGACAGGTTTGTGCTAACATTAAAAATGATCAGGAGATTTTGTGGGAGTTTCTGCGTAGAATTAGAATATGATAATGGTCATTTAATATTTTACTATAAAGGAACTGTTTTTGAAAGATATAGGACATTGTTTACAGTAAACAGTACTGTAATTTGAATAAAATTAGAAAGTGATAACATTCCTTCTAGCTAAGCATAATCTTTTCAACATAACTGCATTAATGAAATTGAAAACGGGACTTTCAAATATCTAATAGGTTTAATCTAATCAAAACTAGTAAAGAAACATATTCTGTTCACCTAAAATGATGAAGTCCTGTGAATCAGTGATGTTAATGCAAAATATACAGTAACTTTGACAGCTCATTGAACTCACACAGCGAGTTTTGTGTCTTTTTAACATTAATCTGATTTCTTTTTCTAGGATGACCCCATATAACTCAGTCTTGCCTTTGCAAAATCTCTGTGAGGGAGTCTTTCTGCACATGGGTGCAAAGCCTCTGAGCTGGGCTTTGCAGTTTATCACTCAAGCACATTCCTATGGAGACGTTCACCTGAGTCAGAGCACTCCCTCCACATACATGAATGCTGAGGAGCAGGGGTGGGGAGCGATGCATATGTCATGTGACTGTTATTGTCATGGCAATCACATCATACAAACACCACCATGTATAGTGTAACAGTAAGAAACCCAGAATGATTTACAGTATTTTATAATTGGCATTGCATCTTTAGAAATACATTCATTATATATTTTTATACCACTGAAACGCGCCTCCACCTCTAGTGTATAAGATATTATGCTATCAATTTAAAAAAAAAATCTATGTGCACTATATGATAATAAGGAGATAACAAATGTTTAATAGAGATTTACAAGTTAAGTTGTTTTTAACTTATTTATGTGGAAAATAATTAAACCTATCATAAAGTGCGTTTGAAAATAATTCACCTACACATTACACCTGGGCATCATTTATTTCACCTTCTATAGACATTTCAGAGGCTAATGCAGGGTACACGAAAGATAAAGCAACCACAGATTCTGTTAGTATAATTAAAAATCACTCAAACCAGTAGCAACAATGTATATAATAAATGAATTATATCTTTATTAAGACAAAGCAGCCAATGCTTATAAATTCAATAAGAGCAATAAAACACACATGTAAATAATGAAATTGCATGTAAATAATGGTTCCTAAAATATATGAATATAGAGTCCCGGACTTTTGAACAACATTTGGTGAAACCCTCTGAAGAATTCCTACATACACAAATATATTTTTTGAACTGATGTTGATTAGTTCATCATCCGGTATAAAAGTTACAAAGTAATAAATGGGTGTCGATATTACCTTCCGTATAGTTGGATCAGACCCAGATCTGAGTATATGAATACAATGTGGATGATGGTTACCGTGGCTGAAGATGGCAGACCTCCCGATCTCGACCCAGCTGACGATGGAGATGCAGAGGGGAGTGGGTGGTCGCTCTAGTGCTCCAGGTCCGGCATAGGAGGGGCAAAACAATGTACTCCGTGCTCTATGAGTGAATGGGTCGTCTGACCAAGATGCACGTGCTCTACCCGGCCAGCGGGGAGACTTGGGAAGAATTGAATGACGCCGCTCTGAGGCTCCGTGTCAGGGGGAAAGGAACAGAGGGCTCTGCGTCCCGGATGGGTATGGAGGGTATTCCACTGCAAGCTGATAGAATGGCTTAAAGCTTGCCAGGCACGGTGTGTAGACGTGCAGAGAGAGCCAGTGATGAGACTCCAGGAATCAAAAATCGGGTAGATGTAGCAAAATCAAGCACCAACGCGTTTCAACGTCCTTCTGACGCCTTTTTCAAGGTGAATGAGGCATTGCAAGTTTGAACAGTTTAAGTACCTTCAGCAATTAATCAGCATTAGATACATGTGAGTATAGTTAATTACTGGTTTGAGTGAAAAAGCAGTTTGATCCTATTAAAGGCACATGAATGGCTCATATAGCAGACACTTTATAAATGCACATACATATATTTACTGATAAGAACGGAAGACATAAGAACAATAATTCTAGAGGAGAACAGGCAGAATCATTTGTGTATATATACATATACATGCAGATATGGGTGCACACCCATATACATATGTATATATACACACGTATAACGAATAAAAACAATAAGCGACAAATTGGTATGTACCTATGTGAGATCAATTCTATAAGTCTTATGTTAATAAGGATGAAAAAAAATATATATATATATAAGAATAGCGCTAGGTGTAGTCAAATAATAGTATTTAACTCAATTTGTTCGTTAAGACTGTCAGGGTAGAGACTATTGAGATTAAAAATCCAGTAAACTTCTCGTTTACATAGAGTTCTAAATCTATCTCCTTGTCTAGAAGTGGGCAATATTGATTCTATTCCTAAAACTCTTAGGGAGCATATATCACCCTTATGTTTATCCATAAAGTGTCGGGAGACACTATGTAAAACGTTTTTCTTCAGGATGTTTCTCCTATGTTTTAGGAATCTCTCTTTTAAACCTCTAATGGTTCTACCACCATATCTAGCGTCCCTACAACTGCACAATAACACATACACCACATATTTAGTATTGCAATTAATGAATTGCTTAATGGTGTAGCTCTTATCCATTCCCTCAAGGTTAATAGTTTTTGTTTTATTTAATGCATGGTGACATGTGATACATATAGTAGAACCGCATTTATAGAAACCGGGAGGTCTGGATGGAAGCCAATCTAATCTGGATTCTAAAGTCCTAGTGGGAATCTTAAGAATACTCGGTGCAAGTATATTTTTAAGTGATTTATTTTTCCTATAAATGATAGTAGGTTTCGTTGGTAATATTTGTTTCAGCACATGATCGAATTTTAACATAGAGTAATTTTTCTCTATAATACTTTTAATTTTTCTCGAAGAGTCGTTATAGGTGGAAATAAATGCGAAATTACTCTCTATTTTGTGTACATGAGATTCTCTTGTTTTAGGTTGTAGTAATGATTCCCTCGGTATAAGTAACACTTGATTATATGCTTTTTCAAGCAGATCTCGAGGGTAGCCTCTATCTAAAAAATTCTCACAAAGTGTTAAGGCCTGTTTGGAAAAATCTTCAAGATTGGAACAATTGCGTTTGATACGCATAAATTGTCCCTTAGGTATATTGGTTTTCCAAGGATGATGGTGACAGCTTTTAAAGTGCAGGTAGTTGTTAGTTCCCACTTCTTTACAATAGTTAGTGGTTATAATATGTTTTTCACTAATTGTGAGAGTCACATCCAGGAAGGTAACCAGATCCCTGCTGTATGTGTGTGTGAAGGAAAGATTAAAAGAATTAGTGTTAAGGGAAGAAACAAAAGATTGTGCACTAATAGAGTCCCCATCCCAAATAATAAAAAGATCATCTATGTAGCGGCCGTAGAAGACCAGGTTCCCCCCGAACTCGCTCCCCCACACATGTTGGGACTCAAATTGTCCCATGTATAGGTTTGCGAAGCTCGGGGCGAACCTGGTCCCCATGGCCGTCCCAAGCACCTGTAAGTAAAAAGTGTCAGTAAAAATAAAATAATTGTGAGTGAGAATGAAAGAAATAGCTTGGAGAATGAATTCCTGATGTTGAACGGATAGGGTTCCATCTTCAGACAATGAATTTGCTACCGCATTAATCCCCAACTCATGGGGGATATGTGTATATAGCGCTTTCACATCAAGCGTGAGAAAGGCATATTTTTCATTCCAAATGATATCTTGTATAGAATTCAAAAAATGTGTAGTGTCTTTCAGATGGGACCTTAACCGTGCAACATGTGGTTGGAGAAAAGAATCTACATAGTGAGATAAATTGGAAGTGAGAGAATCAAGTCCAGAAATGATAGGGCGGCCAGGGGGTGTAGTGAGAGATTTGTGAATTTTGGGTAAATAATAAAAAATAGGGGTGACAGGAAAGGGTATCAGCAGGAATCTGTATACCTCCCTGGTAATGACTCCCTGATTTAGGGCTTTATCCAATAAAAGAGTAAGCTCATTAAGATATTTTGCTGAAGGATCCAAAGCTAATACTCGGTAAAAAGTAGTATCTTTCAATTGCCGGAGGGCTTCGTGAATATAGTCGTCTCTATTTAGAACGACTATACCTCCTCCCTTGTCCGCTTCTTTAATTATTAAAGAGTCATCTTTACATAACTCTCGGATAGCTACCCATTCCCATTTGTTTAGATTCGAATCCTTCGCCTTGTATGTTGAACAAATCTCTTTAAAATCATTCAATGTTGTCTTATAGAAACATCCTATACTTGAACTTTTATTTTTTATAGGGAAGAATTCTGACTTAACCCTAAACTGTTTCATGCTATCTTTAACATCAAACAGCTTAAGGTTCTCATTTTCCTCATTATTCTCATCTAGTAGCTCTTCTAGAATGTTAAGAGCATTTGTGTCTCTACTATCCAGCAAAATAGGTGTACTTTCTGGTGCATTTTTTGATAATTTTTTATTGGCAAAATATCGTTGCCTACATAAATTTCTAATGTATCTGTTAAGGTCCACATAAAGTTCGAAGATATTTGGACCACAAGAAGGTGAGAATTTTAATCCTTTAAGGAGCACTCTCTTTTGATTCTCACTTAGCACTTTATCTGAGAGATTGAAAATAGATTTATTTCCCTGAGTCCCATTAGAGGTTAATATCTTAGGTCTGTCCTTCTTATTTCCTCTCTTTCTACTGGATCTGATAGACGTCTTTTTTTGGGGGTTGTTAGGATGCTGAATCGGTTGTGCAACAAGGGACCTTGTTTGGGTGGTAAGCACGTTTCTCTAAAAAAACCTGTGAAATTTCATTGGACGAATCTTTCCTAGTTGGTCTTTTGGGGATAGCTCCAGAAGTCACTTTCGGTGGGATGGAATTATCACCATGCGAATGTTTTCTTTTAGGGTAGAAGCTAGTTATCTCATCCAGCTCCTCCCGGTTACTAAACGGTTTCTTAGAGTATTGAGTTCTATAAGTATTCCACTCTTTATTCTGGATGTCTCTGGGTGTATATTGGGTATGACTGTAAGTCTTGCTCTTAAATAGAGGATTCATATCATGGTGTTGCTTCCTATTCCGATTATATGTTCTAACCTCACCTTTCTGATAGTCGGTGCTGTCTCTCAAATATTTTCTCTTTTTATTATAAATAGTGTTTTTTTCAAACTCTATAATTTTCTTTCCGATTGATTCATCTTTTTCTAAGAAACCTGAACAATCCTTGAAACATTCTACTATTTTCCTTTGTTTATCAATCTCACCTTTTATTTCCTCTACTTTATTCATACGAAATGTAATAATAATAGACATAAGTTTAAGGGAGCAATTATCTAAAGTGTTATTCCATTCTTTCAATAATTCCTCATCCTTTTCAAAAATACATGGTTTATTAAGGCGTAAGCCTCTTGGCACAATTTTTTCTTCCACATATTTTTGAAGATTCGTAGCATCTAACCAATGTTTAAGTTCAGTTTTTAGTAAATTTTCCAATTTGTACATTTCTTTCAACCAATCATCATGCTTTCTTAAAATATCTCCGTTCTCTTCAAGGTCATTATCTCTATAGAATGTCTGTCTCCTCTTAGTACGTTCGTCAAAATTATTTAAACAACTCATATCAGCTGCCAAAGGGTTGACTCAACAATAGAAAAAACACAAGATACAGCCCAAGCGCTGAGGGGTTGATATTTACTGAACAGATTCAATGTGGTTGTGTGGGGTAGTCAGTCCCACTCAATAAAAAGTACATTATTATTATTATTATTATTATTATCGTTTATTTATATGGCGCCACAAGTGTTCCGCAGCACCTTACAAGGTACATATCCAAAAAGTGACTTACAGTAAAATACAATACAATGAAGGACAAGGACATGGATAATATACATTGATACATAGGTGGCTATAACACCCACATAAGCAGCAAAGCATAGGCACCAAGTGTTAGGTGTCCTAGTGGTGAGTAAGAGGTAGATGAACATATAGTAAGGAGAAGCACAAGAGGGTAGAGGGCCCTGCTCGCAAGAGCTTACATTCTCAAGTGAAAGATAAAGCAACCACAGATTCTGTTAGTATAATTAAAAATCACTCAAACCAGTAGCAACAATGTATATAATAAATGAATTATATCTTTATTAAGACAAAGCAGCCAATGCTTATAAATTCAATAAGAGCAATAAAACACACATGTAAATAATGAAATTGCATGTAAATAATGGTTCCTAAAATGTATGAATATAGAGTCCCGGACTTTTGAACAACATTTGGTGAAACCCTCTGAAGAATTCCTCCATACACAAATATATTTTTTGAACTGATGTTGATTAGTTCATCATCCGGTATAAAAGTTACAAAGTAATAAATGGGTGTCGATATTACCTTCCGTATAGTTGGATCAGACCCAGATCTGAGTATATGAATACAATGTGGATGATGGTTACCGTGGCTGAAGATGGCAGACCTCCCGATCTCGACCCAGCTGACGATGGAGATGCAGAGGGGAGTGGGTGGTCGCTCTAGTGCTCCAGGTCCGGCACAGGAGGGGCAAAACAATGTACTCCGTGCTCTATGAGTGAATGGGTCGTCTGACCATGATGCACGTGCTCTACCCGGCCAGCGGGGAGACTTGGGAAGAATTGAATGATGCCGCTCTGAGGCTCCGTGTCAGGGGGAAAGGAACAGAGGGCTCTGCGTCCCGGATGGGTATGGAGGATATTCCACTGCAAGCTGATAGAATGGCTTAAAGCTTGCCAGGCACTGTGTGTAGACGTGCAGAGAGAGCCAGTGATGAGACTCCAGGAATCAAAAACCGGGTAGATGTAGCAAAATCAAGCACCAACGCGTTTCAACGTCCTTCTGACGCCTTTTTCAAGGTGAATGAGGCATTGCAAGTTTGAACAGTTTAAGTACCTTCAGCAATTAATCAGCATTAGATACATGTGAGTATAGTTAATTACTGGATTGAGTGAAAAAGCAGTTTGATCCTATTAAAGGCACATGAATGGCTCAAAGAACAGACACTTTATAAATGCACATACATATATTTACTGATAAGAACGGAGAACATAAGAACAATAATTCTAGAGGAGAACAGGCAGAATCATTTGTGTATATATACATATACATGCAGATATGGGTGCACACCCATATACATATGTATATATACACACGTATAACGAATAAAAACAATAAGCGAAAAATTGGTATGTACCTATGTGAGATCAATTCTATAAGATTTATGTTAATAATTATTGTTCTTATGTCTTCCGTTCTTATCAGTAAATATATGTATGTGCATTTATAAAGTGTCTGCTCTATGAGCCATTCATGTGCAGACACTTTATAAATGCACATACATATATTTACTGATAAGAACGGAAGACATAAGAACAATAATTATTAACATAAATCTTATAGAATTGATCTCACATAGGTACATACCAATTTTTCGCTTATTGTTTTTATTCGTTATACGTGTGTATATATACATATGTATATGGGTGTGCACCCATATCTGCATGTATATGTATATATACACAAATGATTCTGCCTGTTCTCCTCTAGAATTATTGTTCTTATGTTCTCCGTTCTTATCAGTAAATATATGTATGTGCATTTATAAAGTGTCTGTTCTATGAGCCATTCATGTGCCTTTAATAGGATCAAACTGCTTTTTCACTCAATCCAGTAATTAACTATACTCACATGTATCTAATGCTGATTAATTGCTGAAGGTACTTAAACTGTTCAAACTTGCAATGCCTCATTCACCTTGAAAAAGGCGTCAGAAGGACGTTGAAACGCGTTGGTGCTTGATTTTGCTACATCTACCCGGTTTTTGATTCCTGGAGTCTCATCACTGGCTCTCTCTGCACGTCTACACACAGTGCCTGGCAAGCTTTAAGCCATTCTATCAGCTTGCAGTGGAATATCCTCCATACCCATCCGGGACGCAGAGCCCTCTGTTCCTTTCCCCCTGACACGGAGCCTCAGAGCGGCGTCATTCAATTCTTCCCAAGTCTCCCCGCTGGCCGGGTAGAGCACGTGCATCATGGTCAGACGACCCATTCACTCATAGAGCACGGAGTACATTGTTTTGCCCCTCCTGTGCCGGACCTGGAGCACTAGAGCGACCACCCACTCCCCTCTGCATCTCCATCGTCAGCTGGGTCGAGATCGGGAGGTCTGCCATCTTCAGCCACGGTAACCATCATCCACATTGTATTCATATACTCAGATCTGGGTCTGATCCAACTATACGGAAGGTAATATCGACACCCATTTATTACTTTGTAACTTTTATACCGGATGATGAACTAATCAACATCAGTTCAAAAAATATATTTGTGTATGGAGGAATTCTTCAGAGGGTTTCACCAAATGTTGTTCAAAAGTCCGGGACTCTATATTCATACATTTTAGGAACCATTATTTACATGCAATTTCATTATTTACATGTGTGTTTTATTGCTCTTATTGAATTTATAAGCATTGGCTGCTTTGTCTTAATAAAGATATAATTCATTTATTATATACATTGTTGCTACTGGTTTGAGTGATTTTTAATTATACTAACAGAATCTGTGGTTGCTTTATCTTTCACTTGAGAATGTAAGCTCTTGCGAGCAGGGCCCTCTACCCTCTTGTGCTTCTCCTTACTATATGTTCATCTACCTCTTACTCACCACTAGGACACCTAATACTTGGTGCCTATGCTTTGCTGCTTATGTGGGTGTTATAGCCACCTATGTATCAATGTATATTATCCATATCCTTGTCCTTCATTGTATTGTATTTTACTGTAAGTCACTTTTTGGATATGTACCTTGTAAGGCGCTGCGGAACACTTGTGGCGCCATATAAATAAACGATAATAATAATAATAATAATAATGTACTTTTTATTGAGTGGGACTGACTATCCCACACAACCACATTGAATCTGTTCAGTAAATATCAACCCCTCAGCGCTTGGGCTGTATCTTGTGTTTTTTCTATTGTTGAGTCAACCCTTTGGCAGCTGATATGAGTTGTTTAAATAATTTTGACGAACGTACTAAGAGGAGACAGACATTCTATAGAGATAATGACCTTGAAGAGAACGGAGATATTTTAAGAAAGCATGATGATTGGTTGAAAGAAATGTACAAATTGGAAAATTTACTAAAAACTGAACTTAAACATTGGTTAGATGCTACGAATCTTCAAAAATATGTGGAAGAAAAAATTGTGCCAAGAGGCTTACGCCTTAATAAACCATGTATTTTTGAAAAGGATGAGGAATTATTGAAAGAATGGAATAACACTTTAGATAATTGCTCCCTTAAACTTATGTCTATTATTATTAAAGTTCGTATGAATAAAGTAGAGGAAATAAAAGGTGAGATTGATAAACAAAGGAAAATAGTAGAATGTTTCAAGGATTGTTCAGGTTTCTTAGAAAAAGATGAATCAATCGGAAAGAAAATTATAGAGTTTGAAAAAAACACTATTTATAATAAAAAGAGAAAATATTTGAGAGACAGCACCGACTATCAGAAAGGTGAGGTTAGAACATATAATCGGAATAGGAAGCAACACCATGATATGAATCCTCTATTTAAGAGCAAGACTTACAGTCATACCCAATATACACCCAGAGACATCCAGAATAAAGAGTGGAATACTTATAGAACTCAATACTCTAAGAAACCGTTTAGTAACCGGGAGGAGCTGGATGAGATAACTAGCTTCTACCCTAAAAGAAAACATTCGCATGGTGATAATTCCATCCCACCGAAAGTGACTTCTGGAGCTATCCCCAAAAGACCAACTAGGAAAGATTCGTCCAATGAAATTTCACAGGTTTTTTTAGAGAAACGTGCTTACCACCCAAACAAGGTCCCTTGTTGCACAACCGATTCAGCATCCTAACAACCCCCAAAAAAAGACGTCTATCAGATCCAGTAGAAAGAGAGGAAATAAGAAGGACAGACCTAAGATATTAACCTCTAATGGGACTCAGGGAAATAAATCTATTTTCAATCTCTCAGATAAAGTGCTAAGTGAGAATCAAAAGAGAGTGCTCCTTAAAGGATTAAAATTCTCACCTTCTTGTGGTCCAAATATCTTCGAACTTTATGTGGACCTTAACAGATACATTAGAAATTTATGTAGGCAACGATATTTTGCCAATAAAAAATTATCAAAAAATGCACCAGAAAGTACACCTATTTTGCTGGATAGTAGAGACACAAATGCTCTTAACATTCTAGAAGAGCTACTAGATGAGAATAATGAGGAAAATGAGAACCTTAAGCTGTTTGATGTTAAAGATAGCATGAAACAGTTTAGGGTTAAGTCAGAATTCTTCCCTATAAAAAATAAAAGTTCAAGTATAGAATGTTTCTATAAGACAACATTGAATGATTTTAAAGAGATTTGTTCAACATACAAGGCGAAGGATTCGAATCTAAACAAATGGGAAAGGGTAGCTATCCGAGAGTTATGTAAAGATGACTCTTTAATAATTAAAGAAGCGGACAAGGGAGGAGGTATAGTCGTTCTAAATAGAGACGACTATATTCACGAAGCCCTCCGGCAATTGAAAGATACTACTTTTTACCGAGTATTAGCTTTGGATCCTTCAGCAAAATATCTTAATGAGCTTACTCTTTTATTGGATAATGCCCTAAATCAGGGAGTCATTACCAGGGAGGTATACAGATTCCTGCTGATACCCTTTCCTGTCACCCCTATTTTTTATTATTTACCCAAAATTCACAAATCTCTCACTACACCCCCTGGCCGCCCTATCATTTCTGGACTTGATTCTCTCACTTCCAATTTATCTCACTATGTAGATTCTTTTCTCCAACCACATGTTGCACGGTTAAGGTCCCATCTGAAAGACACTACACATTTTTTGAATTCTATACAAGATATCATTTGGAATGAAAAATATGCCTTTCTCACGCTTGATGTGAAAGCGCTATATACACATATCCCCCATGAGTTGGGGATTAATGCGGTAGCAAATTCATTGTCTGAAGATGGAACCCTATCCGTTCAACATCAGGAATTCATTCTCCAAGCTATTTCTTTCATTCTCACTCACAATTATTTTATTTTTACTGACACTTTTTACTTACAGGTGCTTGGGACGGCCATGGGGACCAGGTTCGCCCCGAGCTTCGCAAACCTATACATGGGACAATTTGAGTCCCAACATGTGTGGGGGAGCGAGTTCGGGGGGAACCTGGTCTTCTACGGCCGCTACATAGATGATCTTTTTATTATTTGGGATGGGGACTCTATTAGTGCACAATCTTTTGTTTCTTCCCTTAACACTAATTCTTTTAATCTTTCCTTCACACACACATACAGCAGGGATCTGGTTACCTTCCTGGATGTGACTCTCACAATTAGTGAAAAACATATTATAACCACTAACTATTGTAAAGAAGTGGGAACTAACAACTACCTGCACTTTAAAAGCTGTCACCATCATCCTTGGAAAACCAATATACCTAAGGGACAATTTATGCATATCAAATGCAATTGTTCCAATCTTGAAGATTTTTCCAAACAGGCCTTAACACTTTGTGAGAATTTTTTAGATAGAGGCTACCCTCGAGATCTGCTTGAAAAAGCATATAATCAAGTCTTACTTATACCGAGGGAATCATTACTACAACCTAAAACAAGAGAATCTCATGTACACAAAACAGAGAGTAATTTCGCATTTATTTCCACCTATAACGACTCTTCGAGAAAAATTAAAAGTATTATAGAGAAAAATTACTCTATGTTAAAATTCGATCATGTGCTGAAACAAATATTACCAACGAAACCTACTATCATTTATAGGAAAAATAAATCACTTAAAAATATACTTGCACCGAGTATTCTTAAGATTCCCACTAGGACTTTAGAATCCAGATTAGATTGGCTTCCATCCAGACCTCCCGGTTTCTATAAATGCGGTTCTACTATATGTATCACATGTCACCATGCATTAAATAAAACAAAAACTATTAACCTTGAGGGAATGGATAAGAGCTACACCATTAAGCAATTCATTAATTGCAATACTAAATATGTGGTGTATGTGTTATTGTGCAGTTGTAGGGACGTTAGATATGTTGGTAGAACCATTAGAGGTTTAAAAGAGAGATTCCTAGAACATAGGAGAAACATCCTGAAGAAAAACGTTTTGCATAGTGTCTCCCGACACTTTATGGATAAACATAAGGGTGATATATGCTCCCTAAGAGTTTTAGGAATAGAATCAATATTGCCCACTTCTAGACAAGGAGATAGATTTAGAACTCTATGTAAACGAGAAGTTTACTGGATTTTTAATCTCAATAGTCTCTACCCTGACGGTCTTAACGAACAAATTGAGTTAAATACTATTATTTGACTACACCTAGCGCTATTCTTATATATATATATATATATATTTTTTTTCATCCTTATTAACATAAGACTTATAGAATTGATCTCACATAGGTACATACCAATTTGTTGCTTATTGTTTTTATTCGTTATACGTGTGTATATATTAGGGGTGTGCACCGGCCACTTTTCGTGTTTTGTGTTTTGGTTTTGGATCTGGATCTTTCTTCGTGTTTTGGATCTGGATTGGTTTTGCCAAAACCACCCTTCTGTGTTTTGGGTTCTGGGTTTTGTGTTTTGGATCTGTATTTTTTTTTTAAAAAGCATAAAAACAGCTAAAATCACAGAATTTGTTGGTTTCTCTGCTCCTATGCTATTATTAACCTCAATAACCTTAATTTCCACTCATTTCCAGTCTATTCTGAACACCTCACACCTCACAATAGTGTTTTCATGTCCAAAAGGTTGCACCGAGGTAGCTGGATGACTATGCTAAGCGACACGAGTGGGCGGCACAAACACGTGACCCATCTAGGAGTGACACTGCAGTGGCAGACAGGATGGCAGTTAGAAAAACTAGGCCCCAAACTGTACATAATGCAAAGAAAAAAAAGAAGTGCAAGATGGAATTGTCCTTGGGCCCTCCCACCCACCCTTATGTTGTATAAACAGGACATGCACACTTTAACAAATCAATCATTTCAGCGCCAGGGTCTGCCACACAACTGTGGCTGAAATGATTGGTTCGTTTGGGCCCCCACAAAACAAGCTGGCAATTAATGTGTCCCTGCACAAACTGGCTCTACGGAGGCAAGATGTCATCCTCATCCTCCTCATCCACCGATTCCTCACCCTCTTCAGTGTGTACATCCTCATCCTCACAAAGTATTAACTCGTCCCCACTTGAATCCACCACCACAGGTCCCTCTGTACCTTCTGGAGGCTGGTCTCCCTGGAAGAGCTGATAATTCATTTTGATGAACATCATCTTCTCCACATTCTGTGGAAGCAACCTCCTACGCCTTTCGCTGACAAGGTTCCCGGCTGCACTAAACACTCTTTCGGAGTACACACTGGAGGGGGGGCAACTCAGGTAAAATAGAGCCAGCTTGTATAGGGGCCTCCAAATTGCCTCTTTTTCCTGCCAGTACAGGTATGGACTGTCTGACATGCCTACTTGGATGCTGTCACCGATGTAATCCTCCACCATTCTGTCAATGGTGACAGTATCATATGCAGTGACAGTAGACATGTCAGAAATTGTTGCCAGGTCCTTCAGTCCGGACCAGATGTCCAAACTTGGTCCTGCCTGCCCTGCATCACCGCCAGCGGGTTGCTTAGGATACCTAAGTTTTTTCCTGGCAGCCCCAGTTGCGGGAGAAAATGAAGAAGGAGCCGTTGACGTGTCACGTTCCGCTTCAGCTGACAGTGTGTTCACCAGCAGGTCTTTGCACCTCTGCAGGCTTGTGTCGGCCGGAAAGAGAGACACCACATAGGCTTTAAACCTAGGATCAAGCACGGTGGCCAAAATGTAGTGGTCTGATTTCAACAGATTGACCACCCTGGAATCCTGGCAAAGCGAATGAAGGGCTTCATCCACAAGTCCCACATGCCGAGCGGAATCGCTCCATCTTAGCTCCTCCTTCACTTTCTCCAGCTGCTTCTGCAAAAGCCTGATGAGGGGAATGACCTGACTCAAGCTGGCAGTGTCTGAACTGACTTCACGTGTGGCAAGTTCGAAGGGCTGAAGAACCTTGCACAACACGGAAATCATTCTCCACTGCGCTTGAGTCAGGTGCATACCCCCTCCTTTGCCTATGTCATAGGTGGATGTATAGGCTTGTATGGCCTTTTGCTGCTCCTCCATCCTCTGAAGCATATAGAGGGTTGAGTTCCACCGCGTCACAACCTCTTGCTTCAGGTGATGGCGGGGCAGGTTCAAGAGTGTTTGCTGGCGCTCCAGTCTTCGGCACGCAGTCGCTGAATGGCGAAAGTGGCCAGAAATTTTTCGGGCCACCCAAAGCGTCTCCTGCACGCCCCTGTCGCTTTTCAGAAAATTCTGCACCACCAAGTTTATTGTGTGAGCAAAACATGGGACGTGCTGGAATTTGCCCAGATGTAATGCCCGCACAATATTGGTGGCGTTGTCAGATATCACAAATCCCCAGGAGAGTCTAAGTGGGGTAAGCCACTGGGCGATGATTTCCCTCAGTTTCTCTAAGAGGTTGTCGGCGGTGTGCCTCTTACTGAAACCGGTGATACACAGCGTAGCCTGCCTTGTAACGAGCTGGCGTTTCTGAGATGCTGCTACTGGTGACGCTGCTGCTGTTGCTGCGTAAGGTGATACATCTACCCAGTGGGCTGTCACAGTCATATAGTCCTTAGTCTGCCCTGTTCCACTTGTCCACATGTCCGTGGTTAAGTGGACATTGTGTACAACGGCATTTTTCAGGACACTGAGGACACTTTTTCTGACGTTTCTGTACAGTCTCGGTATCGCCTGCCTAGTGAAGTGGAATCTAGACGGGATTTGGAACCGGGGACACACTACCTCCATCAATTGTCTAAATCCCACTGCACTAATGGCGGATACCGGACGCACGTCTAACACCAACATAGCAGTCAAGGCCTCAGTTATACGTTTTGCTTCAGGATGACTGCTGTCGTACTTCATCCTCCTCGCTAAGGACTGTTGGAGGGTCAATTGTTTAGTAAAAGTAGTGGTGTTCCTACTTCCTCTCTGGGATGATGAACGACTCCCAGCAGCAGCAGCAACAGCAGCAGCGGCAGCAGTAGGCGTAGCAATGCAGGATCCTCCGGAGGAATCCCGGATAGGAGAGTCAGTCATGCCAGTGATATGGCCTGCAGGACTACTTCCGATCCTGACTAAGGAGGAAATTGACGAGGAGGGAGTTGACGGTGTGGTTTGCAGGCGCTTGGATACAACAGGACAACGGGATTTAGGTGTCCCTGGACTGCTTACGGTCTGAGCCAAAGTTTCTGAACTTGACAGTAACTTTTTATGAACGCGCTGCAGGTGCCGTATAAGGGAGGATGTTCCTAGGTGGTTGACGTCCCTACCCCTACTTATTTCACCTTTACATATGGTACATATGGCAAGACAGTTGTTGTCCGGATTTGGATAGAAATATTGCCAGACCAAAGAGGTGGAATGTTTGGTCTTCTGCCCAGGCATGACCGTGATGGGCTTTTTCATCCCACGGACAACAACTGTCTCCCCCGGAGCCTGATTTAAACAAACCACATCACCATCAGAATCCTCCTCGCCAACTTCCTCCTCAGCGCCAGCTACACCAGTATCCTCATCCTGTTGTACTTCAACAGTGACATCTTCAATTTGCATATCAGCAAGTGGACTGTGGGTGCTCCTTTCAGCACTTGCAGGGGGCGTGCAAATGGTGGAAAGAGCCACCTCTTCCCGTCCAGTGCTGGGAAGGTCAGGCATCGCAACCACCACCACACTTGGACTCTCTTTGGGGATTTGTGATATCTTCTTAGAAAGCACAGTTCTTCGCTGTGCTTTTGCCAGCTTAACTCTTTTGATTTTTTTAGTGGGAGGAGTGCTTCCATCGTCATGTGAAGCTGAACCACTAGTCATGAACATACTAGGGATCGACCTTAGCCGTTCCTTGCCACTCCGTGTCGTAAATGGCATATTGGCAAGTTTACGTTTCTCTTCAGCTGATTTAAATGTCTTTTTCAAGGTCATTTTCCTGAACTTTGCCATTTGGGATTGTATGTGCCCTCTACTATGACATTGGGCATCGGCCTTGGCAGACGACGTTGATGGCATGTTATCGTCTATGTCATGACTAGTGGCAGCAGCTTCAGCACTAGGAGGAAGTGGTTCTTGATCTTTCTCTATTTTATTTTTATCGGAGAAAGTTTGGTCCTCCATTTATGTTATATCGATTTGATATATACGTGCGGCTAAACACAGAAAATAAATTTTTTTTTGGTTCGGACTGGAGTGTACTTTGTGGGTTACAGCACCCTTTAACGGTCAAGCCAGCCGGCCCTTTACTTATGACACAGGCGCACTCTTGGCACTACTTTGTTGATGCACGTGCGGCTACTGCGCACACAATTCACAAACACAGAAAATAATTTTTTTTTGGTTTGGACTGGAGTGTACTTTGGGGGTTACAGCACCCTTTAACGGTCAAGCCAGCCGGCCCTTTACTTATGACACAGGCGCACGCTTGGCACTACTTTGTTGATGCACGTGCGGCTACTGCGCACACAATTCACAAACACAGAAAATAATTTTTTTTTGGTTTGGACTGGAGTGTACTTTCGGGGGTTACAGCACCCTTTAACGGTCAAGCCAGCCGGCCCTTTACTTATGACACAGGCGCACGCTTGGCACTACTTTGTTGATGCACGTGCGGCTACTGCGCACACAATTCACAAACACAGAAAATAATTTTTTTTTAGGTTTGGACTGGAGTGTACTTTCGGGGGTTACAGCACCCTTAACGGTCAAGCCAGCCGGCCCTTTACTTATGACACAGGCGCACGCTTGGCACTACTTTGTTGATGCACGTGCGGCTACTGCGCACACAATTCACAAACACAGAAAATAATTTTTTTTTTGGTTTGGACTGGAGTGTACTTTCGGGGGTTACAGCACCCTTAACGGTCAAGCCAGCCGGCCCTTTACTTATGACACAGGCGCACGCTTGGCACTACTTTGTTGATGCACGTGCGGCTACTGCGCACACAATTCACAAACACAGAAAATAATTTTTTTTTTGGTTTGGACTGGAGTGTACTTTCGGGAGTTACAGCACCCTTAACGGTCAAGCCAGCCGGCCCTTTACTTATGACACAGGCGCACGCTTGGCACTACTTTGTTGATGCACGTGCGGCTACTGCGCACACAATTCACAAACACAGAAAATAATTTTTTTTTGGTTTGGACTGGAGTGTACTTTCAGGGGTTACAGCACCCTTTAACGGTCAAGCCAGCCGGCCCTTTACTTATGACACAGGCGCACGCTTGGCACTACTTTGTTGATGCACGTGCGGCTACTGCGCACACAATTCACAAACACAGAAAATAATTTTTTTTTGGTTTGGACTGGAGTGTACTTTCGGGGGTTACAGCACCCTTTAACGGTCAAGCCAGCCGGCCCTTTACTTATGACACAGGCGCACTCTTGGCACTACTTTGTTGATGCACGTGCGGCTACTGCGCACACAATTCACAAACACAGAAAATAATTTTTTTTTAGTTTTTTGGACTGGAGTGTACTTTCGGGGGTTACAGCACCCTTAACGGTCAAGCCAGCCGGCCCTTTACTTATGACACAGGCGCACGCTTGGCACTACTTTGTTGATGCACGTGCGGCTACTGCGCACACAATTCACAAACACAGAAAATAATTTTTTTTTAGGTTTGGACTGGAGTGTACTTTCGGGGGTTACAGCACCCTTAACGGTCAAGCCAGCCGGCCCTTTACTTATGACACAGGCGCACGCTTGGCACTACTTTGTTGATGCACGTGCGGCTACTGCGCACACAATTCACAAACACAGAAAATAATTTTTTTTTTGGTTTGGACTGGAGTGTACTTTCGGGGGTTACAGCACCCTTAACGGTCAAGCCAGCCGGCCCTTTACTTATGACACAGGCGCACGCTTGGCACTACTTTGTTGATGCACGTGCGGCTACTGCGCACACAATTCACAAACACAGAAAATATATTATTTTTTTAGCACTTGGGGGGAGCACCCCTGATGGACAGAGCACCCCCTGGACAACACTACAGCACCCCTTTAGGACTGGGACACTGCACAGGACTTTGGAACTGACTGCACAACACAGTCCAGCCAGCCCCTATGGACTTTGAAGTAGTGGACACAGCCCCTATTAACAACAGCAGCACAGCACAACACAGCCAGCCCCTATGGACTTTGAAGTAGTGGACAACAGCAGCACTACACTACACTACACTACACAGCACTAACTCCCACCCTCCCTCTTCACTGTCCACAGCCGAGTGAGAAAATGGCGCCGACGCGGGTACCTTATATAGGATCCAAAACCCGCGAGACTCGGAAGGCGGGATGATGACGTTTTGCCTCGATGTCTGATCCGAGTCAGGCGGGAAAAGTCGAGCCTGACTCGGATCGGACTCGGATCGGGGGGGCTCGGGGGGGTTCGGATTTCAGAAATCCGAACCCGCTCACCCCTAGTATATATACATATGTATATGGGTGTGCACCCATATCTGCATGTATATGTATATATACACAAATGATTCTGCCTGTTCTCCTCTAGAATTATTGTTCTTATGTCTTCCATTCTTATCAGTAAATATATGTATGTGCATTTATAAAGTGTCTGCTCTATGAGCCATTCATGTGCCTTTAATAGGATCAAACTGCTTTTTCACTCAAACCAGTAATTAACTATACTCACATGTATCTAATGCTGATTAATTGCTGAAGGTACTTAAACTGTTCAAACTTGCAATGCCTCATTCACCTTGAAAAAGGCGTCAGAAGGACGTTGAAACGCGTTGGTGCTTGATTTTGCTACATCTACCTGGTTTTTGATTCTTGGAGTCTCATCACTGGCTCTCTCTGCACGTCTACACACCGTGCCTGGCAAGCTTTAAGCCATTCTATCAGCTTGAAGTGGAATATCCTCCATACCCATCCGGGATGCAGAGCCTTCTGTTCCTTTCCCCCTGACACGGAGCCTCAGAGCGGCGTCATTCAATTCTTCCCAAGTCTCCCCGCTGGCCGGGTAGAGCACGTGCATCTTGGTCAGATGACCCATTCACTCATAGAGCACGGAGTACATTGTTTTGCCCCTCCTGTGCCGGACCTGGAGCACTAGAGCGACCACCCACTCCCCTCTGCATCTCCATCGTCAGCTGGGTCGAGATCGGGAGGTCTGCCATCTTCAGCCACGGTAACCATCATCCACATTGTATTCATATACTCAGATCTGGGTCTGATCCAACTATACGGAAGGTAATATCGACACCCATTTATTACTTTGTAACTTTTATACCGGATGATGAACTAATCAACAGCAGTTCAAAAAATATATTTGTGTATGGAGGAATTCTTCAGAGGGTTTCACCAAATGTTGTTCAAAAGTCCGGGACTCTATATTCATACATTTTAGGAACCATTATTTACATGCAATTTCATTATTTACATGTGTGTTTTATTGCTCTTATTGAATTTATAAGCATTGGCTGCTTTGTCTTAATAAAGATATAATTCATTTATTATATACATTGTTGCTACTGGTTTGAGTGATTTTTAATTATACTAACAGAATCTGTGGTTGCTTTATCTTTCATGTACTTTTTATTGAGTGGGACTGACTACCCCACACAACCACATTGAATCTGTTCAGTAAATATCAACCCCTCAGCGCTTGGGCTGTATCTAATGCAGGGTACACACCTTGCTGAACCAACGGTTGCCCGATCATCCCACCGACCGAGCGACTGATCCAGTAAGCATACACACTTACCAATTAGCCGCTCGATATGTCTGCATTTACATTTGAATGCCCAGTAGTAAGATCATTGTTGCTAGTTCCTGCTGCCAGCAGGTCGGTCGATTGTAAACACAGGCAGATGTGCACAATATATCTGCATGATATATCGCATCTGTTGTGTTACACAGCTGACACAGTATATCTGTGAACGACGTTATTCACAGATATATCGTGTATACCCACCTGCACTGAATGATATATCATTCATTCCCTGTATGAACGGAATCGGTATGACATAAGCCGGCGGATGTAATACCGATGCCGGAAGGCAGAAGACTAAAGATCCCGACAGGGTAAGTACTTTAACTATCCCTCACCCTCTCCCCCCCTAACCATAACCCTCCTTTAAGGGTGCCTAACCCTAGCCTCCCCCTAGTGCCTAACTCACACCTCCCCCCAGGGGTGCCTAAACCTAACCCCCCCTCCCCGCACTCTAAACCTAACCCTCCTGGGGGGTTGCCTAACCCTAACCTCCCCCAGGGGGTGCCTACCTTAACCCCTCTTCCCCTAGCCTACCCTAACAATAAGTCCCCCCGGGAGACCCTAAATCTAACCCTCCCCCACACGGCTGTCCGCTCGCGACACCCGGCTTACCTTCGTTTGGTATTTCGGCAGATGGATAATGATAGTCGGCGGGATGTTGACACCTATCATTAGTCCCATACTGGGATTTCACAGTCGTGAAGCCGGCGGTCGGCATTTCGACCACCAGCTTCCTGACCACATACCGTATGAACATTATATGGTGCATTGTGTACCCACTTTAAGACTAGAAATTAGGGTGCCCCATTTCAGGTTTACAGACTTGTCCAGAAAGATGAACTTATGCAAATTGTGGTGTACATTTTGTGCATGCCAAAAATTACCTTGCTATATTTTAAGGCTCCAAGCATTTTAATCTTAAATTAATTTAAACACTGCACGGGTGGACTGACTCTCTCTCTCCCCCAGTTTAGGGGTTTGTCTGTTCAACAGGCTAATCTCTTGAACCATTGGATGGATTTTGATGGGGTTTACACTATTCTATACAGCATTGGTCAAGGAAGGTTTAGGTGTATGAACCATTCATTTATGACAACAGGGAGCTGAGCAATTACTATTTTAGTGAAGCAAGTCGCAGAATAAAACTGTTGTGCTGTGTGAGTGACTGACTGTTACTGTTGCAGGGGCGAGGGCTGCTCTCTGATTGGCTCTCAGACACAGTAAGACCCAATCAGAGCAAAAATTCTGCCCTGTTGCTTAGCAGCAGCCTAGAGAGGGGAGGGAGTAAGGGACTGAGCAGGGTCACGTCTCAGGGAGGCAGACAGAGAGTGAGGGAGAGCATCCAACGAACCCATGAAAATCCCCTGATGCAGACACAGTAGCCAGGAAGGAGTCAGGGGAGGCATAGCTATCATGAATGAAAGAAACAAACAACCATCAGAACCCCATCAAATGATTTCCATTTGATGGTTGCAAACATCGGACTACCACCATCAAATGTAAAAAACACTACCATCAGAACAAAAACACAGATGGTTAGTAACCATCGGATTCTGATGTCTTTCGCTATGCTGAACCTGCAGTTGGACTTTGGCAACCATTTGAACACTGTGAAGTTCCTGCTCAGCTGCATGCCCTCGATGAACAGGATGCACCTCTAATGGAAGTGTGCAGTGTTCTCGAACAGGGGAACCAAGGTGAGGAAGCTCAATGGGAAGTCCAGGAAATACAGGGTATATTGTGCAAAGAGGACATTGCTCATCACCATGTTCGGCAGCCTGGGAAGGATGCACATGGAGGTTATGGAATAATGCACAGGTGCCCCAGCCACGTGGACATGCGCTGATAATGTTTACGGTAGCTGCAATACAAATCTCTCATCCATGATCCTACTGCCCTTCCCAGCACATCCCAGTGGCCAGGACCCAGCGAGATGCAGGGCAGCAGTAGTGGGGGTTGTGGTGACACTGGTGACATGCAGGGGGCACGACTGGGAAGCAGGGGATTCTGGTGAGATGCAGAGGCGTGTGGTGAGATGCAGGGGGCTGTGGTAAAAAGCAGGAGTGAGAAGCAGAGGCCTGTGGTGAGATGCAGGGGGCTGTGGTGAGATGCAGGGGGCTGTGGTAAGAACCAGTGGCAGGAGTGAGAAGCAGGGGCCTGTGGGGAGATGCAAAGGGTCTAAGGTGAAATATAGGATGCTGTGGTAAAATGCAGTGGACAGGAGTGAGAAGCAGGAGGCTGTTATGAGATGCAGGAGGCAGGAGTAAGAAGCAGGAATCTGTTGTGAGATGCAGGGGGCTATGGTGAGATGCAGGGGACTGTGGTGACATGGCGTAGGTTGTTATGAGATGCATGGGGCTGTGGTGAAATATAGGATGCCGTGGAGAGATGTTGCAGGGGGTTGTGGTAAGAACCAGTGGCAGGAGTGATAAGCAGCAGCCTGTGCTGAGATGCAGGGTGCTGTGGTGAAATATATGGTTACATGGCGTAGGTTGAACTTGTTATGAGATGCAGGGGGCTGTGGTGAGATGAAATTGCTCCCGTGTGAAGCCGGGGCGGGTAGCTAGTTTAATATATAATGTAATGTTGAATACAGTGATGGGATCAGCTTTTATTTTTATGTATTTCTTCCTCAAAGGGGTCATTACTTGTTCTACAGTATGTTTTTATTTGCAATTTAGAAAGAAAAACGTGTTTAATGTTCTTGGTCTTTTCTTTGACATTACATTTATGTTGATAAGTGGCTTGTAATTCTGCAACAAGATACATTTTATTTGCATTAACAATGAAGATAAAATATAAAAAGCACCAAAGTGAATTGATTTTTAACTAAATGCTAAATAAATATTCTATGCAACCATTTGCCAGACTGCATTATATGATGGTACGTACAGTAATGGTAATGCTGTCAATGGTATCATTTGAAGTCTGCAGGGGGCCCATGTGCAGATGTCCCTAGTCCCCTTCCCCATTGAATAAATGGTACTGACTAGGGGTGAGCGGGTTCGGATTTCTGAAATCCGAACCACCCCGAGCCTCCCCGATCCGAGGCCGTTCCGAGTCAGGCTTGACTTTTCCCGCCTGACTCGGATCTGAAATCGAGGCAAAACGTCATAATCCCGCCTTCCGGGTCTCGCGGGTTTTGGATCCTATATAACAGTGTTGGCTAACCTTGACACTCCAGCTGTTGTGGAACTATATATCCCAGCATGCCCTACCACAGTTTTAGCATGCCCTAATAGCAAAACTGTAGCAGTGCATGCTGGGTTATGTAGTTCCATAACAGGTGGAGTGTCAAGGTTAGCGAACACTGCTATATAAGGTCGCGTCGGTGCCATATTCTCACTCGGCTGTGGACAGTGAAGAGGGAGGGTGGGAGTTAGGGCTGGCTGGGCTGTGTAGTGTAGTGTAGAGCAGTGTAGTGTTGTGCTGTGCTGTGCTGCGCTGTGCTGCTGTTGTCCATAGGCGCTGTGTCCACTCCTCCAAAGTCCATAGGGGCTGGCTGGACTGTGTTGTGCAGTCAGTTGTCCATAGGGGCTGTGTCCACTCCAAAGTCCTGTGCAGTGTCCCAGTCCTAAAGGGGTGCTGTAGTGTTGTCCAGGGGGAGCTCTGTCCATCAGGGGTGCTCCCCCAAGTGCAAAAAATATATATATTTTTTCTGTGTATGTGAATTTTGTGCACAGTAGCCGCATGTGCATCAACAAAGTAGTGCCAAGCGTGCGCCTGTGTCATAAATAAAGGGCCGGCTGGCTTGACCGTTAAAGGGTGCTGTAACCCCCAAAGTGCACTCTAAACAAAATAAAAAATATTTTCTGTGTTTGTGAATTGTGTGCACTGTGGCTGCACGTGCATCAACAAAGGAGCAGCGCCAAGCGTGCGCCTGTGTCCCATTAGTAAAGGGCCAGCTGGCTTGTCCATTAAAGGGTGCTGTAACCCCCAAAGTACACTCCAAACAAAAAATATATATATTTTCTGTGTTTGTGAATTGTGTGCACTGTAGCCGCACGTGCATCAACAAAGTAGTGCCAAGCGTGCGCCTGTGTCATAAGTAAAGGGCCGTCTGGCTTGACCGTTAAAGGGTGCTGTAACCCCCAAAGTGCACTCCAAACAAAATAAAAAATATTTTCTGTGTTTGTGAATTGTGTGCACTGTGGCTGCACGTGCATCAACAAAGGAGCAGCGCCAAGCGTGCGCCTGTGTCCCATTAGTAAAGGGCCGGCTGGCTTGTCCGCTAAAGGGTGCTGTAACCCCCAAAGTACACTCCAAACAAAATAAAAAAATATTTTCTGTGTTTGTGAATTGTGTGCACTGTGGCTGCACGTGCATCAACAAAGGAGCAGCGCCAAGCGTGCGTCTGTCTGTTAAAGGGTGGTGTAACCCTCAAAGTGCGCTCCACAAACAATAAAAAAATTCTTCTTTTTTTTCTGTCTTTGTGAATTGTGTGGGCTGTAGCCGCACCTGCATCCTCAAAGCAGCAGCGACAAGCGTGCTTCTGTCTGTTAAAGGGTGGTGTAACCCTCAAAGTGCGCTCCACAAAAAATAAAAAATTATTTTTTTTCCTGTCTTTGTGAATTGTGTGGGCTGTAGCCGCACCTGCATCCTCAATCAGCAGCGACAAGCGTGCGTCTGTCTGTTAAAGGGTGGTGTAACCCTCAAAGTGCTCCAAAAAATAAAAAACTATTTTTTTATGTGGTTGTGACTTGTGTGTGATGTAGCCACACGTGCATCAACACAGTAGCAGCGCCAAGCGTGCACCTGTGTCATAAGTCAAGGGCCGGTTTGGACATCTGGTCCGGACTGAAGGACATGCCAACAATTTCTGACAAGTCTACTGTCACTGCATATGATACTGTCCTCAAAGCAGCAGTGACAAGCGTGCCTCTGTCTGTTAAAGGGTGGTGTAACCCTCAAAATGCGCTCAACAAACAATAAAAAAATTCTTCTTTTTTTTTCTGTCTTTGCAAAATGTGTGGGCTGTAGCCGCACCTGCACCCTTAAAGCAGCAGCGACAAGCGTGCGTCTGTCTGTTAAAGGGTGGTGTAACCCTCAAAGTGCGCTCCACAAACAATAAAAAAATTCTTCTTTTTTCTGTCTTTGTGAAATGTGTGGGCTGTAGCCGCACCTGCATCCTTAAAGCAGCAGCGACAAGCGTGCATCTGTCTGTTAAAGGGTGGTGTAACCCTCAAAGTGCGCTCCACAAACAATAAAAAAATTCTTCTTTTTTCTGTCTTTGTGAATTGTGTGGGCTGTAGCCGCACCTACATCCTCAAAGCAGCAGCGACAAGCGTGCGTTTGTCTTTTAAAGGATTACATCGGTGACAGCATCCAAGTAGGCATGTCAGACAGTCCGTACATGTACTGGCAGGAAAAAGAGGCAATTTGGAGGCCCCTGTACAAACTGGCTCTATTTTACCTGAGTTACCCCCCCTCCAGTGTGCACTCCGAAAGAGTGTTTAGTGCAGCCGGGAACCTTGTCAGCAAAAGGCATAGGAGTTTGCTTCCACAAAATGTGGAGAAGATGATGTTCATAAAAATGAATTATCAACTCTTCGAGGGAGACCAGCCTCCAGAACGTACAGAGGGACCTTTGGTGGTGGATTCCAGTGGGGACGAATTAATACTTTGTGAGGATGAGGATGTACACAACACGGAAGAGGGTGAGGAATCGGTGAATGATTAGGATGAGGACGACATCTTGCCTCCGTAGAGCTAGTTTGTGCAGGGACAGATTAATTGCCAGCTTGTTTTGTGGGGGCCCAAACGAACCAATCATTTCAGCCACAGTCGTGTGGCAGACCCTGGCGCTGAAATGATTGGTTTGTTAAAGTGTGCATGTCCTGTTATACAACATAAGGGTGGGTGGGAGGGCCCAAGGACAATTCCATCTTGCACCTCTTTTTTTTCTTTGCATTATGTACTGTTTGGGGGCCTAGTTTTTCAAACTGCCATCCTGTCTGCCACTGCAGTGTCACTCCTAGATGGGCCACGTGTTTGTGTCGCCCACTCGTGTCGCTTAGCATAGTCATCCATCTACCTCGGTGCAACCTTTTGGACATAAAAACACTATTGTGAGGTGTGAGGTGTTCAGAATAGTCTGGAAATGAGTGGAAATTAAGGTTTTTGAGGTTAATAATAGCATAGGAGCAGAAAAACCAACACATTTTAGCTGTTTTTATGCTTTTTAAAAAAAAAATACAGATCCAAAACACCGAAGGGTGGTTTTAGCAAAACCAATCCAGTTCCAAAACACGAAGAAAGATCCAGATCCAAAACCACAACACGAAAAGTGGCCGGTGCACACCCCTAGTACTGACACATTTGCAGATCACAATGGCACTGTGCTAGACTCTACTGCATGTGCACCGTATTTCCAGCATTACCTCTATTTATAGATATGCCATTATTACGCACCTTAGACAGGGGCCAGAAGGGCAGTTTTGAGAATCTGTGCCCTCTTACATAAAATAACTATGTCGCAGTGATAAAATGTTTTTCATAAAATGACCAATCTTTTTCATTACTTTAGATTAATTCACATTAAAGGGTATAATAAATCACTTTAGCATCTTCATTATAATGTCTGAACATATGGATTCAACACTACATTAGCATCTCCAGAGTTTTTATGTTATCATGATAATTATTGAGATTATGTCACGCAGAACCACACTATGGGCCGTATCTAATTAGAAGCGAAAAGTCCTTTGCCGGACTTTTCGCCGTCATTGCTGGTTTTGGGTGCGAAAAAGTATCGCGCTCATTCCCGCTTATCCCCGTATTCAATTCCAAATCGGCGAAAACGGGACCTGGCGAAACTGAAATCGGTGAAAAATTCTGTCAGTTTTGGGAAAATCGGCCTGACTCCCCCCAAAAGATGCTCTGACATGGGGGATGATTATAGGTACCCCCGAATAGTACTACTGAAGGTATTTGGGGTTTTTAAATGGTCTCAATCGGCGCTTTTAGTGTCTTTCAGTAAGTGGTGAAGAATAGCATATTGCAACTTTTTGTTGGGGAAAATAAGTATTCCCATCAAATTTGGGGTACATGAAAATGGGTGCCAGCATATTTTAAAGTTGTTAAAGTCAAGCATTAAAAGCGCCAAAAACGCACCTTCAGCAAAGACCTGAAATCAAAAGTACACCTCCCCCATACTTCCAGACCCCCCTAAAGGCTATTTCGCGAGTTTTTTAATTTGTACCCCCACTTCGATTTTTTTCAAAGTGATTTTTTGGGGTGTCCTTTGTGGGGATTTTTTGCATTTTTTGACGCAGTTAGCGTCAGGGGAGGTGTCCAAACGGTGCAGGGTGGTTCCCACAACATTGCACCCCAAAACCCCAATTCAGCACTTTTTTCTGTCAGGTATTCATAGGCAAAACTTTTTCGCCTATTACTGTACATTGCAGTGCGTTATCGCACCGGCGAAAAAAGACACTACAATTGAATACAGGGATAAATAAAATTGGCGAAAATTACGTAGTCGGCGAAAAAGTATCGCGGAAACTGACTTTTCGCTTCTAATTGAATACTGCTGTATGTCTGCTACCATCCAGTTAAAGCACACCTGTCACCTTCACACTGTTGTTGTAGCCATATGCATATTTATCACAATCCGCATCTCAGATGTGGATGGGATGTGATAAATTTAACCAAATTCGCAATGCGATAATTGAACACATTGCAAGGAAAACATGCAGTGTTGGTGGCTCTGGAGGACCAGGGTTGGCTACCCCTGCTCCAGGAGTGATTAATTGCCTATTGCAGAGGTTCCCAAACTCCGCCATTATAGTCCAAGTTTTAAAGGTATCCATGGTTGAGCCTAGATGGTTAATTCAAATTTGCTTAGGTGCTAATTATGTCACGTGCTCAAGCATGGATATCCTTAAAACCTGGACTGTACTGGCAGAGTTTGGGAACCTCTGACCTAGTGGATAATGAATATCCTGATTTACTCTGCCCAGTTAGAAAGTAGATGAGTACACAGACACAAAGACACACAAACAAACAAATACAGAAAATCAAACACAGATACAGAAACATACACAGAGACATTCACAGACAGACTCACAGAGACAGACAGATATAAAAACAGGCAGACACAGAGACACTTATAGGAACACACACAAACGGAGACACTGATAACAGACAGAGACACACATACTGTACACAGAAAGACACATTCAGAGATAGACGGTCATACAGAGACAGAAAGACAAATACATAAACACTAACAAACAGGCACACCAAGTGGCACATTTATTAAACAATATTTGTGGGATATACCACCAAAATACCCATATTCAGGGGGTAGCCAGAAATATTATGGATCCCTGGGATTTTATCCCCAATATCTGCCATGGTCCCTCCTTTTCCGACCGAAAGGCAGTCCCATAGGCCTCATACATTACATTAATACAGCATTTTCTCTAGAGTCTTTAATGTAAAATTTTTGTTTCTTTGAGTTGATTAATTTTTCTATCTTTTGGAAACAATTTAAGAAAGTTTCAAGATCAAATTAATATTATTTTCATCCTTTGTTGTGGGGCCCATAAAAAGAGTGCAGCCCATAGGCCGGTGCTTATTCTATTTGCCCATTGCTTTCAATGGGGGCTTCTATACAGTCAGATTTACTAAGCTATGGAATGCAAAGCATTTCGGAGCTTGGCCTGGAAGCTAACGCCATCTGCAGTTGGCGTTAGCCTGTAGTAGTCTATGGGCTCCTTGCCTCATATTCTCTGTCGCCCCCCTACAACATTTATCACATTTGCATTAAAAATGTTGTTTGTGATAAATATGCCCCACAGAGAGAGACAAACAAACTCTAAGAGGACACATGGCAGGAGAACAGGAAGAGTACACCACATGTGTCAATATGTATGATATATGTATTGTACTGTTAAAAATAAAAAAACATTTCTTTAATACTGTACATACTGTATAACATAAACCATGAATGGGTGGGTTAACTCCTTGCTTGTTAATCTGCAATAGTATTAAAACATCACCTTAAATTGCAGAAGTGTCAGGGATAAGTCAATGACTGTCCACCTTTCATGATGCACCCCTTACCAAGCATGTAAAATGTGGCTAAAGTTGCATACACACAGCACAATTTAAATGAACAATATGAACGATAACGATATCGTTCATATCGTTAATTTTTATGCTGCCAGTGATTGACCAATGATGCATGTTCCCGCATGGACGATAACGATATCGTTAATCGTCCATGCATGCAGGCCAACTTGGACGATATCTATCAGTGCCTGCAGGAGGGAATGGTTGTTGGTCATGGGTGATATTTTTGGTGTGTGGATGAAAATTCAAGGGAGATCGTTCAGCGATTTTGATCGCTGAACAGATCGTCCCGTGTGTATGCAGCTTAACAATACTGGTTCCTAAGCAGAGATATTGGTAGCACAAAAAACTGTCATGTGGCCATATTATACTTTGGAGCTATGAATTGGGTAAGGTTCTGCAATTTTAGAATTCCAGTAATATGTAATCTGAAGCAAAAGCCTTTACCAGTTTTCAGATAGTTATAATTTAACAAGACCTGTGGGCGTATGTAATAGCTTGCGACTTCCAGCCGCTGTGGGAACTCCTGCTAATCTTCCCATATTTTTAAAGTGGCAATCATTTTAAACCAGCCAATTCCTCCAGTTAGAAGGAATATAATTTGGGATCCTTGCATTCACAGAATCGCCATAAAATGGTTTCAATCTATGGAGTGCAAAGGAAAATTGTCAATGTTGGTCCCTGTGAAATGTCGGCATTTCAACCATCCCCATGGTGTTCCGGTGGTACTTCGTGGCCATCAATTGAATTCCCCCTATTATGTTATTTTAGTGAATATTTTAATTATGAAAACAAATAAATGAAAACAACCTTAGCTAAATACAGAGGCATTAATTTACAAATATATATTTTAATCCAAATGTAAACCTTTTAACCTTTTTCTTCACAATTGCTTCTTTTTCTTTTTACATTAACCAGAAAATGTTCTTAATATAAACATCCTGTTGCATTTACCACCCTGGACTTCAAAAGTGATGTTCTAGAACGAATGTTATCTTGTGAATAAATGGAATAGATAGGTTTATTTACACCTATTTTTATAAACTCCTTCCCATGAATATTTATAAAATGAAATGATTTAGGTACAGTGAATTTTCACACAGTAAATTCTGCTAATGTGCAAAGTCTTATTCCCTCTACAGCATGTAAAAAAATATCCAGGTTTTGTATTTACAAACATTGGATGTTTCGATTAGCCATTAACTTTGTTTGTACACATGTAAGAGGGAACTTTATTAATGCAAGTCATCGTTCATGCTATTAACCCTGCAAGTTTAGCTTTCTATAGATTTATAATGCATTTCGTCATTAGCAACGGCTGTATATTGTTAGAATGTATAAAACGTTATGTACTTAAAGATTAAAAAGAAATATTAAAACCTCCTATGAATATTTAAAGAATACTTAGCTAGAAGAACTTCCTTTGACACTGGGTTTCTTCCTAGTCTTTCATTATTCTTTTGATCCAACCAAAGTCCCTCACACGTTAGCAAATAGAGGATCAAGTCTCTTTTTTTTAAAGACATATTAGATAAATTACTGTTATCTGAAAGAAAGTGTTGCTATTGCTTTTAAATTACTAGTAGATTATTCTCAATCTTATATTATGTTCAACAAAGAGCAAAACTACACTTCATGTTTTAAGAGCACTCTACAATGTAATAGATCATCCTGTGTCCCCGGCTGGGTCCTTGACCTCCCCTCAATGCGTGGTGAGATTACAAATGTATTTGTACTTGTGGTAATAATCTGCAAGTGTTTTATTTAGGACTGAGATAAAATGGACAATGTATTATATATGTAATTGTATTTATTGCAGTGGGGACAGACAGTGTCAGACTGAGGCATGAAAGGCCCACCGGGGGAATGCAATGATAGGGCCCATACTTAGGGGTGTGGCCAGCCTCCAGAGAGGTAATAGCCATCCTTCATAGAGGCTTGGCTAACCATTAAAGAGTGTGGATGGTCTGGGCCTCTTTAAATATACATATACAGTATATAGTAAAAACTGCTAATGCATGCATAATAATGTACCAGATTAATAACAGCAATGCACTGTAGAACATACACCATAGTCCTGTGCAGTATAATGTAACATGGTTCTAATGTTTAATTCAAGTGCACAGACTGGAACCTGATCCCTAGAGGAGGGGATGGGCTCTCAAGCAGTGGGGCCCCCAGGGGTTTCCCCTGTACCACTGTGGGAAAGTCAGACCTTGGGGACAGATTTGATCCTCAGTTACTTATAATAGTAATAATAATAACCCAAATGTTTGGAGCTGTTGTAGGCAGTGGAGAGGAGATGACAGTAAGAAAAGCAAATGAGGGAAAAGGGCCCTGCTTGGGAGAGCTTACAATCTAAATGACATAAGTAGTGTACACACTAGATGATATGCTCCCTGAGCGATATCGTCTAGTGAGTCCCCGGCAGGGTGTGCTCAATGTCATTCATGACATTGAGCACACACGCTGAACGATATCATTAACGATATCGTTCAGCGCCGGGCTCTCTCCCCCATTCCCCAACATGCAGCAACCTGACGATATCATCAGGTTGGCCTGCATGTTTATCCGATGAACAATAATGACGAATGACCCGCGGGAACGCGCAACGTCGTTATCATTCATCGTTTTGGTGTTAAAAATGGACGATATCGTTATCGTTCAGTTGTCCACTTTAATCACCCAGTGTGTACGCACGTATACAGTTATTTGAATATCACATCAAACATTGTCAGTTTCTGAGTATTAAAAAAGTGTAAGTAACAACCTTTTTTTTCCATTTTGCTTCAAACACATACAAATGCACAAACGGCAAATATATATTTAAAAAAGCATGAAATAAAAAGCTGAATAAAAGTGGGTTTCTTACGCTAATAGTGCTACGTGTTTCACAGATCACGTCTGCTTCATCAGGCCCCTGTCACATCGTCCATGGGAGAGGGACAGGGTCAGGATTTCAGGAGGAGAATGGAAGCAGCAGAAGCTACAGAGGGCCTGATTCAGCAAGGATCACTATTCTACTTATACGCACGTAACGCAGTTGCTAATATCAGCGGTGATATGCAAATAATTCCATTCGCATTGCGATTGTAGCCTAACATAAGGACGCCCACTTCCTCTTACTCAGATCCATATACTTTAGCAACATAGCAAAATAATCAGTAACATCGAGTAACATTGGACCCATACGCACAGGTAAGGCAGGTCAGACCTCACTCAGGAATTGCTAACTTCAGCACACGCTATGAGACCTCAGGCTGCTTACGGTATCGCAGTGGATAATTTATGCACACCCATGCAACGGCATTGAAACTTGAAACGCGCTGGCACGCCTGCGTACACCCAGATACTCTCCCCATCACCATCGACAAACGGCACTATCTGTCAATCACTCTGCGATGGGTTTGCGTAGCTGCTGCGATCGCAGTGGCCAGTTCGCGCACACGTAGTGCAAAGCATACGCATGCGCAGTACGCAACAATCGTCCGATTGCGTGCCTATTAGCAACTGCGATCCTTGTTGAATCAGGCCGTGAGAGTTTAAGTGGAAGGAGCAGGGTTACCAGAAGCACAAATTACTAGTTCTGCTGAGCTCCTACAAAACTGTTACATGAAAGGTACAGTATGGTGTTAAACACATCTCTTTATGAAACAAAGTTTATACGTTAAATTTGTTTAGTATATAATTTTTCTGTAAACATTAAAAATACTGAATATCGATTAATTTCCTGGATATTCAGTTGAAAATATGCCTTGTTTGTTGTTCCACACTTGGCACTGAACTACAACCCCACTGCACCGTGCAATGAACTGACAATCAAGACTTTATTCGATGGTTCTGCAAAATGGTGAAGCAAAAGCAAAGTTTAAATATTGTGTCACCAGAGCTCCGGACCTCTGTAATCGCCAACTGAGCCACTAAATTCCATGTTTGAGAAGTTTTGCGGCAGTGTTGCTCATCTCAAGTTTGAAGCCTTTAAATCACGGGAGAAATCGATACAATATCTATCACATTTAATAGGAGATAAGCGAGCCAGCCTGGTTTCCAAACTCATCTTTATGTTTTTGGCTTGGTGCAGGTTGCTATTTTCTATCTGGTTTTGGTCTAAATGAAAACTTTGCATTTGATTTTTAAAAAACTTACAAAACCATATACTTTTTATGATACACTATGTTTTGGGTGTGTTGATTTATAATACAGCATTTATAAAATGTATATTTATTTAAATTTGCCATCTATTTTATAATAACCACCATGCAAATTAAACATGGCTGATATACCGTAGGAGCACATCCAGTTAATGTGTGCAAAATTTGCAACTGGATAATACATTTTGCAAATGAGCAATCTGATTTTTGGGTCTTTATATCATTGTCACAGTGTTTGCTGTAGTATTTAACATTCTGTATTGACACTTAGGGGTAAATTTACTAAGAATTGAGATTGGTCGAGATGCCAATCTCGGATGATTTAAGGGTTGATTTTCATCTTGCAAATTTACTAAAGGTAAAGTCGGGTGAGATAGAGAGAGATTTCTCTCTTCTCACTCGTAAAACTTGGGGGAGATAGATAACTCGAATCAACTCACCATCGGGCAAATCGGAAACATACAAAAATCATTGTGATTTGTGTATGTTTCTGCCTAAATTATTTAAAAAAAAAATTATGTGAGTTCCCCCCCCCCAAAAGCCTAACCAGCCCCGGACTTGTCAGCCTGTTCTGGTACCTAAAATTATGGTGAACAGAAAGAGTAGGGTTCCACCATAATTTAGGTACTAGCACCAGGCTGCAGGGCCAGTCCTGGATTCAAATATAGGGGGAAATAATTGCGTAGGGGTCTCCCTATATTTAAAATTAGCACCGGACCCAAAATGACCGGGGTGTAATGCCACAGCCCGGAGACACTATTACCGGGTCTCCAGGGCCAAAGCATTATCACCCCTAGCCGCTCAGGCAAAGCAGGGGATCTCAGGGGAGGTGGGGAACCCCTAAAAAAGGGGTCCCCCTCTTCTGAAACCCCAGACTTGGTCTGAAGCCCTGGACTCTTCCCCGCATCCCTGGGCTGTGGGTACGGGGGTAATAAAGTGTTAAATTGAAATAAACTATTGTATTTTACAGTGGAACTACAGGTGCCAGCATGCCTGCCCTTTCGCACTTGTGGAACTACAAGTGCCAGCAGGCGGCCGGCACCCATACCTCCACTGTAAAATAAATAGTTAAATAAAGGCAAAACACACACACCTTAGACAGTACAAGTTTAATACACGCATACATCAATCACACATACTTACCTGTACCAGCCGGTCGATCCACTTGTCCCAAGTAGAAATCCGTGTGCATGGCCCTGCAAAAAAGATCCTATACTCACCTACATCCTGGCGCTGCTCTCCATAGCATCCACGGTCTTGTTAAAACAAAAAAACGACTTACCCGAACCAAGACGAACAGGTGTGAGTATATGCTGTTACATATACTTACACCTTGCAAAACGACAGATGACCGAAGTCAACTGAAATTTCTCACAGGCCACTAGCCAATCAGCGACCGCTTTACATGTAGCAGCCGCTCATTGGCTGGGACCCACGTGGGTTACAGCCAATGAGCGTCCGCTACATGTGAAGCAGCCTCTGAATGGCTGGTGGGATGTGGGATTCCTGTGACGTCCCGTCAGCTGGCATTCGCGAAGTATCCAGCGGGATTAATCTCAGTGAAATCGGGACCATCTCGAATCTTAGTTAATTTACCCCTTATTGTAGTGAAACTGAATGTTGTACTACTGAAATTTATCACAATGACCCCTCAAGCGATGAAAAGCAAAATCTTGTCCTGTCTGCAAAGCAATGAAATTTAATTTGATGTTAGTTGATGTTAGTTTAAGGATTCTTGGCATCCAGTCAGAGCCCAGTAGTGAGATGGGGAGGAGTCATCCAGTCAGAGCCCAGTAGTGAAATGGGGAGGAGTCAGACCAGCAGCTTTCCAGAGTGGGATCAGGAAGAGGTGACTGTGCTGTTCTGTATCTCCTCTCCAGCAGCTTGTCAGAGATCAAAACACCATCCATTAAGGCAGGGATGGGGGGAACCTCAGGCCCAGGGGCCATATAAGGCCCTCGGAATAATTTTTTCTGGCCCTTGAAGCTTTTTCTGCTAGCCTCATCTGGCTAGCAGGGTGCCTAAAATGGCACACTGCAGCCAGAATCTATGCAGCAGTACCGCCTTTAGCATCCTTAGGACAATTCAGATGGACACACCACTGCCCTTACAGCTCCACAGAGCATCATCAGGATGCTCTAGGCATTGCTGTAAACACTGGTGATTGCGGCCTCTGTCCCATGTGGCGTTACATGGAGGGGCATGGCCCGCACTGGGCCCACAAATAATGTTATATATATCAAACTGGCCCTCAGCAGAACAAAGGTTCCCCACCCCTGCATTAAGGTGATGTTTTTATTAGAGATGAGCGGGTCCGGTTCTCAGAGACCCAGACCCACCCAAACATAGGGGATCCAAGTAGGATCCGAGCAGGGGTGTATCTTGGGGTCCGTGCACCCCTGGCAAACTAAGGGACTGGTGCCCCCCTCCAATGACTGCTTCTACTTGAAAAAAATAAAATAACACACACTAGGGGTAGTTTAATTCAGACACCTGTAGAAATAGGGAGAATATATTTTTTTATTTCTCTTTTTAATATATATATCTTTTACAGAACTTACTCTATTGCAAACCACTATCAATGCCAAAAAACACAAGAAAAGCTTGAAAACATAGCGTCAAAAACAAACATGCATTATGGGTAAAATAGTTTACATATATTCAAATTGGACTGTCTACACTGCATTGTGCTTTTTAACTCTGCCATATAATTCACAGGTAAAACATCCCACATGGGTCCATTGCAATCACACACACATTAATAGAAGCAGTCCATATTAGGATTATATCTTAATCCTAACACCAGAGTATCCACAACCTATAAAGATCATGGTCAATTCCCCATACTGAGGAAAAGATAAACTTATTAGTGCTTACACTGGGGGCAGTTCAACTTAAATACCTGTAGAAATGGGGAGAGAATATATATATATATATATATATATATATATATATATATATATAACAGGCAGGCGGCACTCCCAGTAAAAAAAACGATCAACACAGGACCGTGAACCAATTCACCACCGACGTTTCGGGGCCTTTTAATACCCCATTATCAAGGTTGATAATGGGGTATTAAAAGGCCCCGAAACGTCGGTGGTGATTTGGTTCACGTTCCTGTGTTGATCGTTTTTTTTACTGGGAGTGCCGCCTGCCTGTTATATTTACGATTTCAGTTTTTCTGGTATCATTGGAGGGCACCCATCGTCTTATTTCAGCTATTGGGAGTGCCACCCTAGGACGGTTTATATATATATATATATATATATATATATATATATACTTTTTTTTTAATATATATATATTTTTATATTTTTTCAGTTATAACACTTACTACATGCAAGCACTGTTTATTAATTTCTATATGTCAACAACACAGGAAATGAGGGCATCAATAACAAACAAGGTGCATTGTGGGCAAGATAATTTGCATATATGCAAATTACCTAGTGAATAGAGCATTGTGGTTGATGTGGTGTTGCACTCTTTTCCTGCAAGGTTGACATATGGGACTTAGTGAGTGGTGATTGGTATGTAGTGGGTATTGTGGGAGAAGAGATATATTAGGAAAAAAAAAAATGAGTCTCTCTAATTTTAAATGTTTCTGATATAAAGGGACATATAAGAAGCCTGATACACATTAGCAATCAATGCTGGACACTGAAAAGAGCAGAGGAGACAGAAGGCGACCAGGGCTCATTTACTAATGACAGCTGTCTGCGGGACACTGCGCAGAGCAAACAGGAGACCAGTGATCATTTGCTAATGATGTCAGGTGGCAACGGCGCCAAGGCGAGGGCCATCCAGGCAAATAGGAAGATACGCCCCTGGATCTGAGTACAGCTCAGGTTTTTCTGCCTAACTTGGAATCCAAAACGAGGCAAAACATCATCATCCTGCTGTTGGATTCTTGCGGGTTTTGGATGCTATAAAGGTCCCGGTGATGGCGCCATTTTCACTCCAGCTGTGGAGAGTGTACAGAACAGACATGCTCTGTTCTTCTCTGTTGTTCAAGGGTGCATAGTTGTCGGGCTGGGGCTGCAGTACATAAAGTGGGGGGTGCTGCTCTGTCACTGTCCTGTCAATCAAGGGGCTAGGGCTGATGTTCACAAAGGGGTGCTGTGTTGTCCAGGGGTGCTCTGTCAATCCAGGGGTGCTCTTTCCCAGTGTAAAAATTAATAAAATGTTAAATTAATAATTATCATTCCACAAAAAAAAAAATTTTTTTTATTGTTTTCTGTGTGCTGACTACGCTATTATTGTTCGGTGACACTGCCGGCCAGACCACAGTTTATCATCCACGTATTTGTGACTCTGCAGGTGGTTCATCCGCACTCCACAGTGGTGCTTTGTTGTCCATAAAAGGGTGCTGTGTTGTTCATCAAGGGGCTGCTGCCTGGTCCAGGGGTGCTCTTCCCCAGTGTAAAAAAATATATTGTTTGGTGACACTGCTGGCCAGATCGCAGTTTATCATCCATGTATTTGTGACTCTGCAGGTGGTCCATCCGCACTCTGCAGGGGTGCTTTGTTGTCCATAAAGGGTTGCTGTGTAGTTCATCAAGGGGCGGCTACCTCGTCCAGGGATGCTCTTCCCCAGTATAAAAAATTATTGTTCAGTGACACTGCCGGCCAGACTGCAGTGTACCATCCACATATTTGTGACTCTGCAGGTGGTCCGCACGCACTCCACAGGGGTGCTTTGTTGTTCATAATGGGGTGCTGTGTTGTTCATCAAGGGACTGCTGTCTGGTCCAAGGGTGCTTTTCCCCAGTGTAAAAAAATAATTGTTCGGTGACACTGCCGGCCAGACCGCAGTTTATCATCCATGTATTTGTGACTCTGCAGGTGGTCCATCCGCACTCCGCAGGGGTGCTTTGTTTTCCATAAAGGGGTGCTGTGCTGTGCTATTCAACATAGGGCTGCTGCCTCATCCAGGGGTGCTCTTCCCCAGTGTAAAAAAAATAAAAGTTAAATAAAATTAGCATTCCACAAATAAATTTTATAAAAAGATATTTTTTTCAGGCCAGACCGCAGTTTATCATCCACGTATTATGACACTGTAAGTGCTAGCGCAGTATATTATTCATTTCTTATTCATAAAAAATATTGAGACACTGTAAGTGGTAGCGCAGTGTTTTACTCATAAAAAATCTTTTGACACTAAGGGGTAAATTTACTAAGAATCAAGAAAGGTCGAGATGACCTTCTCGGGTAATTTATTAAATTTTTTCCTGCTTGCAAATGTACTTATTTAAAGGCAAAAGTCGGGTGAGTTAGAGAGAGATTTCTCTCATCTCACTCGTAAAACTCAGGTGAGATAGCAATCTCGAATCAAATCACCATCAGACCAAATCGGAAGTACTTTTCACCTAAAACATATATCTCTCAAATTTACCAAGAATCGGGATGACAAGCTCGGGTGAGATAGGAGCAAACTCTGTCAAAATCACTTTCCCAACTCCCCGAGCTGCAGGATGGTCAGAAACATACACAAATCATTATGATTTGTGTATGTTTCTTTCTGCAAACGGTTAAAATAGGGTTAATTTAAAAAAAAATTACGTGAGGTCCCCCCCAAAACACTAACCAGCCCCGAACTTGGCAGCTAGTCCTGGTTTTTATCATTACAGGGAACAAAATGTGTAGGGTTCCAGTGTAATTTAAGAACCTGCACCAGGCAGCAGGGACAGAGCTGGTTTTAAATATACTGTGATAAAAATTGATGTGAGGTACCCCGTATATTTAAAACCAGCCCAGGACCCTTTTTAACAGAGGACTGATGCCAAAGCGAGGTGTGCCCTTTCACCGGGCCCCCCAGCCGCAACATCAGCCCTGACCGCTAGTCAGCCCAGGCCATGTATCCCTGGGGAGTTGGGGACACCCCCCAATAAAGGGGTCACCCTCTCCAGGGCACACCTGGCCTAGGCTGATAGCCCAGAGCTATCCCCGCCACCCCTGGGCAGTGGGTGGTGGGTTGATAGTGTTTGTGTATTGTGTCAAAATTAGAATATTTCACATCGTCTTTACAGTGGAACTACAGGTGCCAGCAAGCCTACCCTGCATGCTGATACTTGGAGAACCACAAGTACCAGCATGCGGGGCATTAAGGGCTCAATTGTACGTGTAGTTCCCCTGTATAGAAATGTGTAAAATAAGCACAACACTCACCGTGAAAATAAAATTGTATTACATACATACATACTCACCTGCTGCCAGATGTTCACGTCCCCTTGTCAACGTACAGTATCCAATAGAAGTACCTGTAAAAAAACCTCCAATACTCACCTATTGTCCCATGATGTTCTTCGCAGTAAGCTAGAGAGGCCCGGATACTCTGTATCAGCACGCATCAGCATGTTGATACAGTAACAATAATGAGAACTCAGGGCTTGAGCTCCCATTATTGCCGGGACGTCAGCCAATCAGCAGCGGCTTACATTAGCGGCCGCTCATTGGCTGGGACCCACATGGACTTAGCCAATGTGGGGGAGGCTTGCTGGGACCTGTAGTTACACTGTATAGACAATGGGAAATATTCAAATTTTTACACAATACACAGACACTACCAACCTGCCACCCACCGCCGAGGGGTGGCGGAGATAGCCCTGGGCTATCAGCCTAGGCCAGGGGTGCCCTGGAGAGGGTAACCCCTTTATTGGGGGGTCCCCAACTCCACAGGGATCCCTGGCCTGAGATAACTAGCGGTCAGGGCTGATGCTGTGGATGGGGGGCCCGGTGAAAGGGCACCCCTGGTTGTGGCATCAGTCCCCCATTAGAAAGGGTCCAGGGCTGGTTTTATATATACCGGGTACCTCACGCCAATTTTTTTCTCTGTATATTTAAAACCAGCTCTGTCGATGCTGCCTGGTGCTGGTTCTTAAGTTACAGTGGAACCCTACACATTTTGTTCCCTGTAATTTTAAGAACCAGGAATAGCTGGCAAGTCCGGGGCTGGTTAGTGTTTTGGGGGGGGACCTCAAGTAATTTTTTTTTTACTAACATGTAACCCTTTTTTACAAGTCTTAACACACAAGCAGCAAGCACATATCTCACTGATATGTGCAGGCTGCTAGCTCAAGAGAAATTTGCACAGCGAAAACACTGCAATCTTGGGTGAGTAATCTCCTGCAAAATGATTTACTCGGGAGAGATATCTCATTCTACTTCACCATCGGCAAACTCGTTTTGCCTCAAATCGCCTATTGGTAAATTTGGAATAAAAAAAGGGATTAAATAACCCAAGTTTTGGTGAGTTCCAGCGAGATGAATCACTTTGCAAATCAGGACCATCTCGAATCTTAGTAAATTTACCCCTAAGTTGTAGCACAGTGTGTTATTCTTTTCTTATTCATAAAAAATCCTGTGACACTGTAAGTGGTAACCCAGTGTTTTACTCATAAAATATCTAGTGACACTGTAAGTGGGAGCACAGTGTTTTACTCATAAAAAATCTTATGACACTGTAAGTGGTAGTGCAGTGTGTTATTCTTTTCTTATTAATAAAAAACAATCTTTTACACTGGTAAAGAAAACAACATCAAAGGAAAAGTTAGCTGCAGAAAGACATAAAATTGACAATATGCCTTTCACCACACGAAGTGGCAAGGAAAAGCTAAGGCCTTGGCCTTTATTTATGACTGGTGGTTCTGCCTCTTATGATGATGTAAGCCCTTCTCCCTGTAGACTTTTCAAAAAAAATTAAATTGTTAATGCACAGGAACCAACTGTGCACTCAGAAATGTCAAAAATCCCTGAGGAGAGTCTAAGTGTGTCGGCGAGTGCCATGTGTGAGCCTGACCTTTCCAAAACTGTACTCTAAGAGGAGCCTCCTTCCATAACTCATGCATCCTCTGCAAATGTGGGGATGAGCAGCACAAGTCAACATGTTGACATAGAAATTGATGCTTCTGTGGAAGTTCACCAGGATGAGGAGGATATTTGTGTAGCTGATGCTAATAAGGATGATGAGGATGCTGATGATGAGGATGTTGTTGATGAGGGTGTTGTTTGTGTTAATCAGGCCCCATTGCAAACAGTTGTTGTCCATGATAAGGAAAAGCCCATTGTCATGGGTGGGCATAAAACAAAAAAATCCACTTCTTATGTGTGGAATCATTTCCACTCAAATCTGGACAACAATTGTCAAGCCATCTGTACCCATTGTTATTCCAGAGTAAGTAGAGGTAGGGACCCTAACCATCTAGGAACTTCCTCCCTGTTATGACATCTACAGCACTTCCATCAAAAGTGTTTGCAACATTCAGAAACATTGGCTAAAAAAGTAACAACAAGCAGTCCAGCGTCAGATAGCTTCCTTCTCTCTGCTAGATCCAAGCACCTAGCATCTTCACCACCAACACCTTCATCAACAATATCCTCAATCATGATCAAAGTAGTCCTGCATCCAATTTGATAAGGCTACTCAATCCTCCTCTCTCCTGGATTCCTCAGAAGAATCCTTGAGCACTATGCCTGCTGCTGCAGCTGGGAGTGGATCTTCATCCCAGAAGGAAGGCTGCTAGTAGTAGTTCTAATCAACAATTGACTGTTAAACAATCCTTTGCAAGGGGGAGCAAGTATGATAGCAGTCACCTAGTTGCACAGCGGATCACTGACGCCATAACATCTATGCTGGTATTAGATGTGCTTCCGATATCCGCCATTAGTGCAGTGGGTTTTAGACAGTTAATTGAGGTCCTCTAACCCCAATACCAAATCCCATCTAGGTTCCACTTCACTAGAAAAGCAATTCCCAGCCTGTACAGCAACATTAAAAAAAACTTAATTAGTGTCCTCCACAATGTCATTGTACCCACTGTCCACTTAACCACAGATATGTGGACAAGTGGAACAGGACAAACGCAAGATTACATGACAGTAACAGCCCACTGGTGGGTGTATTGCCTTCAGCGGCACTAACAGCAGCAGCATCTAAGAAAAAGCAGCTTATTCAGAGGCAGGCTACTCTGTGTATAACCGGTTTCATCAAGAGGCTTACTGCTGACAATCTCTTACAAAAAACTCAGGGAAGTAATTGCAAAATGGCTTACCCGCTTGGACTCTTCTCGGGATTTGTGATTTCTGACAACGCCACCAATATTGTGAAAGCATTACAGCTGGGTGAATTCCAACATATCCTATGTTTTGCTCACACTATTAACTTGAGGGTAAAAAAATTTTTTTAAATGACAGGGCGATGCAGCACCTGCAAAAATTTTTTAATTTGCCCTGTCACCAGCTGAAGCAAGAGGTAGTTACGAGGTGGAACTCCACCTTTTGTATGCTTGAGCAGATGGAGGAACAGCAAAAAACTACACAATGAAGTATGACATAGGAAGAGGAGGGGGACTGTACCTTACTAAAGCTCAGTGGAAAATACTTTCCGTGTTGTGCAGAGTGCTGAAACCCTTCGAAGTAGTCATCTGTGAAGTGTGGGCCTGATTCAGACCTGCTTGCAAGCGCTATGCGCTCGCAAGAGGGTCGATGGTGGCCCAGTACGCAAGTGTGGCATGCGCACTGCGCATGAGCGAGCCCCGGAGCGAGCGCAAAAAGCACTCACTCTGGCGCTCGACAGCTGCCCCGTGTGCAGGAAGTCCACTGGAGCTTGCGGCAATGAGACCCTACTGCAAGGGTCTCATCGCAAGCCCGATGGTCGCGATGGTCTTGACCATCACGAACATCATCATGGCCGCTTGCATAAGCTGTGGGTGGTAACCCACAACTATGCAAGCGGCCAAGAGGCCGCAACAAAAAAAAAACCACAGGCCCTGATTCAGAGCGAGCGTTCGCTTTTTGCGAGTGGCTCTGAATCAGGCCCTGAGTTCAGACACTACCAACTTGAGTCAGGTAATTCCCATCATTAGACTGTTGGAAAAGCAGCTTGAGAATCTGAAGGATGAGCTGAAATGAAGCGATTCCGCTATACATGTCAAACTTTGTAAATCAAGTCCTTTATTCACTTCGCCAGGATCCAAGGGTTATCAGGATATTCCAATTGGAGCAATACATTTTGGTGACTGTGCTTGATCCTAGGTTTAAGTCATACATCGTGTCTTTCTTCTCAACATACACAGATCTGAAGAGATGCAAAGAGCTGTTGGTAAGCAAATTGTCAGCTCAAGTGGCACGTGATGCAGCGATGGCTCCTCCTTCAGTTTCTCCATCAAGTGCGGTTGCCAGGAAAAAACTAAACTTTCTCAAAAAAAGACCCACTGGTGATGCAGATGAGTCAACAAAACCAAGTTTTGACATCTGGTCAGGTCTAAAAGAATTGCCTACAATTAATGAGACCTCTACCATGACTCCATCTGATATGGTCACCATTCAATGAATGGTTGTGGACTATTTTAATGATAGCATCCAAATAGGCATGTCAGACAGTCTGTTTCACTGCTGGCTGGAAAAAAAGGCAATTTTGAGGCCCTTGCACAAACTGTGTTTGCTTTTCTTGAGCTGCCCACCCTCCAGTATGTACTCAGAAAGAGTTTTCAGCACAGCCGGGAACCTTGTCAGCGATCAGCATAGGAGGCTACTTCCTCAAATTGTGGAAAAGATGATGTTCATCAAAATGAACTACAAATTTCACGAGTAAGATCTTTACCGCGAATTACATCCAAAAATTACAGAGGCACCTGAGTCTGTAATGGTGGATTCCAGTGGGTACAAATTAATATTGTGTGAAGATGATGTACCCACTGATGAGGAAGCGGATGATGATGGCGACAACATCTTACCTCTGTAAAGCCAGTTTGTGCATGATGAGATCATTGCCAGCAATGTCAGCTGCCCATTGGTAGCTTGTTTAGTGGGGACCCAAACAAACCAATTGCTTCAGCCACAATTGGCAGTCCCTGTCATTGAAGTGATTGGTTTGTTAAACTGTGCATGTCCTATATGCAACATAAGGGTTGGTGGAAGGGCCCAAGAACAATTCCATCTTGCACCTCTTTTTTTGCATTGTTTGGGGCATTGCTGCCTGACATTTTTAATTTTATAGTTTATGAAACTGCCATCCTGTCTGCCACTGCTGTGTTGCAAGAGTTTAATAGATGTCCTATATTTTTTTTAACTGCCGTGCTTTTGTGCTGCTGCTCTGATTTTTACTTTTTTTATATAGTTTCATACTGTATTTATTTAAACTAAAATCACAAATAGGTACTCTTGCAAAATACTCTTATACCATTTTTCAACCTTGATTTGTAGATACCAACCTGGTGGGCTTGGTTTTCCTTGATCATAACAGCCGTGTTTGGTCAGATGCAACTCAAACACCAAATGGAAAGGCTATTTTGTGATGGTATCTGGAGATGTTCTCTCTCCTCCCCTCCCAGACTTGCCATCCATAATCCCAGAAGCACAATGATAACAGATGTTTAGTACCAGACTTTAAAATTCTGCCCCCTTCCTCTTCAGAGCTTCTGTTTTCTGTGCTGCAACAGATAGCATCTCCTGCATGCCCCTTTAATTTTTAAAAAAAATACTGGACCATCACAAGAGCTCAACTGGGGCAAGGACTGATGTGAATGAGTCAAATATTCTTTGAAAATGACTCCGCACCTCCCTCCCTCATAAATTTTATTTGGAATCAAAAACTTAAATAAAATTTACTATGAATCAACCCTTCCTTTCAACTACATGCATACTCCATCTCCCTCAGGCCTCTTCAATAATAAAAAAACATATGTTTCCTTATGTGCCATGTTTGAAGTTGAACTGCCACATGTTTGTGCCACCAACTGCTGCCACTTAGCTTAGTCAGCCAGCTATCTTGGTGCAAATTATGGGCCTAAACTGGATTAAAACAATATTGTGAGCTGTGAAGTGGTCAAAATTGTCTGGAAATGAGTGGAAATTAATGTTATTGAGGTTCATAATACTGTAGGAACAAAAACAGGCCTAAATTATGTGATTTTAGCTGTTTATATGATTTCTTTAGAAAAAAATACAGATCCAAAACCAAAACACACAAGGGCGGTTTTGCCAAAACCAAATTCAGATCCAGAACAAGAAGGAGATACAGATCCAAAACCAAAACACGGGGGTCGGCACACATCCCTAGTTTTTATTACAATAAAATATAATATAAAAGCATAACTTTTCACAGTTTGATAAATCGAACCTACTGCGCAGTCCCCATAGCAGGCTATAGGGTGGCGGAAACAAGCGAAAATAGAGAAACAGTAGAAGATATTAGTAACTTCCCTCTTGTTAAATAGATAGAAACTGGGATAAACCGTTTCATAGGCAAAAACACAGGATAATTGGGTTATTAGTGCTTGATAAAGACACTTCAGAGTTGTGAGACAGATGTGGCCTAGAGCACCTCTAAAATGCAGTGTAAATCTACAGCTGGCCAGTATGTCTGCACAGTACAGGAACCTGTGGTACCTGCCCTGCATGCAAAAAGTTTTCATTTGCACACTTTGCAATGTAACATGGTTTACTTGGCTTCAAGTTTTGCACCGAGGCAGAATTAGCATCTAACCCTAAATCTAATGCTATAGCAGAATTATCTATTTAAAACCATTGGGATATTGAAGTAAATAAGATGGAACGCCCAGCTGTTTGCTTGTACTGTATCACTAAAGAATACTCAGCTCACCAATCGTAATTTTAAAACTTGGTAAATGATGCCTAAACAGGCAGAATGGAATTAGTTTAGGATTAAGAATAAAATGGTCTGTGTACTCAACTCATTCAGTTTGCTGTAATTGTAATTTTGCCTGACTGAAATAAGTGTTAATTATGTATACAATGCCATACTAAAAATAATTATTTATTAATATCATCTATTATAATATCATAGTAAGTATAACTGTTCTGGGGGGGGCAAGTCAATTGCTTTACTTAGTATAGTTGATCACTTCAGAAATCATGGAATTAGTTATATTTGCAAACATTGCATGTGAGGATGCTGAATTTTTTTTTACATTTTCCATTTGCTACAGTTAAATCTTAATTTGTGTCTATGTTACAGGCTTCAGCTATTTGCATAACTCATAGTCCTGCCCAATTACTTAATTACATATATAAAGATTAAAATATTTATTTTTTCAAACTAATTGCTTGATATGTAGTACAGTATATATACTGTATTATGTAGTTGTTGTTTGCCCACACCCTGAATTATGGTATTAGATTAGTTAATTAAGAACCTAAAAAACTCCTGAGGACAAAATGGTCTTTCAGAGGACTGGTGCACAACAGACTCCAAAGCTCACAAGAGTCCAACGCCCCATGAAAATGACTCTGTGGTCTCACTTAGTGCGGACTATCCCCGAGTCACTGAGAAGCTCATCTCGTATATGTAAAACTCGGATGTGTCAGATTAACCAAAATCTCATCATAAAGGCTGGGAATAATAATCTACAGCTTCTATAGTTAGTTATAATCTGCTATACTTTACGTACTTCCTTTTTTAGGTAACGTTTCTTTTCCCATACTTGCTATGTAGTACATCTTTCTAACAAACTTAATTCCCAAAGTCTGGTGTGTCAGCCAATATAAACAGCACTTGATGAATGAGATTCAAGGTGTTCAGTCACCTGAAGCATGTGTTTGAAGTAGCTACACACAGCCCCGAGGTCTCTGTTTTTACAGCTGTGGGAACTGTTCAAAAGCTCTCCCTCTTGGCTTCGCTTTCTGCAATGACTTTAGACTCTTAGCTCAAAAACCTGGACAATTTCAAAAGAACAGAATGAAACAGGAGACAGTAGTTTTTGATGTTTCAGAGCCAAAAAAACAGTTTAAAGTAAATAAATGAAGTACATTTGAAAGTGCTATACCTAGGTGGGCCATATATCTCAGAAATGTTCACTTAAGGGTCCGTGCAGTTATTAAAATGAGAAATGTATAGATGAAAGGATATCCAATGATTACACGAGCATTTTGTAATTGGGAATCTTTGTACAAGTATATTAATTGCTTTCATAGGAAGCTGTGTACCTGAGGACATACAATAAAATGGGTCTGCGAAGCTGGTGTGTTGCATGGTGGGTAAAGTTATATATAAGCGTTGGCTGAGCAGCAAGCCAGGTATAATAGATGGTATGTAACATATTGTTTTAAAGATTATGGTGGAAAAACATTTGTTTCTGATGAAACTTGTTCAATGTTTTTTTTTATATATATAATTTTTTAATAACATTTGGAAATGCCTTTTATCCAGAGCACCCTACAACAAGATTTTCTAATACCGACTAACTTAAATTCTGAGAATCTCAAATTTTACTTATTTCTACTTGAAATGAATACATTGCGGTGTTTGCACTGTCTATATGGTTTTATGTTTTTAAATGTTCCTCGTTTGCAATCTTACATATCCATCCATGTGTAGATTTGGTCACTTTTTCCCTATGCTTAGAGAGGTGGAATGGGAGGGAGCCTGCAAGTGTTGGCCTAGTACAGTAAGGTCGTGTTCACGCTACTTTGGCTTATACAGACCATAACAAAGATGTACAGCTGTGCCCTCATACACTATGGCTCCAGTCGCGCTAAACAGCTCCCAGTGCGCCAGGTCCAGGGTGACTTGGCTGTGTGTCTTTCTTGTTCAAAATGTGCGTCTAATTCACATAAATGAAACAACTGGAAGTGACAAAATTACTTTACACTGATCAATTTGATGTGCAACATTTGTATACTGTATGTATGTGCGACTGAGTCTTAGGCCGGGATGTACTAAAGGGAAAATGCGGTAAAAAACCCGTTTTCGGGGGTTTTACTGCATTTCCATATGTGCTAAGCCCCGGCCGCCCTTTTATCGGTGCAAAGGGTAACCCCAGAAAAACCTGGCATTACCCTATAGAAGCCTATGAGCTTCTTATCGCACCCCGCACCCGACGCTTCACCGCCGCCTCGCAGACGCACAGCACTGGACCCCACTTACCTGATCTTAGTACATCCTAGCCTTAATCTTTGTAAGAAGTGTTATGCAGCGGCTGTGGCTTTCTCTTGCGCAAAGTTCCAATGTGCTATATCTGTGACTTTGTACATGTTTAAAATGAATTCCTGCTCAGTTAAAGGCACAGCCCAGTGTCTCTTGTACACAGTGAGTGGTGTTTTGCTGCACCTGCGAAGTGAATAAGATGCAAAATGTAAAGAAAAGCGGGGTCTGATCATATCTCTAGTTAAAATGCCCCTGATTACGGGTGCGTGAACGGTGGTTGAAAATTTGTACTAATGATGATTACAATCAACTGAGTAGTAAAGAATTGCCATGCGGGTTTCCAGACTGCAGAATTCCATTCCAGGCACATTGTAAGCCAAAGACAGGTGCCAACTAGGCAGAGATGGAGCCCGGAGAGGGTTAGTGTTAGGCTACTTACGTTCAGGCGTCAGGATTCTGACTGTCTGGATACCGCTGCTGGCATCCTGACCGCAGGGATCCTGTACCCAATACCTAGATGGGTGTGACAGCGTGGGAGCAAAATGTTGCTCCTTTTGGTTGTGAAAAGTGTATTGTGTCCACATGCAAGTGTGGTGAGAAATTTATATGAGCTTCATGAGGTGAAGATCAGATGCAAGTTACCACAGAGCCTCTTAGGTCACATAAGGTTTTTTCTGCACTATATGATGCTCTGCAGGTGCCAGTAATCAGTAGTGATCCTATACCTACAGTATAATATAATAACAACTGCACTATACAGGTGCATTTAATGCAGGAAAACAAAGTTTTATGTTAATAAAACACAAAGTAAAATAAACATTTGCAAACAGAAATGCCACGGAATAAAGTATTGGTGTCTCCTTACTTATACTAACTGTTAGCTTTGCAAAATTAGGGCAGGCTGGCATCTAAGTGGACTTGCACAAAAAGAGGTGCACAGTGGACCCAAATGCTACAGAGAAGTCATTTCTTGAATGACCAACAATGTATTAAACAGGGTCTGGCAGTAGGGAGTGGAGAAAACTATTTAATCAGACCAGTTTTAGTAAAATACCATCCTTCCCATCACAACACCTACTGTATTTCTAGGGACTGTGGGCCTGATTCAGATTTGGGAATAGAGTAAGATAAAGCAAGTAATTGTGCACCTGGACAAATCATGCTGCAATGCAAGGGGTGCAAATACATATTTTTTTTTTGCATGCAGGGTAAATAATGACTGCTTTTGCATGTAGCCCACAAATGTTTGACAGCTTTATATTTACACTGCAATTTACATTTTAGTTTGGACACCCTCCTCCCAAATCTAACTCACATTTTACATCTGCCCCACTTGCAGTTCAACAGTGTTTTACCAAGATGCACAGTTCCTTGCTCTTTCTAAAGCTGGCCATAGACGCTACAATTATCTGGGCGATCCGCCCGATATCCATGGATCGCCCCGATAATTGTAGCATGTGTGCGGACGACCGAGGGTTAAATATTGCTCGGTCGGGCATGTCGGATTGTGCAGCATGCCCGTCCGATGCGATATTTAAGTGGTAAACTGTTGGCCGCATAGGGCTGTGTATGCCCCGCCACGGCCGACAGACAGACATTTTCTGTGTCCTCCCCTGGGGACGGAGCGCAGATGTCGGGCTAATACACTTTGAGAAATCTCACAGTGTATGCCGCGGACATCAGCGGCTGGCAGGCTGCCAGATAAAATGTCTGTCGGTCTGACAGGCATTTTATCTGGACGTGTATGCCCAGCTTTACTCTAGCACCAAATCTAAATCAGGCCCTGAGTTTGATCTTACTCATTGAGTAGAGGCTGGGCCGGATTATAGGGGGGCGGATGGGGCGGTCACCCAGGGGCCCCCACACATTTGTGGCCCCCACATTGTGGCAAATGAACCCTCTTTGACGCCAGCTACAAGTCCCGGTATCAGTAACAGCACAGTCACTGATGGACAATGGCTGATGATAGAAGCCCCACCCCCTTGCTGACATACTGCCGCGACTCGCGGGTGTATGGGTAGGGGGCGAAGCCTAATGCCGTGAATTGCCCACCCCATCAGAAGCCTGCTGTCATGGCGCCACCGAATCCAGGTCTCTCTTACCTGGTCCGGCGACGCTGGAGTCCTGGCTGGCGTGGGACAGCGGGCGGGAGATCCCTGGCACCCGCTGGCAGCTGTTCCTCTCCTTCCCCGGCAGTTGTGTGCAGGCGGCCACTGCTACCATAGGAGCGCGCGCACCGCTCTGCTAAAAGATTTCAAGTGACAGGCACTCAAAATAGGAAGCGCTGATTGGGGCTAGTTTGAACTCTGACCTATAAAAGGAAGTTCCTGGAAGCACTCCAGTGCCAGAGTATAGGCTCCATTACCATACTCCAGCGTTCCTGTGTATATCCTGACTATTGGTTCTGACCTTGGGCTGTTCGTGACTCCGATTCTGCCTGACCCCTGGTTCCATGTTTGATATCTGGTTCTGACCTCGGCTATTCCCTGTGACCCGTTTATGTCTGCTCCTTGGTACCATCTCGTGTATTTGGTTCTGACCTGGCTAGTCTACTATGCTACAAGTTCCCTGCACTCTACTAGTCACCAAGCACCTGTATAGGGAAAGCTAACCTGAGGGCCGCGACCTGTGTGTCGGACGCAGCTAAGTCCATACCTTCTTGCGAGGGTCCTTGGTGAATACCGCCTTCACATTAGACTCTGCGCCTCAGGAATAGGTCTAGTCAATTCCCTGAATACGGGTTGCGTCCACTATCCATCTGAGAGTTTGCGACACCTGCCTGATGCTGTAAGTCTGCAAAAACAGGTAGTGTGTGTGCTCTCTGTCCCTTCCTCCCTCTCTCTCTCTTTCCCTGTCTCTCTCTCCCTTTCTCTCTTCCCTCCTCCCATCCTCTCTCCCTACCCCCTTCCTCTCTCTCTTCCTCCCTCTCTCTCTCTCCCTCCCTCTGTCTCTCCTCTATCTCTTTCTCTCTTCCCTCCCCCTCCCTCCTTCTTTCTCTCTCCCTGTTTTTCTCTTTTTTCCTGTCCTTTCTCCCTTCCTCTCTCTCTCTCTCTCCCTCCCCTTCCCTTTCTGTCACCCCCTCTATAGGTGCGTACACGACATCATAATCGTACCGTCGTTCCTGATCCCCTGTAGTGTCTGCACTGAACGATCAGTCGTTCAGTGCAGGCACTGTCCATCATTCCTGAACATGCCAATTTGTCGTTATCGGCAGATTGTGCTGCATGTTCAGGCGATGGACAATGTCGGAAACGACCAGCGGGAGTGCGCATCGCTGGTCGTTTCTGACATAAAAGTGCACGATTTGTGCACGATTACTGAGCGATTGCACGAATACGATGTCATAATCATGCAGTCACTCAGTAATATCGCCCAGTGTGTACGCACCTTATGTCTCTCTCGCTCTCCCTCATGACCTCTCTATTTCCCTTTCTCTTTCTCCTCCCTCTCTCCTTTTTTCTCTCTCTCTCTCCTCCCTCTCTCCTTTTCTCTCTCTCTCACTCTGTCCCTTCCTCCCTCCCTCTCCCTTACCTCTCTCTTGTTTTATCCCTCTCCCTCTATTTTGCTGTCCCCCTCCCTCTCCATGTCGCACTCCCTTCCTCTCTCTCTCTCCCTTTCTCTCCCATCTCCCTCTTTCATAGGCAAATGCAGGGGGGTTTCCGTCTGCCTGGAAACCCCCCTCCCCAGCCCACACCATAACTACAATAGAAATAGTAATAGAATAGAATTTTCCTAGAGCTGCATGTTCTTTTCAGTATGACAAATTAAATAATTAGCACCACCTGTGGATCTTCTAACATGTATAAGCCAGTAATAAATAGCCTGTTCACCAAACAGGATATCTGGAAAACATTCACTGTTCGGGATGTGCTGCTATAGAGCCCAATATGTACATAAGTCTCCAGGGTAGTGCTAGGTTCTCCCCCAGGCTACCGCACTTGCTCCCATGCCCTGGAATGGTGCCCACATCTGAAAAAAAAACATTCTGCTCAGACAGGATGGACCTACTGCCACATCTAATGGCATACTGTGATCGCTGGAATTATGCAACACAATATATTTTGTATGATGCATATTAAAGCTGGTTAAGTGCTAATTCTGCCCTCTTCATGGACTGGCCACACTCACTCTAAAATCAGGCATTTGGAAACCCCACTCTAGAAATCCTGCGTTTGCCACTGTCTTTCTGTCTCCCTGCTTGGGCGGGATGCATCCCGCCACTCTTCGCATGCATGCCGGTGTTAGCAATCCCGGTATGCAAGACAAATACAGCAAAGGACCGTTCTCTTGGTAAGAGCAGCCCTTTTGGCTGGAAGGACCTGTGGGTCTATGACCCAGAAGCCCCTCTGGTGTCCTTCTGCGCATGCGCAGAAGGACACACGCGCTATGGGGTGTGCAGCACTCTCCCGATAGTAGTCAGTAGGCTTCTATAGAGTAACGCTATCAGGAAGATGGCGTTACCCACCGCAACCAAGCCCTGGAGTGCATCACATTCCAGGACTAGGTGCATATGATAAATGCAGCCAAACCCTCATTTTGGGGGTTTGACCGCATTTCTACCTTTGCTGTCTCTCCCTCCCTCTCCCCCCTCCCTCCTTCTTTCTCTCTCTCTCTAACGCCCCATTCAACATCCTGAGTTTGCTCCTGGCACTGTACTAGATTATATCCGTTATGCTGCCGGCAGTCGGCTCCCATCAGTGTCACGGACATAATGTAGTATGCTGCGACCTTGCAGGTCAGTGGAGAGAGCTGAGAAAAGGTAAGAGGTATAGGAGTCGCTGTGTGAGGCCGTGACAATTTTATGGATGGGGCCCCCACAACTCAGTTGCCCTGAGCCCCCACAAGCCTTAATCCTGCCCTGAGTAGAGGAATCCATTATAGGGTCTAATTGTATGTAGCAACAAGTGAATAGAATTTTGTGATTTGCTGGCATGTGTTACAAAACTCAACTAGCAACCACTGTAGAATGCTATCAGGGGTATTCAATATGGGAGCGATAACATCGTTTTTGCATTAATATCGCACTTTTGACGTCAGTATCGCAGGTTTGACTTTTACACCGTATTCAGTTTCAAAGACTTATCGCAGTTTTGAAAAGTCTTTGATAAAAAACGGGGATAACTTTTCACCATTGAATAGGTGTCGAAAAAAAGTGCAGAATTGGGGTTTAGGGGTGCAGGCTTAAAAAAAATAGCCTGCACCCCTGGGAATGACATTTAAAAAAGAACTGTGTAAAAAAAAGTTTTTTAAAAAAATAGGGACACCCCAAAAAATGTATTTAAAAATTGGGGTAAAAAAAAAAAAAGGGAAAAAATTGTTTAAGAATAGGGAAATAGGTTCAGGGCTATTCTGCAAGTATGCGGCAGGTGGTTTGAAGAATACAATTATAGCGGCAGTGGCACAAATGCAGAATTTTTACAAATTTACTTTAGGGACTTAAAAATATGCTAGTACCTATTTTCATGTACCCCAAATTTCATGGGACCACTTAAAAAAATGAAAAAAATAACCTAAGTGCTCTTCTGCAACACTTCTTCAATGTCGGGAAAAAAACACCTGCTGCGGCTATTTAAATCCCCCACTTTCAATTAAAGGCTAAAACGGGGGTACCCATAGTGTTCCCCCATGTTTTTACAACTTTAGGGGGGGGTCTTACAATTTTTTTAAGGAAAAATTCTTAACTTTACGCAAATCCAACTTCGGAGTTTCCTGTTTTTGTTAATTTTATATTGAATACGGGGATAAGCGGGAGCGCGCCCGATACTTTAACGCAGGTAAAAACTCTGATATGAAACGTTAACTTCGACAGTGAAGTTAACGTTTCATATTGAATACCCCTCTATGTGTTCTCTGGTTCTTTGTTGTCCCCAGGACATAAACTGTAATTGAAGTTGTGATATTTCTCAAGTGCAGTTTCACAGCAGCTAGATACTAGTATAGACAAGGAGTGACCTGCAAGAACCACAACAAGGTATTCCTGGAGAATTGGAAGATGTTTTACCAATGGATTCAGCAGACATTTTGGCAGATGTATGAAGCTCTGGAAAGTGATAAAGTGGAGAGTGATAAATGACCAACCAATCATCTCCCAACTGTCATTTTTCAAACACAACTTGTTACATGACAGTTAGGAGCTGATTGGTTGGTCGTTTATCACTCTGCACTTTATCACTTTCCAAAGCTTCATACATCTGCCCCATTGAGCCTGATTCATTATGGATTGCAACTGCGATTACACACGCAGATGGGAGATTGTTGTGTAGTGCGCATGCATCGCAGTGCCTCGTGCGTGAAAACTCCACTGCGATCACATTGCGATCACAGTGTACACGTAGACCCAACGCAAAGTGATTGACAGGAAGTGACCATTGGGAGGGTGGCGACGGGGGGCTAGTCGGCGAAATGCAGGCATTTCAAAGCATGCATAAATTAGCCACTGCGATGGCATACGCAGCTTGAGCTTTCACTGCGTGCGATGCGGTTAGAAAATTCTGAGTAAGGTCAGACCTGTTGGAATTGTGCGTGAGGCTCCGATGGTACTCAATGTAACTGATGGTTTTGCAGACTTGCAATGTATTACGGATGTGAGTAAGATTAAGTGGGAATCCTTATGTTAGGCTGCGATGCATTTCGATTGCAAACACTAGCATATTTTTGCAGTGGGTCTGCGTGCGTAATCGCAGCTATGATCGCAATAGCGTTCAGTAATGGATCAGGCCCATTATGCAATAGTGGTATGCAGTGAAAGTCAAGCCACAGCATGCACTATGTATTACCCAAAGATAACCTATAGCATAGTTCGGCAAAACAGAGCAAAGTTACTGATAAGGCAATAGGTCGTACTTGCCTTCTTTTCAGGGAGATTGTGATAGCATCACCTATGAGAGCGGCGGTAAAGTGGACGTGTACTGCTACATCTGAGAGACGTGTCACAAAATTGATTTGCATTCAAATGTAAATGAGCCCAAAAGCAGTTAGTAAGATCTATTTGTAGATGAAAACACACTGATACTTTTCAGAAAATGCATGTAGCCATAGGGATCATTGTGTAAAAAACACTAGTGTCTGCGCCTATAATCACCTGACCATATAAACAAACCAGAAATGTAATAAATTACATTTATTGCAATGACAATAGACCTGTTAGAACTGCAGCTCCCCAGAACATAAATTTAAAACAATGCAGTGATATAGTAGACCACTCTTGAAACTGAATAAAAATGGAATTAAAAATAAAAAAAATAAAAAAATAAAATGAACAAGTTCCTGGGTGGATGACAAAAGTTCCTCTAAATGCTTATAACTGGGTATAATGATTGAGTATAAATAGCAAACAATTTTCCCAGTGGTATAAGTTATCCGCATCTCCTTAGACCAAAAGAGGCTACTCGCTGCTGATGTATTGAAGTCCCAAGTGAGCCAGCTGAGTGAGTGGACATATGATAGTTAATACTAGCCCGGCCAGCAAAAAATTCCACAGGGGCAACAGTCGGCAATAGAAATTCAGCCTACCCGTGACAAGAGTCTCCAGACTCAGGGCTGGTATGCACAGTATCAGAGAGTGGATCCCACGGACAAGATGATGCCTGCCACCTGCGGACAACAGGGGGCAAGGAGCGATGATGTGAGCTCCGACACCCGCGATCAGCTGAAACAGGTGAGCGGTGGTGACAGCGGGGAGGTGCCGCAAAGTGGAGGATAAGAGCTGCGAGGTCCGCAATGGTCTGTGACCGGGATATACACACCAGTGTGTTCAGTCTCCTATAGCGGCAATGGTCCATCTGAATACGGAGCAGCAGTTCAGAATGATAGGTCAACACCTTGACGCGTTTCTCCTCATTTCAAAAACCTGTTTTTTTGCCTCTTAAACGACTTCTACTTTAAAACATCGGCCGAAGCCTGCAGTCCGCAGGCTATTACATTTACCCCTACAACCGGCAAGGTATCACTGCTAAGGAATGATATTTAAAGCAGTTGGTAACAATGATTATCCAGCCCATGGACAGTCCCCAGATAACACACAAACCATATGACAGCAAGAAAAAAATCAATGTGCAGGCAGAGAAAAAGCAACTGCAACAAACACAGTTACCTGCTGTTCCTAACAGTTAGAAGAGATTATCGGAATTTCCATCTGTTCCACAAAATGTTTGTCTTGTCCTGCATTTCATCAAGAAACATAATACATTCTACTTGGCACCTTAACTTGCCTTGTGCCAAACATTGTGTTTCATGGTGAAATGCCCATTTCTGAGAATGTTCAAATTCCACTTTTGATTTGCCCACTAGTACAGGACAGAAAAAAACTTGGCACAATGATAAGCTGTTAAGTGAGTTTTCTACTCTTGGTAGAGGTTGAGCATGGTTCTGGTATATGTATTGAGTTTTCTCTAATCCACATTGTTTTCCACAAAAATCTAAATGAACCATCTCTCTTCTTTACAAGTGTTCCAGTGTGCTGTCTGATGCCTCTCTAGAAGTGGCATCAGGCAGGATCTCCATTCCATGTCAGTCACCATGTTGGAATGAGGGTTAAGCGCAAGTGCACACCAGTATTTTGATTGCTCCTTCCCATGATCAAGTCTAACCAATTCATGTTCTCCTACTCTATGAGGGAGTTATTTATACCAGTTCGGTGCCACTTTTTATTACCAGATCTTCAGTCTTAGTCAGCCTAACTGCTTAGAACCTGTTTGGCTACTTGGCATTTCTTGTGTTTGGAATCTTCTTACAAGATCTTAGTGCCATACATGTATTTATAATGGGTGGAGGTTGTGCACCAAGAGCAGGATCACAAGTGGTATAGCAAGCAGGTCCCTTCCCCTATTTAGCATGCCGTAATGCCATCTGTCCAGTGATATCTTCAGAAACATTGCGCTGTGTAATGAAAACAAAGACTGGCACTGTGCCAGTGCTGTGGCTACCTTCTGTGCATTCACCATCTTTACAAATATCACTGGATAGAAGCATTTTAGTAGATAAAATATATATTTATATTTAATGACAGAGATTGATGAACAGTGATGTAACGTTTCTACTTTTGCACCGTGCGGCTTTTCATATTTTGTAAAAAACGGTAATGTACTGTAGGTGTGCATGTTAATGCGCACAGGACGGATGACCTAAGTACAGGGTATAGAACCAAGGCCAGTGAATGAATGTTTCTATGTCTCAATCGCTATTAGTACTTAATTAGTAAATAAATCACATGTTTCTATTATTCAGTAATTTATTTTATATATAAAAACATTCACAAAACATCTGGGGGTTTATTTACTAATGGTTGATTTAGGCTTTTTGGTGTATTTTTAGGTAGTTTTCTGTGTGATTTGCAAATCGGAGATTTGATAAACGAAACAACTGTATAGGAGTGGAGTGGGTTAAACCTCCTAGGCTGGGGGTGGAACTGTGTGGGGAGTCATGTGATAATAAGGGCCTATGGGTTTTAGGGTTGTAGGTTTTTAGCAGGGATATTAGAGTTTGTTGGAGGCGGAGTCAGCCTCTTTTGTTCCTGTCTTCCCACCCTCCCTCCCTAAATTTTACTTTATTTTCTCGCTTTGGTTTTGGTTTGGTGATTCTTTGTTGGCTATTTTAGACAGGAAAGAACGGCAGGTTACCTATTAGCGCTGTGAATATTGGTTTACTTTTTGTTTCGCTCACCTTCGTTGACTGTTTATGTCTGCTGGACCACCCTGCCGGGGGCAGCATCATCTCCTGATCGGGTGGGTAGTCAATGTAGAAGGCTTGAGTGTATGTATTGTGGTTAGAGTGTTTATAGTGTTAGGCTTGGGCTGTTGTTGTTAGCCGTTTTTTCTTTGTTACCATATTTAAATGTAATTAATTTTAGTAACTAATTTCATTATCTGTTATTTAAATAAAATAGCTAACAAATTCTGCCAAATACAAGTCTCTGTGTCTTTATTTCAATTGAGTATGTTTTATTGTCACTGATTCACACACGAGAGGTTTAACTAAAGGCAAAATCTACTATAAAACCGAATCCTAACAAAAATCGACCATCGACCATCGACCAATCATCAATACTTTCACATAGACTTTCACATATGGCCTGATTCAGACCCGCTCGTAAGCGGCCGCTCGTTCGTTCCGAGCGATGTTTGCCCAACTGCGCATGCATATGGATCGTAATACGCATGCGCAAACCAGTCAGTGCGGCCGAAAATCGTTTGTTCGCTAAATAGCGAATGCCTGCTATTTTGAGTGACAGGAGGAGGCGTATGTGGGTGGTAACAGGGGAAGGTGATTGAAAACGGGGAGTGGAGATCCGAACGCAGGCGTGCTTAAAGGTCAAAACGGACGTTTTATGGGTGTGCATAATTAATACAGCAGCGTCATTGACCATGTTACTGGGTTATTTTATAGTCAGAACTGCTCGCAAGATTGTGGTAGGAAAAACCAACCACAAGAATAGCGAGCAGTTAATACGCTGGTCGATGTACTCGATTAATCTAATAAATAGCGGACATGACGTAGGATACGAGCGACCAGGGGGCGTAATTATCCAAAAAACGACCGCAAGTTTTGTTCGCTCGTTCAGACCTAGAGGCATGAACAGAGCGCAAAGAGCGAACGGTTCATTTGAATAGCCACCCCTTTTTTCTGAACGAACGACCGCAAATAGCGTCCGGCTCTGAATCAGGCCCAATAGACCACTACAGTACTTTTAATAGATAGGTGATTTTAGCTTCTAAACACCATTATATTGGTGGGAACTTAATTATGATGCCTATAAAAGGAGACACAAGCATATGGTGCACTGTAGCATGCACTGTAACTCCTGACACCAGTTTCCGCCGGCATACTGTAACCCTTGACCCATTCCTCATACTCATTATAATCCATCTCCACAGGTGACCCTCCTCCACTGCTGCGTGTAGAGCGCCTTTCCAGGGCCATCTTGGCTTTGACACAGTGTTGGATGTCTGAAAAATGGTTTAACACACTTGCGCATGGCACTTTTTAGATGCCCAATAGAATTCACTGCATTAACTGCTGCCTGTCACATGGGTCGTTTTCTTTTGCAGATGTGCGTTGGGCCCGGTGACCAAATAACTCCTCAAAGTTAGACATTAAGGTGTTTACCAACGCACAATTCTCCTCAAAGTTAAACCTGACATTGAGGCCAGATTTAGCTTTGCCAGGTTGAGTCTTCTCCCCGGAATCGGAGTCCTGGCTCTCTGCCTCCTCCATCACAGTATCCTAACCAACTGGATCATTCTCCTCCACCTCCTTATGCTCTCTCGCCTTACTCCTGGCAGCCTCCATAACAAACAGAAAATTAAATACATAAACTACACTTAAAAACTAACACAAAACTTAAACACACACACTCCCCAGGCACAAACAGAAACACTGACAAAGAAAAAAATAAATAAAATTAGACAAGACAAACAATAAGACAATCTTCAAAATGACAATAACAATACAGTAATTGACAGGATGAAACTCTCAGAAATCACTTTTAAGCACCTAAATGAAATCACCACTCTCCTGCTAAACCCTCCTCTCTCTAGAGATGTGTGGTTCGGTTTTCTTGAAATATGAACATACCCGAACCTCAGGGTTCCAAGTGGAACTGGGTCCTGGCTCGGGACCGCGATCAGTCCAGAACTTCGATTTAAAAAACAAACTCAGATTTTGGATTGCTTGTAAACAGGTCCAAATTACATGATTTTAGCTGTTTTTATTGATTTTTTTATAGATTCTTAAGAAATCTTAAGAAATCCAAAACCGAACCAAAACCGAATCCAAACTAAAACATTTCAAGGTGGTTTTGCCAAAACCAAGTCCAAACCACAATGATGAATTAGAACCAAAACCAAAAAACAGGGGTCCGCGCACATCTCTGCACAAAACACTACTTCAATTTGCTTGGGTGTGTGCCAGCCTTTTTATAATGCGCCTCTGTGCCTTACAGTATATGTTGTATGTTTTGGCCAATAGGAATGTTTGTCGATTTTGTAGATGATTTTGAAGTGCACATTCCAGATCAACCTTTTTTACATTCTTGAAAATCAACCCACATCAAATTTGATTTTGAAATCGATTTCAAAATCGAATGTTAGTAAATGAGAGATTTATTAGGCCAGTGATTTATACAGTCGATTTTGAGTAAATTTAAGTTGATTAAAATCGACATAAAAATCGACTCAAAAATCAACTTTAGTAATTATACCCCTTTATGGCAGCAGAATGGAGGTGAAGGCATCTCTGGAGAGGTATGATTTACAAGGACTTAGCCGACGCTTTGGTAAATTGAAGGTAACACATTTATCAAAATCACAGTATTTGATCATTGGACCCCTTAAAAAACAAACTAGGTGACTGTATATCAATATTAAAATGAAAGTCAATCTCATGAATTGGATAGCATGGTTTATAGAAGTATATTTGCAATGCTTCCCACTTTTCCCTATAAACAAATTTCATAATGTCTTAGACCAGCATACACTATAGGAGACAACCAAACAGTTTTCACGGTGACCCAATTCCCTGTTCTGTCAATTTTTTTCAGTCAGCATTAGGGAATTGTGACTCTGATGTAACATTGTGTATTATGTTGTAACAAACCTATTGCAAACACGTTTCATTAGCTTTTTATAACGATTCAGTTACTTTTTACTCCCTTCTCTCTATATACAACTTTCAAATCTGTTTTCAGTTCTACCACCTCTTCTGCTTTTCATTAGAGAGAGAACACACGCTGGTTGCTAGGGACGAAACCACAGTAAAATATTAAATTTCATGTTTAAAAGATATTACCTCTGGTACATTTTGAAACATGTAATAACACTATGAAACTACAGTAGTTCTTAAAAAAAAACACAGAAAAGGGGGTTAGAACTCAGTAAATATGTGTTTTTTATTCTTCCTAAGGCTATAATGAAGTTAACATCTATTTAAAGTACTGTCCTCTTCCCCGTAATTCATGTGAGATACAGCAATTACAATGCACTGGGTAATACTTTGCAGATGTCAAATTACAGGTTAAATGGAAAGAGTTCCTTTCTTCCGGCCACCCACTCTTGTTCTCTTGAAATAGGTGATCAGTGTATCCTGTGGCTGAAGGTGCCGATATTCCCCATACACTTGCTCATCTGGTTTAAATGTTTTCCATTTGTTTTTCGAATAATGACAGAATGCTCGATTCAGATTGTTTTACAGGTACAATGTAAAATGTAATAACTGTTTCCTTCTCGTTTTATTTGGCACAAGGTAACGATCTGGGTCTGCCAAGTTGTGCTGATTTTCCTTTTAATATTAATAACATTTGGCATTTAGGATATATTGTTTTAACTATTTATATGCCTCGAAAATACAAGCAGCTGCTTACTGGCTAGGGGTGATTTACTAACATGGTGCAGAACAGCAGTAACTTATATCAATGTATGTTTGCTTTCCTGATATGGCAGTAAACAGGACAGGTATATTTCAGCAATACTATAGACTTCTCCATGCATTTCTAATAGTGGGTGTGACAGTCAGCAATAGCAATATACCCCCTGAAAATGAAGTAAACCCTATTTATTTACTAAAAGGGCTTTTTTCCCAAATAATAAATTGGCCCCAATAATGAGGAAATTCCTGACCAATAATGGGGATAATTCTGAGTTGTATGCATGTCTTTTCACGGATAGAAATTCAGAAGTTTAGCATACAGCCAATGTGCAGACACTAATTTACTAATCTCTGGCCAAGTCGAATGGCTCTTCGTTGGAACTCGTTGTGCATGAAATGGGTGTTACTGGCTGGAAATTGGGTGGCATCCATGGGAATGCGCAAGAGATTTGTCTTGTGGATCTTTATGTCGTGGGAGGGTTGTGGGCATGTAGCTAAACTTCCATGCTCCTTTGAGTCACATGTACAGCGAAGGGCAGCCTATTTCTTACATATCGCTTGGTGCAAAGTATCTCTTGCACCCAGCATATGGCTGGTGCAAATCATGATACTAATGATGACGGACGTGGCTGTGGGTGGAAAATATTGGGTTTTGCGACTTCACACTTGGGGGTCTAAGCCTTGAAAAGAGAGATAACGTGGATGGAGATAAAGTACCAACCAATCAGCTCCTTAATATCACTTTAGAGGCTGTGTTTGAAAAATGACAAGAGCTGATTGGTTGGTACTTTATCTCTATTCACGTTATCTCTTTCAAAGCTTACTACATACTGTAGACCCCTTGAAGACATTAGCCCTTCGGATACTGGGCCTGATTCAGACCCGGTCGCAAGCGATGAGCGCTCGCAACCGGGTCGATGGTGGCCCAGAGCGCATGCGCACGACGTAGCCGGCTCCGTCGTGCGCATGCACGAGACCCGGATAGCGACGGGCAATCCATCGCTCCGGGTCTCGCACCAAAGGGGACGTGCTGTCGATGTTGAGTGACAGCACGCCCCCTTTGGTGGGCGGGCCAGGGGGTGGCTGCCCAGACGGAGGCGTTCCCATGAGAACGCCTACCGTTTGGGGGCGGCCCCACTGACATTGCAAGTGATGTCAGTGGGAGAGCTTTCGGCTCTGTTTGAGCTGAAAGCTCTCTGGGGCTTGCGGCCACGAGACCCTACCACAAGGTGTGGCATAAGAGGACAGTGGGATAGGGGGCATAGTGGGAGACGCTGGAGGAGGAACAGTTGAGATTAAGGAACAGATAGATAGAAAAGGACAAGCACCCATTGTGTAACATCCACAGGCCATGGTTATTCAGGGTGCTCTAGACACTTCTTCCTCTTCTGGCCTTTTATTATCCCAGTTCAGAGCAGTTTTCTCACATTGGCTTCTGCTGGGAGTGTGCATTGTACAGTAATAGGCCTGTCCAATATATCTTAAATATTATTTACACTAAGAGAATTGTACATGTCTTTTCCACAATATCCCTGCCTTGCTGCATCACAAACTGTAATGAGTATATCTTCTTAAACAAGCGCTAAACCAGTAAATATTAGATGGGTTTGGTAGTTCTCATGTTTTCCAGGCAGCATAAAGAATGTATAAAGACACTCCGAATTTATAAAGTAGACATGTATTTATCCCACCGTGGTTGAAGGTAATGTCTTGAATTAGCTCCAAAGGGAGTGATCCATCTGGATTTTGCCATTCTCCAGTATAGTGCACTAGTCAGTGGGCAGGGCTACAAGAGATGGAATGAACAGCCATTAATGTTTTCTGACTGAGGTGTGGTACACAGGGAAAACTACTCATCTCCTTCTAAGCCTGTTCTTTCATACATTTACTGTTCAGTTTTTACTTTAGTGTTCATTTAGAAAATAGCAGTTATTCATACAAAAAGTAACAAGTTCTAAGCAAACATGGAGCTATGACAAGTATGCGAGGCAGTGGGCTGGTTTGTTCAGAAATGTTTGCACTTCATATTTTATTTTACAATTACATACTTTCCAAATTTACATATCAAGACAACGCCACGTACATAATGATGTAGCTGTGACTATTAGAGGTGTGGGCACGGGGGCAATTGGGGACGTGGAAGCCGCTCTTCTTTCCTCCAAACATCCACTCATTGCCATGCACACTCCAAGATACATCCCTTCTTTCCCACCATACTATAGTCATATCTGCAAGTGGGATGGTCCATATTTACCTATCATTTTAATAAAATGTTTATAAATTGTACCTTAAAGCTGATTGGTTGCTATAGGCAATTTTTCCACTGGTCCACTTCTCCACTGTTTTCACTGCTTGATACATAAACCTGGAGTATGCAATTAGTTATCCTTCATGGTATGCATAAACTGTATCCATATAGAGAGGGCACATTAGTGGTTTATATAAAACAAGAACCTGTCCAATCTATACAAACCAGTTGGGAAAACAATACTCAGCACTTTCTTGCACACTAATGAATCTCATGTACGTAGCTAAACCTGTTCATATTTAACATGCTTATTCTACAAGCAAACACTTCCAGTCTGTTTCAGACAAATATTAAGACTGAGCATTCTTAGCAATTCAGGAGAGAGCATTGTCAAAAACTAATATTTACTAACCGGCGGCAATCCAAAGTTTCCGATTGTTAGTAGTTTTGTTGCAGAATTTAAAATGGCAATAATATTAAATGCAAAAACCACATGGCTTTGCATTGAATATTATTGCTGTTTTAAATACTTAGGGCAGAACCGTCAATAATAGTCAGCTTTCAAAATATAACTTATTCCCTTGTCTAACACACCTTCAACTGAGATTGAGAGAACTGAACTAGTACCCAGGCTGCGGTTTCAGGGAAGTTTCTGTGGTAGGGACCCAAGGAAATGCACCTACATCGGCACCAAACATGTGAACATTGGTACAGTAGACACTTGTCTAGATGACATATATGTAACCACAGCCCTTCAAATTACAATGCTGAGAACTTACAAGGTGCAAAAAGAAAACTGAGTAGTAATTTTGGAATATTCTAAACAGTAAAAGACAATTGTAATTTTGCTTAGATTTTACATTATATTACCTGTCACAATTTCTGTGAAGGATCAATGCTAGTACTCCCAGCAATGATGATATACACTCTAGAAGAAAAGGGTTAACATTGAGTAATACAATGGAATAGAGTGAAAACACGATACATATATGTGTGAAACATATGGTTGCTTGGTATAGAAGTGATATATATAAATTTGTCCATTTCATTTAAATATAAAAATGAACACCAACTGAAATATGTAACTTCCTTCCATTGGCTAAAGAGCAACAGACTTGTGCAATAATAAGAGTAGAAAATGATTGAAAACAGATCTTAGCATAAACTATTGTATATAAAACACGTTACTAACTGCAACTTCTAATTTTTACTGACAGTTCATATCTCACGATAATAAGAGCAGGGCTGAGCATCAGTATATGTTAATACTTCTAGGCAGATGTTCAAAAAGAGTTTCTTTGTCCCAATTTTATAGTAATATAGCCCAATACATAAATATGTCTCCTCCGGTTTTTATTTACAAGTTGGCGTAGACAGAGGTTAAACTTTCACTGGGGAACACAGAGGTACAATGTGTCAAGATTTCTATGTGAGGTACAATAGAATCAGAACTTTTTTCATCAATTGTCATAAAATCATAATCCAATATCTTCCGACTGAGATTACGGTGTAAAGTTTCTAAATAGTGAGTTTGCAAAACATAGATTTTCTACGAATTCCTGATGGTTCTTCATCCCACTGATATACGTGGAATAAAACCACTGAAAAACCGCTGCCAAAGCCACAAGTACCAGCATGTCTTGGCTTCCAGGGCCCGCTGGCACCTGCAGTTCACCTGTAAAAAAATATTAAAATAAAAACAGACATAAGTATTTTATTGAAAAAAACACCTCCTACCTTACAGTCTTTTACTCTTTTATTAATTATTTAAATCCATATGGATGGTCCACTTTAATCCATGTTGCATTGAGTTTTATAGAATACTTCCTTGTGACATCTTATAACAAGTTGTGACATCTTATGTTTTCTTGGTAATTAGCATATAACTCAAAGTCACTATATCTAAGATACTTAAGTCAAAAGCATTTCCCCTTTTTCCACTTTCAACAGTCATATATTCTACACATACTACCAGTGACTTTGACACAATACAGAGAGCTTCCCAGTAAGTGGCATTCTGTACATGACAGAGAATAGTGATTACTGCACAATATACAGAGCATTCCAGTGACTACCATGCAATACAGAAAGATTCCCAGTGACCCTTATACAACATAAAGAGCATACTAAAGACCATTATACAGTACATAGACATCCTAGTGACAGCCATAATAGAGCATTGTTAGTGAATGCCCCTGTAACATTGTATAGTATGCCTCTGTAACACTGTAACATTGCACAGTATAACATTGCACAGTATGCCCCTGTAACATTGTATAGTATGCCTCTGTAACATTGTATAGTATGCCTCTGTAACATTGTATAGTATGCCCCTGTAACATTGTATAGTATGCCCCTGCAGCACTGTAACATTATATAGTTTGCCCCAGTAACATTGTATAGTATGCATCTGTAACATTGTATAGTTTGCCCCAGTAACATTGTATAGTATGCATCTGTAACATTGTACAGTTTGCCCCAGTAACATTGTACAGTATGCCTCTGTAACACTGTAAAATTGTATAATATGCCACTGTAACATTGTATAGTATGTCCCTGTAACACTTTAACATTGTGTAGTATGTCCCTGTAACACTGTAACATTGTATAGTATGTCCCTGTAACACTGTAACATTGTATAGTATGTCCCTGTAACACTGTAACATTGTATAGTATGTCCCTGTAACATTGTAACATTGTATAGTATGTCCCTGTAACACTGTAACATTGTATAGTATGTCCCTGTAACACTGTAACATTGTATAGTATGTCCCTGTAACACTGTAACATTGTATAGTATGTCCCTGTAACACTGTAACATTGTATAGTATGTCCCTGTAACACTGTAACATTGTATAGTATGTCCCTGTAACATGGTATAGTTTGTCCCTTTAACATTGCACAGTTGGACTCTATCACATTGTTTAGTAAGACTCTGTAAACATTTCATATAATAACTGCAATATTATATAGTATGACCCTGTAACATTTTACAGTATATGTGTTACAATGTATAGTGCTATATCTCTTGATAACACTGTATATTACTTTATATCTCTGTAACATTGTATGACTGTAAATTCTGTATGGTTACTGTTACAGTGTATATGTTGCTACATAAATTACTCTCTATAGTATGTGGTGACCCTGTATCATATTAACATTGTGCAGATTATTATAGTTGACAGACAGGTTGTGAGTTTCAGCCACACATCTACAATAATAAGGACTTCTCTGCCTTAATAATGTTAGATGACAAACTGCTTTGTCTCAACTGTAAATGGAAATGGCTTCCGGATTTAGGGCCTAATTCAGAGATGTACAGTATAGCACAGCAGCTGCCACATCATTGCTAAAATAAGCAAAAGCCGCAGATGATGTCTTAGTTAAAAAGGCACGCATCTGATCAACTGCATGACCATCGGACATTTGAGTAACCATCAGGCTACTCAGGATATCCAACAAAATCATGCAGCAGGGCCAGGGAAGATGGATACAAGGACGCAGTCACTGACTTTGGCACTTCCAGAAACGGTGCCGACATGCCCCCATTTTCAGGAAAGCTGCCCATCACCTCCCCCAAATGCCAGCAGCATGTCAATCATGCTGCAGCTTTCAGGGCACTGCTAGCGACAGCGCAGAACCTTATCTGCAAAGAGCGGCTCCTGTGCATGTACAGATCTCCAATCATCTGAGATTTACATGGACATCGGAGTTCCGTAAATCTCTGGTTCATGCCCCTAGTTCTTTATTTAGTATGAAATGAGTGGTGACATTTTGGATTTCTTTTACAAACTGCCAGATGGGAAATGTATCTACATTAATGGGTTAATGGTTTGTGTCTTAGCTAAATAAACACTAGATTTCAATAGAATTTATTTTCCCTTGAAGAAATGTCTCCAACATCATAGAAAGTTCTCGACATCCCCACCTCTTGTGTGGCACATATGATGTAAAGATGGCTTTCTATTAACATTGACATGATTTCAAATCTTTTGTTCTTTTGCCATTTGCTAGTCTATGTAAGGTTTACTGACATGTGGGTCCCAGCGGACCCATTGCAAATTAACCAACAGAGTAAGTGTTATTTCAAAATAGGTCACCTATGTACTTCCTTTTTATTTCTTTGTAGTCAGAATACAGTCAGCAAAATAGCAGAACTCCATCTGGACAGGCCGCCTGTGCCAGGTCACCTTACATAGAAGTTCTCTGGCCGTTGATCATTTTGCAATTGTGGAGTTTGCCAGTAACAACTAGTCAGTGTTCCCCTTTGCAACATTTATAAACAAAAAAAAAAGGGAAGAGGTGAAAAAAAAAGAATAAAATGGATTGAAGTTTTTGGAAGAAAATGCATTACTGCAAAGAAAGGAGAACTAACAACTGCATACCTAAATAAACAATTCCGTAATTACATTTAAACGGTGCGTGACCGACAGCGATGTGATTTCACATACAAGGGTCTGTGTGCTTTATCAGTCTTGATAGAGAATGTGCCGAGATTGGGATCTTGAATATAAATATGTACGGAGCTGTTAGTAGTCTTTACCCGCAGTTCTGACATGCAGTTTTGATCAGTTTATATGTGTGTGGCAGTTTGCCCATTTTTATGCTTTTTTTTTAACTTCTAACATGAGCCTGGGAACTAAACCATGCCAAATTCAAATGTGCCGGAATAGTGATAGGTTAAACCATTTTGTTTAAATCCAGGAAACCAACCTTCTACTTATCTCAGACTGCAGTTTGAGAAAAAGTCTGATATATATCATATTTTGTAACATTCAAAAACTGTTCCTTTGTTATTAGGTGGGTAACTCGATGAACGTCACACATCGCCCCCTATAATTAGATATAAGGCTTCCAACCTATACTATAATATGCACTTTTAGACATGATCATAATAATGTTGTACTGTGTACTTCTCATTTAGTTTTATTTATTTATTACATTATTTATAAAGCGATTACATATTCTGCAGCACTTTACAGAGAATATTTAGCCATTCACATCAGTCCCTGTCCCAGTGGAGCTTACAGTCTATGGGCCTGATTCATTACGGATCGCTATTGCAACAGTGTACACAGATCGGCCATACTGCGCATGCGTGAGCTAGTATTGCTATCGCACTGCGATCACTTATGCAGATACAAAGCCATCACAGATGATGGGATGGAACGTCAGTGTTTAGGGGTGGTGACGGGGTAGTGGTAGGAGAAACGCAGGCGTGCCTGTCTGTTTGAACGCTGTTTCCTGGGCATGCATAAATTATCCACTGTGATGGCATACGCAACTTGTGTGCTCACTGCGTGCAACGACAGTTGCAAGTTCTGAGTAAGGTCAGACTTGCTGTAATTCTGTGTGAGGATCCGATGTTACTCGATGGTACTGATGTATTCACAGGCCTGCGAGGTCTTACGGATGTGAGATAGCGGTAGTGGGTGTCTCTATCCTGGCTTTGTGATTGCAACTATTAGCATATTTTCTAAGCAGATCTGCATGCATAATCGCAGTTGTGATCACAACAGTGATCCGTAGTGAATCAGGCTCTATGGCCCTCATTCAGAGCCGTACGCTCTGAGCAGAGCGCATGCTCTGAATGAGGGCCGGCCTCCATAATTACGGAGCGTCCTCCTGGACGCTCGTATAGCTGTGGGTCACCACCCACAGCCTATACGAGCGTGCAGTTTGATGGCCGCGATGGTCTTGACAATCGCGACCATCGCCACTGCGTGCTGGAGCCTGCGGTTGAGGTTTTCAACCGCAAGGCCCGGAGTGATTTTGGCTCTATCAGAGCCAAAATCACTCCCACTGACATCACTAGTGATGTCAGTGGGCCGGCTTCTGATGGTAGGCGTTCCCTTGGGAACGCCCCTGTCAGGGAGGCACGCCCCCGGCATGCCCACCAAAGGGGGCATGCTGTCAATCAACATCGACAGCACGCCCCCTTTGATCAGACACAACGAGCGAAGGAAAGTCCTTCGCTCGTCGCGTCTGGCGCATGCGCACGACGGAGCTTCCGCCGTCGTGCGCATGCGCAGTGCACAACATCGACCCACTTGCGAGCGGACAGCCGCTTGCGAGTGGGTCTGAATCAGGCCCCATATTCCCTATCGCATGCACACACACATACGCACTAGGGTTAATTTTGTTGGGAGCTAATTAACCTACCAGGATATTTTTGGAGTATGGGAGGAAACCGGAGCACCCGGAGGAAACCCACGCAAGCACAGGGAGAATATACAAACTCCACACAGTAGTGGGAATCCAACCCATGATCTCAGTGCTGTGAGGCAGTAATGCTAACCATTAGACCATCTGTAGTTCAGTTGTTTTCACCATACAAAATTTATAATACTGTGCATTTATTTATTTTTAAATAATATGAATATTAGTTACACATTTGAAATGTAAATTAGAGACTTATTTGTTAAGGTAATGGAAATGGTATGTTACTCCTATGTCTGATCATTAAGAATAGTAACCACTTTAAATTAAAGGGAATGATGCTGATGGTATCTGAAAAGTCAATAAATTGTCCAACATATTTGCTTACAAATCTCAATGAATGTTGATTGATTAATTAATTATAACTGGGTGAAAATGTCCCATGTTTTGCCCACAAAATCAACTTGGTGGTTCATCATTTTTTATAAAAATTAAAGGACCATAAAGGAGATGCTGTCTGTGGCCATAAAAAATTCTGGACATTTTTGGCATTCAGAGATTGCAGCAGCTGTGGCAGTTCACCTTCCAACATGGCACATCTAGGAAAAAGAGTAGCACTACAGTGGCAGACAGGATGGCTGTTTAATAAACTATACTCCATATTAGAAACCGGGAATGTTATCATTAGTCAAGAACTAGATCAGAGGTCTGAGGGAGGTGGCATATGTATGTGGATGGTAGAGAAAGGAAGGATTGAATCGTCTGTAAATTTAGTTACATTTTTGGATTCTGAAACAAATTTATGAAGGATCAGGGGGATCCAACGGGATCCGAGCCCCGGCTCGGATTCCAAATTGAGGCAAAACGTCAACATCCCAGCATTGGATTTCATGGGTTTTGCATTCAATATTAGTCCCTCTCATGGTGATTCAGGGACCATTTCACACAGGAAGGAGAGCACACACTAGACTGCCAGGGCAGAAATTAATTAATTACTAAAACTAGGTGAACATGTCCCATGTTTTGCTGTTTTATAAACTATATAACTTCATATTAGAAACCAAAAATGTTTTAATAAATCAAGAACCAGACCAGAGGCCTGAGGGAGGTGGAGTATGTACGTAGCTGAAGGCAAGGAAAGGAAGGAATGATTGATTAGTTTGTAAATTTAAGTACACTTTTTGATTTTTTGATTCTGAAGCAAATTTATGAGGGGAGAGGAGTGGTTTAAGGAGAAAATGTTCCCATTTACATAAGTCCCTGCCCTAGTAGAGCTTACAACAATCTATGCTCCCTATCACATGCACACACACATATAAGCTAGGGTTAATTTTTGTAGGGAGCCAATTATTAACCTACCAGTCAATTTTTGGAGCATGGGTGGAAAAAACACACACAAGCACAAGGAGAGTATACAATTTCCACACATGATTAGTGTTGAATAATTAACCATAAAAAAAAGCAAATGAGAGAAGTGGAAAGCATTATTAAAAAACAAGCAACCAAAATCCCAATAAAGTTGAATCCTAAGGATTTAAGGTCTAGTCAAATTGAAAATTAATTATACAATTTGATGATACTAGTGTGCGCTAGTATTTGTTTATTAAAGTATTAAAGTAATGTAAAGTAGCATTAAAGTATACATTTTTTACGTTACCTTTTCTTTGAAAATCACTGCTTACTGCGGATTCATGGATTCAGTATTTATGTAAACACAGTGGGGTACGGCCTGCAGAGTCACAGTACTTATATGAACACAGAGGGGTATGGGCTGTGGAGTCACAGTACTTATGTGAACACAGTGGGGAGCAGCCTGCGGAGTCACACACTTACAGTACTTATGTCAACACAGTGGGGTATGGCCTGCAGAGTCACAGTACTTATGTGAACACAGTGGGATACAGCACACACAACAAGTTGTACAAAAAATACTAATTTTTTTTTAAAAATGTTTTACTTTATAAAAAAAAGTGGATGGACACTGGACAGATATATCAGCTCAGCACTGGAGTAGATGGACACTGGACAGATATGTAGCAGCACTATAGTGGATGGACACTGGACAGGTACGTCAGGAGCACCGGAGTGGATGTACACTGGACAGATACATCAGCAGCACTGGAGTGGATGGACACTGGACAGATATGTCAGCAGCACTGGAGTGGATGGACACTGGACAGATACCTCAGAAGCACTGGAGTGGTTGGACACTGGACGGATATGTCAGCGGCACTGGAGTTTATGGACACTGGACAGATACGTCAGCAGCACTGGAGTGGATGGACACTGGACAGATATATCAGCTCAGCACTGGAGTGGATGGACACTGGACAGATATATCAGCTCAGCACTGGAGTAGATGGACACTGGACAGATATGTAGCAGCACTATAGTGGATGGACACTGGACAGATACGTCAGCAGCACTGGAGTGGATGTACACTGGACAGATACATCAGCAGCACTGGAGTGGATGGACACTGGACAGATATGTCAGCAGCACTGGAGTGGATAGACAGTGTACAGATAGGTCAGCTCAGAACTGGAGTGGATGGACACTGGACAGATATGTCAGCAGCACTGGAGTGGATGGACAGTGTACAGATAGGTCAGCTCAGAACTGGAGTGGATGGACACTGGACAGATAGGTCAGCTCAGCACTGGACTGGATGGACACTGGACAGATAGGTCAGCTCAGCAGCCACTAGATTGGATTAAATGGATGGACACAGCACAGCAGACAAGACACAGCCCAGACCAGCAGCCAGCCCAGCACAGTGCTAAATGAAGCAAAAATCACAGCCACAGGGACTTAAATAGAAACAAAAACTCATGAGAATCTGACGCCTGATGATGACGTTTTGCCTGAAGTCTGGAATTGGTGAGGAGAGCCGAACAGCGGTTCTGGATTCCCTTGGATTGGGCAAGTTCGGGTGGGCTCGGTTCTCTGAAAACCATGTGCCTCAAGAAAGCGATTGCCTGTTGCAGTCAGCCGGAGACATCCTTGACACTCATGTCAGGTTGTTCTTCTGAGTTCTACTACATAATATCATCACACAATCGCTTGTAAATTATTGCATTCGTTTAAATGGACACAAGCCATTTATCTAGCCCTCAGACCTGTATGCAGGTGTCTATAGTAGCTTTTCTCCTGCTTCCTGGGTGCTGTGTGTTCTGCTCAGTTTACACCCATGCGATTTGTGCTCCTGTGTATATCAGATATGCTCTCAACTTGCTGTCACCATTCTCAGACTGGTATACTGGCTTTGACCCCGGCTGCCTCTCACCATTCTTGGACTGATTACTGATTAAGAACTGGCTTGTTCACTTTTTCTTTGCAAAATGTTATACTCTGATCAGAGATTATAATCTCTGACTTTATTCATGGACATGATCGCAGGCTCAGTCAGCACATACAATGGGCCTCATTCAGCTTGGAACACAAGTCTGCAATCGCACGCACCCACGCATTGCAAAATTATGCAAATTAATGCGATCGCAGAACTGTACCAGGACGCCCACCAGCTTATAAAGCCGCCCACTTCCCATTACATACATCCGCAAGTCAGCGAAAACATTGTAACATCGTGTAACATCAGACCCATACGCACAGTTGTGGTTGAGCTTGACCTGACTCACAAACTGCAAAACTTCCTGTCACCATTAAGTCCCTGCCATCACAGGGACTTAATTATGCATGCCCCTGTAGCGGCGTTCAAACGCACAGGCACGCCTGCGTTTCTTCTACCACCCCACTCTCCACCCCCAAACGGCACTTCCTGTCAATCATTTCTCCATGGCTCTGCGTATCCACTGCGTTTGCTTTTCACGATCGCAGCAGCCAGTTCATGCACGCGTACTGCGGTGCATATGCATGCGGAGAACGCAAACATCAACCGGGTGCTTGCCAACACAGACTTGCGATACAAACTGAATGAGGTTGAATATCCGCAAATCCAAACAATTACTTTATAAAATACAAAGAACACTTGTCTGTATACCTGTTTCATCAAGACACTCCTGGATTTTTTTTGGTTACTTTTCTCGAAGGTGCAGCTTCTATACCATTACACTATCCATCACCGGGATCGGTATGAAATACCGCCGTTCCTATGTCCGGTGGTTCAAATCCCGACGTTGAAAGCCTGGCACCAGTGAAAAACCCGACCATTCTAAAGGTAAGTACTAACTAACCTAACCCCCCATAATCCTAACCCTCCTTTAGGGGTGCCTAACCCTAACCCCCGTCTAAGTGCCTAAACCTAACCTCCCTTCCCCTGACCTTCCTCCCCCCCCACACGGCTGTCTGCGCCTGGCAACCGGCTCACCTTTGATCGATATGCCGGAGGTCGGTCTCCCGACGTAGGTAAAATGACAGGTGTCGGGATATTGATGCCTGTCATTAGACCCCTGCCGGGATTAGACAGTCGGGAAGCCAGCAGTCGGCATTTCGAACCGTCGGCTTCCTGACTGCATCCCCCATCACCTCATGCGGGCTGGTCAGTTCCCTTATTTACTTCAAGTACATATATGACATTGTTTGTGCTGCTGTAGTCTCCAATATCACATACCTCCCAACTGTTCTAATTTTGGTTGGACAGTCCCACTTTTTGAGCACTGTCCCATCTGTGGGCCACAATGTCCCGCATTGGGCAAAGAGTTTGGAGGTCACTCTACCACTGGAGGCAGTCCAGCAGCTCGAAAAGAGCTGGATATGAGAGAGAGAGAGAGAGAGAGAGAGAGAGAGAGAGACATGCTTTAAACTATTAGATCCAGTGTTTACGTCTGATTCTTGAACACCTGGATCTGTGTCTGTTTTGGCCATACACACCAATGGGACTGATCAGTGTGTACGACTGATGACCGTGCAAACACAGATGTTTTTTTTTCTGGCAAGAAGAATAAAATTGTTATGGGATTTTATTGGATTTGCTAATCTTTGGTGGTCACAGGAAGTTTATGCACATGTTAATCTTGGAGCAATCTGGTCTAAATTGACTAAATTGGTTATGCATTTGCCTTGTGTTGCCAGATTCCATTTACAAATGATATAACTTTGCATGCACCATGCCTCTTGTTTGTATCTAACATCTATTGCAAATGGGGCAAGGTGTTTTTTTATAACAAGTTTAATTATATTGAATGCATAAATATAGCCAACCAAAAACATGAATTGTGGTGAAACTGAGCAGAAGAGCTGTGTAATTGTTTCATAATTTGCTTCTAGACCTTTATGGAAATAATTACATTACTGAAAAATTCCATTACTGTCCATCACAATAGCTTCACCAAACACAAATTGCATGTAATTGCAAACGTAAAATGCGTCCTGAAAAAAATACATGTGCTACCTATACAGAGTTGGTCACAAATGTAACATTCATGCAGCAGTATTCTTAAAAAGATTTACAAAAAAATGGCATAATACTGTAGTGCTGCAAGCAGCAAATCAGGGAGACAAAAAGTGGGCCACTACCAAAACTAGTGTCACGCATCACGGATGGATAGTGAGGATGCTTACCCATACTATGGGATTGTTTGACCCTCAGACAGAGGCATGGAATCTAACCTGGCAGTGGTTTTTGCCAGGGACTTCCGTAAGGGTGTTTGGGCTTCTCTGCGCCCGACATGCAGGTTGTAGCCCTCTGTCTGGGTTCCCAAGTACGGAGCTGGTAGACACTGGATCAGGAAACAGTACCAGACACCAGAGAGCGTACAGTAAAGTAGTCGTCTGAGTGGTCGGAACCAGACGTGTAGTCACAGAACCAGGGAATAGGTTATAACAGGTCACAGGAAAGCCGGGGTCAAAAACCAGGAATCACTAAACGTAGTACCAGGGATGAGACGGAAACAAGTCAGGGGAGTAGCTGACGTCAGAAATGGAATGTCAAATAAATAGCACTTAAGTTAGCACAGGAACGCTGAAGTAAAGAATTTAACCTAATATTCGCACTTATGAGTGCTCAGACACTCGCTTTATATAGAAAGGAGATTCAAATTTGGAACTCCCCTTTAAATTTCAAACAGGTTGGTATGCACACTCCTATGGAAGCCAAGGCCGCCCGTACTACATTATCAGCAGGGGAAAGCCAGAAGGAGGGGAGCACCGGCCACCACTATGTCACTGTAGCAGGCACTGACGGACACACACCCGCAGCAGGAGCACAGAAACTCTGGGAGACAGCGTCGCTGAACCCAGTGAGCGAGCTTCCGGTTCTGGCGTGCTGTGACAACTAGGCTTTGCCAGCAGGAGCTGGTGGTGCTACAGCAAGGAAACTCACAACCTGGGGTCCACCAGCCATATAGTAGTAATGTTGCTGTATTCCCTAGAGCAGGGATGGGGAACCTTACGCCCGGCGCTGTATAAGGCCCCCGGAATCATTTGTTCGGGCCCTCTGACCTTTTTTCTGCTAGCCTCATCTGGCTAACAGGGTGCCTAGAATGGCACCCTGCAGCCAGAATCTATGCAGCAGTGCCACCTGGAGCGTCCTCAGGACACTTCAGATGGTCACACCGCTGCCCTTACAGCTCCCCGGAGCATCCTGAGGGCATTGCTGTAATCATGATTTACACAATCGCTGATTGTAGCCCCACCCCTGTGTGGCATCACACCGGGGGGGCGTGGCCTGCACCGGGCCCACAAATAATTATATAAATATCAAAATGGCTCTTGGCAGAAAAAAGGTTTCCCACCCCTGCCCTAGAGGAACCTGTAGGAACCGCTTGTACCTGTAGTCCAAAAGTAAAAAAAAAATAAAAATCAAAAACCACACTTTTTCCCCCAAGATTTTGCCACTACCAGCAATAGGCTAAAAGCACTAGTGCTGACTGTAGTATTGGGAGGGTATGCCATTTTTTTGTAAACAAAACAAAAAAAAGATTTATGCTGGTGTAAAGTATGTGCACAGTAAAACATGTATACTTCAATGAGGAGTCAGTAATGCTGGTGTTAGTAATAAAGTCCCAGAACCATACTTGCCTACTTTTGAAAAAGCATTTCAGGGAATTTGTGAAAGCACCACCTATGAGCGCGGTGGTAAAGTGGGCGTGCACTGGTGCATCTGAGGGGTGTGTCATAAACCTGACTTACATCCAACTGTAAACGAGCCCCAAAGCAGTTAGTAAAATCTAATTGTTGATGGTAACACACTGATACTTTTCAGAAAATGCATGTAGCCATAGGGATCATTGTGCCTTATAACCAATGCAGGGAAATTATACTAATGATCCCATTTGAATGTATATCTCTGGGTTTTTTTTTTCAATATAACAGCTACATAATGGGGGTAAGGTGCAATCAGGGAGTTTGCTAGACTTTTCAGGGAGACAGGTAGATTGCTTCTATTTCAGGGAGTCTCCCTTACAATGAGGGAGAGTTGGCAAGTATGCCCAAAGAACAAAACAATAGGAAGATCTCCAACTTCCTATTTCATTAGGTTGTGAATAGGAAATATATTGTATGACTTCTCAAAATGATAACTGTATCCTGTAATAGTTGTATTTCAATAGTGCAAAGTGGTTCAGATCCAAACAGGGTACAATGTATAAAGTTGGATTTTACATGTCAGAATAATGTGTATAAAACAAAGGAAAGTACCTTAGTACTGTAAATAGATTTGGCATTGTTGTGGGAGGAGGAGTGACTCCATGAAACTGCTATATTCATACTTGCCAACTCTCCCTCATTGTCAGGGAGACTCCCTGAAACAGTAGCAATCTCCTTGTCTCCCTGAAGAGTCTAGTAATCTCCCTGATTCTACCCCCATTATGAATATGTTATATGTAAAAATAAACAGAGATATTTACATTCAAATGGGATCATTAGTATAATTTCCCTACATTGGTTATAAGACACAGTGATCCCTATGGCTACATGTATTTTCTGTAATATATCAATGTCTTTTTATCAACACATAGATCTTACTAACTGCTTTTGAGCTCTTTTACATTTGGATGTAAAGGTGTGTATCCACTAGCATATAGTAGAATGACTGCAACATTGTAATCGTACAGTCATTCCTCATCCACTGTAATGCTTACACTGAACGATATGTCATTCAGTGCAGGCACCCTCCCTCATCCCCGAACAATGCCAATCTGTCATCAGAGCTGTAACTAGATGTTTTGGTGCCCTGTGCCAGAGAGTGCATTGGCACCCCCTCCCCGCCCTAATTTTTTAAATAGGGACATAAGATAGTGCACCTGAAAAAGGGCCATGGCTTCATGGGGAAGGGCCAGGAAAGAGATAGGGGTACTCATGGGGCTGCCAGGAGCTGCTGGGAATAAAAGAAGAGGAAGCTACAAGTGAAAATGATAATAATCAGGAAAATTGAAAGGCCCAAACAGCGCCCCCTGCCCTGTGCTGCCCTGTGCCATGGCACAGGTCGCACTACTCTAGTTACGGCCCTGTCTGTCGCTATCGTCAGATTAACTGGCATGCCCAAGCGATGATTGATGTCAAAAACGACCATCGCTGGTCGTTTTCAACATTTTCATGCCCGATTTGTGAACGATTAATGAGCAATTGAACGATAACGATGTCGTTATCATTCAATCGCTCAATTTAATCGCCTAGTGGATATGCGGCTTAAGTCAGTTTTATGACACGTCTCTCAGATGTACACGTCCACTTTAGTGCAAGCTCATAGGTGTGGCTTTCACAATCTCCCTGAAATGCTTTTTCAAAAGTAGTCAAGCATGGCTATATTTCCTATCCATTTGAACTTAGTGAAAGAGGTCAGTGCTGTATTCATTATGAATAAATGTATTTTATATGCATCTAAGTGCATAATCACAGTGCATTTATCCATCTGCTGTATATTAATAAAGATGCCTGTATAGTAGTGGCTAAAGCTGCATACACACACAGCGATGTTTTGAACGATTATCGTTAAACAATATCGATTAACGATAATCATTTGAAAAAATCATTCACTTTCTGAGTCAAACGATGAACGATTATCGTTCATGCGCGTTCACGTTTGTAGTTTGTAGTTCAGTCAGACTTGTCAACTCAACGATTTTCATTAAGGGAATATGCAAAAATCGTTTGTAGTTCAAAAAAAATCGTTCAATACACTTTAAAAAATCTGACAGATAATCTGACAGAAAATCGTTCATAAAATCATTCATAAAATCGTTGGTAACAAAATCATTGTATGTGTATGCAGCTTAACAGTTAACTACTATTCATATGTGTGGCAGCCATTGCTATAATTTGTCTTCAATAAAATGGAACCGACCATCAACCGACCATCTACACCTCACCTGAATGATGGAGTTCTTACTGTTAACTGTTGAAATAATGGAGGTGAATATTCAGTACAATTTTGAAACCTACAGTATACTGTTTTTTTCATTCTTTGCTGTAGAAAAAGGGTCATATGAAATTCACTGATTTAAGGGCAATACACTTTCCCATTTAAACGTGAATGCAATTTCATTCTCATTTAATTATGCTCAACAACAGTCAAAAACAGAAATCTAAAAATGAAGAATCTGCATACAAAATATTAATTCCAATAGTTATCATACAGGCAGCAATATATACTGTATATATATATATATATATATATATATATATACAGTATATATATATATATATATATATATATATATATATATATAGTGTATATATATATAGTGTGTATATATATATATATATATATATACATACATATATAGAATATACTTGAAATCATAGGCGGCACTCGGAGGCTGATGACATGAAACCCTCAAGCGAGGGACTTTATTCAGTCAGTTTGTCGACGTTTCGGGGTCTTCCACCCCTTCCTCAGGACAACAACATCTTGTTGTCCTGAGGAAGGGGTGGAAGACCCCGAAACGTCGACAAACTGACTGAATAAAGTCCCTCGCTTGGGGGTTTCATGTCATCAGCCTCCGAGTGCCGCCTATGATTTCAAGTATATTCTGCATTGGGGGTGCTGTCCTCCTGGAGGGCACCGGAGCAAGATAGGACTGTTTGTCCACTGACACAGAGTGAGCGAGTGCCGGAGTACCGTTTCTCTACATATATATATATATATTAGGGGTGAGCGGGTTCGGATTTCTGAAATCCGAACCCCCCCGAGCCCCCCCGATCCGAGTCCGATCCGAGTCAGGCTCGACTTTTCCCGCCTGACTCGGATCTGACATCGAGGCAAAACGTCATCATCCCGCCTTCCGAGTCTCGCGGGTTTTGGATCCTATATAAGGTACCCGCGTCGGCGCCATTTTCTCACTCGGCTGTGGACAGTGAAGAGGGAGGGTGGGAGTTAGTGCTGTGTAGTGTAGTGTAGTGTAGTGCTGCTGTTGTCCACTACTTCAAAGTCCATAGGGGCTGGCTGTGTTGTGCTGTGCTGCTGTTGTTAATAGGGGCTGTGTCCACTACTTCAAAGTCCATAGGGGCTGGCTGGACTGTGTTGTGCAGTCAGTTCTCCATAGGGGCTGTGTCCACTCCAAAGTCCTGTGCAGTGTCCCAGTCCTAAAGGGGTGCTGTAGTGTTGTCCAGGGGGTGCTCTGTCCATCAGGGGTGCTCCCCCCAAGTGCTAAAAAAATAATATATTTTCTGTGTTTGTGAATTGTGTGCGCAGTAGCCGCACGTGCATCAACAAAGTAGTGCCAAGCGTGCGCCTGTGTCATAAGTAAAGGGCCGGCTGGCTTGACCGTTAAAGGGTGCTGTAACCCCCGAAAGTACACTCCAGTCCAAACCAAAAAAAAATTATTTTCTGTGTTTGTGAATTGTGTGCGCAGTAGCCGCACGTGCATCAACAAAGTAGTGCCAAGCGTGCGCCTGTGTCATAAGTAAAGGGCCGGCTGGCTTGACCGTTAAGGGTGCTGTAACCCCCGAAAGTACACTCCAGTCCAAACCAAAAAAAAAATTATTTTCTGTGTTTGTGAATTGTGTGCGCAGTAGCCGCACGTGCATCAACAAAGTAGTGCCAAGCGTGCGCCTGTGTCATAAGTAAAGGGCCGGCTGGCTTGACCGTTAAGGGTGCTGTAACCCCCGAAAGTACACTCCAGTCCAAACCAAAAAAAAAATTATTTTCTGTGTTTGTGAATTGTGTGCGCAGTAGCCGCACGTGCATCAACAAAGTAGTGCCAAACGTGCGCCTGTGTCATAAGTAAAGGGCCGGCTGGCTTGACCGTTAAGGGTGCTGTAACCCCCGAAAGTACACTCCAGTCCAAACCAAAAAAAAAATTATTTTCTGTGTTTGTGAATTGTGTGCGCAGTAGCCGCACGTGCATCAACAAAGTAGTGCCAAACGTGCGCCTGTGTCATAAGTAAAGGGCCGGCTGGCTTGACCGTTAAGGGTGCTGTAACCCCCGAAAGTACACTCCAGTCCAAACCAAAAAAAAAATTATTTTCTGTGTTTGTGAATTGTGTGCGCAGTAGCCGCACGTGCATCAACAAAGTAGTGCCAAGCGTGCGCCTGTGTCATAAGTAAAGGGCCGGCTGGCTTGACCGTTAAGGGTGCTGTAACCCCCGAAAGTACACTCCAGTCCAAACCTAAAAAAAAATTATTTTCTGTGTTTGTGAATTGTGTGCGCAGTAGCCGCACGTGCATCAACAAAGTAGTGCCAAGCGTGCGCCTGTGTCATAAGTAAAGGGCCGGCTGGCTTGACCGTTAAAGGGTGCTGTAACCTCCGAAAGTACACTCCAGTCCAAACCAAAAAAAAATTATTTTCTGTGTTTGTGAATTGTGTGCGCAGTAGCCGCACGTGCATCAACAAAGTAGTGCCAAGCGTGCGCCTGTGTCATAAGTAAAGGGCCGGCTGGCTTGACCGTTAAGGGTGCTGTAACCCCCGAAAGTACACTCCAGTCCAAACCTAAAAAAAATTATTTTCTGTGTTTGTGAATTGTGTGCGCAGTAGCCGCACGTGCATCAACAAAGTAGTGCCAAGAGTGCGCCTGTGTCATAAGTAAAGGGCCGGCTGGCTTGACCGTTAAAGGGTGCTGTAACCCCCGAAAGTACACTCCAGTCCAAACCAAAAAAAAATTATTTTCTGTGTTTGTGAATTGTGTGCGCAGTAGCCGCACGTGCATCAACAAAGTAGTGCCAAGCGTGCGCCTGTGTCATAAGTAAAGGGCCGGCTGGCTTGACCGTTAAAGGGTGCTGTAACCCCTGAAAGTACACTCCAGTCCAAACCAAAAAAAAATTATTTTCTGTGTTTGTGAATTGTGTGCGCAGTAGCCGCACGTGCATCAACAAAGTAGTGCCAAGCGTGCGCCTGTGTCATAAGTAAAGGGCCGGCTGGCTTGACCGTTAAGGGTGCTGTAACCCCCGAAAGTACACTCCAGTCCAAACCAAAAAAAAAATTATTTTCTGTGTTTGTGAATTGTGTGCGCAGTAGCCGCACGTGCATCAACAAAGTAGTGCCAAGCGTGCGCCTGTGTCATAAGTAAAGGGCCGGCTGGCTTGACCGTTAAGGGTGCTGTAACCCCCGAAAGTACACTCCAGTCCAAACCTAAAAAAAAATTATTTTCTGTGTTTGTGAATTGTGTGCGCAGTAGCCGCACGTGCATCAACAAAGTAGTGCCAAGCGTGCGCCTGTGTCATAAGTAAAGGGCCGGCTGGCTTGACCGTTAAAGGGTGCTGTAACCCCCGAAAGTACACTCCAGTCCAAACCAAAAAAAAATTATTTTCTGTGTTTGTGAATTGTGTGCGCAGTAGCCGCACGTGCATCAACAAAGTAGTGCCAAGCGTGCGCCTGTGTCATAAGTAAAGGGCCGGCTGGCTTGACCGTTAAAGGGTGCTGTAACCCCCGAAAGTACACTCCAGTCCAAACCAAAAAAAAATTATTTTCTGTGTTTGTGAATTGTGTGCGCAGTAGCCGCACGTGCATCAACAAAGTAGTGCCAAGCGTGCGCCTGTGTCATAAGTAAAGGGCCGGCTGGCTTGACCGTTAAAGGGTGCTGTAACCCCCAAAGTACACTCCAGTCCAAACCAAAAAAAAATTATTTTCTGTGTTTGTGAATTGTGTGCGCAGTAGCCGCACGTGCATCAACAAAGTAGTGCCAAGAGTGCGCCTGTGTCATAAGTAAAGGGCCGGCTGGCTTGACCGTTAAAGGGTGCTGTAACCCACAAAGTACACTCCAGTCCAAACCAAAAAAAAAATTATTTTCTGTGTTTAGCCGCACGTATATATCAAATCGATATAACATAAATGGAGGACCAAACTTTCTCCGATAAAAATAAAATAGAGAAAGATCAAGAACCACTTCCTCCTAGTGCTGAAGCTGCTGCCACTAGTCATGACATAGACGATAACATGCCATCAACGTCGTCTGCCAAGGCCGATGCCCAATGTCATAGTAGAGGGCACATACAATCCCAAATGGCAAAGTTCAGGAAAATGACCTTGAAAAAGACATTTAAATCAGCTGAAGAGAAACGTAAACTTGCCAATATGCCATTTACGACACGGAGTGGCAAGGAACGGCTAAGGTCGATCCCTAGTATGTTCATGACTAGTGGTTCAGCTTCACATGACGATGGAAGCACTCCTCCCACTAAAAAAATCAAAAGAGTTAAGCTGGCAAAAGCACAGCGAAGAACTGTGCTTTCTAAGAAGATATCACAAATCCCCAAGGAGAGTCCAAGTGTGGTGGTGGTTGCGATGCCTGACCTTCCCAGCACTGGACGGGAAGAGGTGGCTCTTTCCACCATTTGCACGCCCCCTGCAAGTGCTGAAAGGAGCACCCACAGTCCACTTGCTGATATGCAAATTGAAGATGTCACTGTTGAAGTACAACAGGATGAGGATACTGGTGTAGCTGGCGCTGAGGAGGAAGTTGGCGAGGAGGATTCTGATGGTGATGTGGTTTGTTTAAATCAGGCTCCGGGGGAGACAGTTGTTGTCCGTGGGATGAAAAAGCCCATCACGGTCATGCCTGGGCAGAAGACCAAACATTCCACCTCTTTGGTCTGGCAATATTTCTATCCAAATCCGGACAACAACTGTCTTGCCATATGTACCATATGTAAAGGTGAAATAAGTAGGGGTAGGGACGTCAACCACCTAGGAACATCCTCCCTTATACGGCACCTGCAGCGCGTTCATAAAAAGTTACTGTCAAGTTCAGAAACTTTGGCTCAGACCGTAAGCAGTCCAGGGACACCTAAATCCCGTTGTCCTGTTGTATCCAAGCGCCTGCAAACCACACCGTCAACTCCCTCCTCGTCAATTTCCTCCTTAGTCAGGATCGGAAGTAGTCCTGCAGGCCATATCACTGGCATGACTGACTCTCCTATCCGGGATTCCTCCGGAGGATCCTGCATTGCTACGCCTACTGCTGCCGCTGCTGCTGTTGCTGCTGCTGCTGGGAGTCGTTCATCATCCCAGAGAGGAAGTAGGAACACCACTACTTTTACTAAACAATTGACCCTCCAACAGTCCTTAGCGAGGAGGATGAAGTACGACAGCAGTCATCCTGAAGCAAAACGTATAACTGAGGCCTTGACTGCTATGTTGGTGTTAGACGTGCGTCCGGTATCCGCCATTAGTGCAGTGGGATTTAGACAATTGATGGAGGTAGTGTGTCCCCGGTTCCAAATCCCGTCTAGATTCCACTTCACTAGGCAGGCGATACCGAGACTGTACAGAAACGTCAGAAAAAGTGTCCTCAGTGTCCTGAAAAATGCCGTTGTACACAATGTCCACTTAACCACGGACATGTGGACAAGTGGAACAGGGCAGACTAAGGACTATATGACTGTGACAGCCCACTGGGTAGATGTATCACCTTACGCAGCAACAGCAGCAGCGTCACCAGTAGCAGCATCTCAGAAACGCCAGCTCGTTACAAGGCAGGCTACGCTGTGTATCACCGGTTTCAGTAAGAGGCACACCGCCGACAACCTCTTAGAGAAACTGAGGGAAATCATCGCCCAGTGGCTTACCCCACTTAGACTCTCCTGGGGATTTGTGATATCTGACAACGCCACCAATATTGTGCGGGCATTACATCTGGGCAAATTCCAGCACGTCCCATGTTTTGCTCACACAATAAACTTGGTGGTGCAGAATTTTCTGAAAAGCGACAGGGGCGTGCAGGAGACGCTTTGGGTGGCCCGAAAAATTTCTGGCCACTTTCGCCATTCAGCGACTGCGTGCCGAAGACTGGAGCGCCAGCAAACACTCTTGAACCTGCCCCGCCATCACCTGAAGCAAGAGGTTGTGACGCGGTGGAACTCAACCCTCTATATGCTTCAGAGGATGGAGGAGCAGCAAAAGGCCATACAAGCCTATACATCCACCTATGACATAGGCAAAGGAGGGGGTATGCACCTGACTCAAGCGCAGTGGAGAATGATTTCCGTGTTGTGCAAGGTTCTTCAGCCCTTCGAACTTGCCACACGTGAAGTCAGTTCAGACACTGCCAGCTTGAGTCAGGTCATTCCCCTCATCAGGCTTTTGCAGAAGCAGCTGGAGAAAGTGAAGGAGGAGCTAAGACGGAGCGATTCCGCTCGGCATGTGGGACTTGTGGATGAAGCCCTTCATTCGCTTTGCCAGGATTCCAGGGTGGTCAATCTGTTGAAATCAGACCACTACATTTTGGCCACCGTGCTCGATCCTAGGTTTAAAGCCTATGTGGTGTCTCTCATTCCGGCCGACACAAGCCTGCAGAGGTGCAAAGACCTGCTGGTGAACACACTGTCAGCTGAAGCGGAACGTGACACGTCAACGGCTCCTTCTTCATTTTCTCCCGCAACTGGGGCTGCCAGGAAAAAACTTAGGTATCCTAAGCAACCCGCTGGCGGTGATGCAGGGCAGGCAGGACCAAGTTTGGACATCTGGTCCGGACTGAAGGACCTGGCAACAATTTCTGACATGTCTACTGTCACTGCATATGATACTGTCACCATTGACAGAATGGTGGAGGATTACATCGGTGACAGCATCCAAGTAGGCATGTCAGACAGTCCATACCTGTACTGGCAGGAAAAAGAGGCAATTTGGAGGCCCCTGTACAAACTGGCTCTATTTTACCTGAGTTGCCCCCCCTCCAGTGTGTACTCCGAAAGAGTGTTTAGTGCAGCCGGGAACCTTGTCAGCGAAAGGCGTAGGAGGTTGCTTCCACAGAATGTGGAGAAGATGATGTTCATCAAAATGAATTATCAGCTCTTCCAGGGAGACCAGCCTCCAGAACGTACAGAGGGACCTGTGGTGGTGGATTCAAGTGGGGACGAGTTAATACTTTGTGAGGATGAGGATGTACACACTGAAGAGGGTGAGGAATCGGTGGATGAGGAGGATGAGGATGACATCTTGCCTCCGTAGAGCCAGTTTGTGCAGGGACACATTAATTGCCAGCTTGTTTTGTGGGGGCCCAAACGAACCAATCATTTCAGCCACAGTTGTGTGGCAGACCCTGGCGCTGAAATGATTGATTTGTTAAAGTGTGCATGTCCTGTTTATACAACATAAGGGTGGGTGGGAGGGCCCAAGGACAATTCCATCTTGCACCTCTTTTTTTCTTTGCATTATGTACAGTTTGGGGCCTAGTTTTTCTAACTGCCATCCTGTCTGCCACTGCAGTGTCACTCCTAGATGGGTCACGTGTTTGTGCCGCCCACTCGTGTCGCTTAGCATAGTCATCCAGCTACCTCGGTGCAACCTTTTGGACATAAAAACACTATTGTGAGGTGTGAGGTGTTCAGAATAGACTGGAAATGAGTGGAAATTAAGGTTATTGAGGTTAATAATAGCATAGGAGCAGAAAAACCTACAAATTCTGTGATTTTAGCTGTTTTTATGCTTTTTTTCAAAAAAATACAGATCCAAAACACAAAACCCAGAACCCAAAACACGGAAGGGTGGTTTTGGCAAAACCAATCCAGATCCAAAACACGAAGAAAGATCCAGATCCAAAACCAAAACACAAAACACGAAAAGTGGCCGGTGCACACCCCTAATATATATATATATATATATATATTAACCCAAGTTTTCCATCAAAGGGATACTGCATCATTGGACAGTAGACATTTGTCCAGTTAAAACTATTGACTCATGAGCTTGTCACTTCCTCCTCCAATCACCGTGGTGTTACAACTGATCTGACCGTATTTTCAATTTCTTATAAATAGCCACAAGAACAGTAGTAATTATCCTTGTACAATTTAATGCACCGACTCCCTTAACCTTTCAGGTTTCCTTAAACGCCAGAATAACAAGCCATATCTATAGCAGCCTACGTGATTTATGACGGGAATGTTTCATTTCTGTTTTTAAATATGTTACCCAGCGATCTGCATGCATTTAAATTCGTCTGTAACACTTTCCTCTGTCTTGAGGCTGTTGTTTAATATTCAAGGATAATTTTTGTCCACATACATTTTGGTCTGTGTCACCTCAGATTAAATTATTACTGTTTCCAGACTCTTGGAGCACGCCTCAGGCCCTTATTTACAAGAATCAATGAAACGGTAATGAAAATCCATTTTTCATACTATCAGTCCTGGCCTCCTTTTATTTAGTTAGCAGTGTCAAAGTAAGCAATTCATTTTGTGAAAATGTCATCTGGAGAAGAAAGGATGGGCGGTGAAAGGGTTAATTAGCAAATAAAATCGCCATATTCCCATGAAAGAGCACACAGTACCCGCAATGGTTAAATACGGATTGAACGCAAAGCTTAATGTATGCAAAGTAATGTATATTGACATATAAGCACAGAATTTTATGATGAATATTGAAATATATATGCAAAGCAAAGGAAATGTGTTATGTTATATATTTCTGTGTACATCGTAAGGAAATGAGCCATTTATATTCAACAATTTAGAGAATATCTAGTGTTTATTGATACCGAGCACACAGGAGTGTATTTGTCTTAGTAATTTATTTAGGTAAATATATTTATTCTTCGAGGGGTTTCTGTGCTCTCCTTACTTTCATAGTCTGTGCATAAATATTTAACAGCACGTCTGAAATGTTATTCATGTCATTTATCAGACGGGACGTGGCAGATGCCGGAACTTTTGATGTTTCACCTTAACCAAAACTTAGGACTGATGAAACAAAGGCAGTTTTTCCAGAATAAATAAGATATACTGGTCACACACAGGAAAGTTGTCTTAAGCAAACAAGGAAAAAAACAAATGATATTAAATCAACTACCTCAAAAGTAGATAATTTCATACGTTTATTTACTGATGGCAAATAATTCAAGACAGTATTGAATGATCTAACTGTGAGTTTTCAGAATGTAGTTGATATTGTAACAAAATGTAACTTATATGTAAAATTAAACTTTTCTTAATGTCATCTCTTTGGGTAGTAGGTGTGAAGGTATATGCATTATGTGAACTCCATGTATATTATTGTTATTACTATTTTAATCATTTATTTTTATAGCACCACCATTTGACTTAGTGATGTACAGAGAATACTTGTCATTCACATCAGTACCTGGAGCTTACAGTCTACATTCCCTACCACACAAACATACACACATCAGTATCAATTTTAGTCATTATGCTATAAAATTACCAATATTGATGCTTTCCTTATGCTTGCAATCTCTGTAAATTCTGGACTTCAGTCGCCTTACAACTATAGACATAGCCATGCGGACGGGGTGTACAGGGTGTGCATGCATACACCCCTTAGGCAGCCTCAACCCCTGTCTAAAGCATCTCCATCCCGGATCTCAGCCTTCTACCATGGAAGTGTCAGTCTCTTTTTAAATCCAACATAGCCAATGTGAAATTGCTGTATCTGAATAGATCAGTTTCACATTGGCCATCTTGATTTTAAAACAAGGCTGCCACTTCGCAGGGAGCCAACTGATATGTGGGGAGGAAACAAAAGCAGTCTCAGGGGATTGGAGGTGGTGTGGCATCCCTTGCCCTGGGGCTGCATAGGCCTATGACTATAGACAATATCGATGGGGAGGGGATGTACAACTCAGCGTGATGTACCAATGGACATCACCTCAATGTTCGACTGCATACCTTACCGCTTATTATGGCAGGCGATCTTTGCTTATTTTCCTGTACATCACTATAGTGTGCAAAGAAAAAATAGAAAAGATATTGGTTGCAGAGTGCCTTCACCCGACCATTCGGTGGCACTACTTGCACGTTGCCCTGAACTGTATTGCCGATACAGAGTGAAATCATTATTCATTAGTATTGTGATATGGATCAGTGCCTTCATTTCAGTGATGTCTGTAGTAAAGATGTGACTGTACACACATGTTGTGATCAAAATATGAACCAATACCTCTTATTTTTACTGTGCACAGTACATTCAGATAAATAATGGTAGCTCTAAATCTTAACATACCTTTACTTAATCATACCTATTATAAATAAAGACACAGACACAAAGATTTGGCAGATTAATTATGTCAGGTATTTATTTAAAGCTGTAAACAAAGGAGTAGAAATAATGTACTGTATGGTGGTAAAGAAATAACGGCCAGCGTCCGCTCAATCCATCAATGCACAATTCTCAAACAAAACATGCACCTATTTACTTTGAAAAAATTTGGTTAAGCCAGAAGAAACGCGTCAGTAGGCTTGCTTGGGTTATTTGCAATCTTACTTGCTACAATAGGATAACCTATCATTTATTGGATACTTCTGTGGAAACTTTCTTTTTTCAAGTAACCAGATTCTACAAATGAACAAGGGGAAACAACCCTTGTAAACCCTCATATGACAAAAAATTTAAATATCATCAATGATGATATATTGATATATATAAAACTATAAAACCTCTCTATTAAAGAGTATACCAATCACTTAGTGATGTCATGTATGTGACATCTCTCTATATTAAAAAACTGTACCAAGAATAAAAAAGAGTCAATAAGTCTCTGTTTTAGAAGTAGTTGAGAGTCATGAGTCCACACACCCAATACTTTCATTGCTTAAAATTATCCATGGGCATCTCCCGATGGAGCTCTCTGGTAGAAAATTAAATGCCACCTCCCAGGTTAACCCATATCAAGAACTGTCAGGCCCCACGCTAGAGACCTCAGACTCAGACCCCGCTGCTTACCTGTCCGGGCGCTGACTGCTCTCCTCCACAGCATGCCCAGGGGGGTTGGCAGCAGCTTCCTCCAGCTCTGGTCCCAGCAGCAGGCATCTTCTCTCCCAAAACTCCAGCGGCTGAGGGCGGCTCCTCTTCACTGTGCTGGTGTCTGCATGCAGCAGGGGCAGACAGAGCCCACCTGTCCAGTCTTCAGTACCTCCGGGAATATGGGGGCAGCCATGTTCTTCCATATCACCTGACTGTTGTAGTCCTTGCTCCTGCTTCCCCGGTGATCCCAACCAATCAGCAACAATCAGCCCCTATAAAAGATCTTCTAGGGGGAGCTAATAGGCTGCCAGTGCAATCAGTTTCATAGATCTTCTCTGCTCCTCAGAGGGATCCTAGTGTAATCTCTGATCCTGCCTCTAATATTAGCATTTCAGCTATTCTTGCTCCAGTTGACATCTCTCCAGTACCAGCCCGGAGATAAGCCGACATTTCTCTGGTACCAGCCTGGAGTTCAGCCAGCATCTCTATGGTACAGCCCGGAGTTCAGCCAACATATCTCCGGTACCTACCCAGAGTTCAGCCGACATCTCTCCAGTACCAGCCCGGAGTTCAGCTGACATCTCTCCAGTACCAGCTTGGAGTTTAATCTTGAGCCCTCCATTACCATGGAGTTCAGTTAACCTTCCTTGAGTTCTCGATAGATCTCAAGCTACTAAACTCCATACGAGTTCCTCCACACCTACTACTGCTAGTTGGAGTCCTATTCACTAAGTTCCGCTTCTGCTCCATTCCACTTTGGATTGTCATCTAGTGTGACCCTGTATTTCCAGTTGCTCTCTAAGCCTATCTAAAATTTTTCTTGGTCACCTCAGACCTTCCCCACTTTGTACATGCGTAGAAATTACATCAAGCCACCAATTTTTTTGCACTCAGCTGCATCTACTAACCCAGACGCAGATTCCAGGCCGGGAACACAAATCCAGCACCCCCTCAGAAGAACTGAGTAAAAAGTACTGTTTGTTTTTAAAAAAAATTTATTTTCCCATGATAAGTTACAAAGCCCTAAGCCCTGGTATTAGGGGCTTTAAATGCAGGGACTGACTACAAAACAGTTAATGGGCCTGTATTTTTCCCCTATTTCCTCGCTGTTTTGAGACCACAATGTCTAGCGAAATCCCCTGTGAAACAATATCCATTCCTTTCCAGTTTCAATATAACTATCCCACTTTAACCACTTGTAGGTATTTGTGATGTCATGGGACATTCAGCTGGTTCTGATTTTCTGTGTGGACTTGAATACACACATTAAATAACAAGGCATAAAAAACTATAATACATATAAGTCATATGCATCCTGTAAGTAACATTCAGGTTTAAAGATATGAATTCACTGACAGAGATGTCATGGTGTGCCATGGCCTAAAAGATTTCATGATGGCCCATATTAAGGGTAATGTGCGTCCCCTTTGATGGTCAGCGAGCTTCCCAATGGGGCTCCTGCAGTCCTGCAGTACAGTATGCCTGGTTGCCTATTACTGATATAGCAATTTTATTTTTATTTTATTTTATAAAAATGTTATAATTTTAAGGCAAGAAGCCCCACCTTAATGCAATACAAGAGAGGAGAGCACAAAGTGATATAGAGAAGGGTGTCTGAATGTATGTTAAGTATATTTAAAAAAAAAACTGTTAGGAAATTAGGTATCTGAACAAATTATGTGAACATTTTATTAATAATTACAACACAAAATTAAGCTCACAGGTACCAATCCTAAAGATTTTGGAGTCACCTTTCAGGGCACTACCTATATCTACTTTTAACTGAGTAATATGAAAATGGAAGGATTAAAAGATTAATCCAATTAGAGCTCCATGGGATATATTGAGAATCTGCTGTTCAGAGCAACCTTGGACTGCTGATTTACTTTTCTCACAGTATCAATTTTACAGTATAATGTTTTGTGATCCACGGGTCAAACATTCCTCCTACATCAGTAGACACTAATTACTGTATACCCAGTATTATAGAAAGCATGGTATTGTCTATTGAGAATTTCCTTGATTTGAATATTGCTCTATATACTGAGTTTCTGATAGGCTCATAAATGGAGACTCTAAGGAGGAGGGAAGGAGCACAATTTAATAACAGAATAAAAATGTAAATAAAGATTTGCCTAAAATTACTTGTCCAGGAAATAATTCTCCCTCCCCCTTGAGCTAATACTTTGATAAGCTCAGTATGGAGATCCTGATTTGGAGCGTGACCTTTGAAAATGCTCTCTAGCTTGATTAAAGATGTATTAAATTTGTTTAAATAAACCTCGTTGTAATGGCATATCATTTGTAAGAAGCTATTAGGGGGTTGGAAACTATACTGCACTATTTGCATGAAAATGTTCCGGCTCGAGCCGAATATCTCTCCTGAATTAGCTGCAAAGAGGAGCACTTTCATCATTACAGGCTGAAATATAATACTAAGCGGCAGGAGGAGGGAGGTACGGAGCACCAATAACACTCAGCTACAAAAAAAAATTATACATGAGATGTTGTCATTTTATAGTCTATTCAGGTAATTTTCCGTGCAAGATGTTACTTACTGGCTAAAGATGGGAAAGGTAGGGCACTTGCCTAGTGGCAAGTGATAAAATAGGAAAAATAACTGCTGAAAAGTGAAAAATCTACTTATTAAATGCTTTATAAATAGACCCCTATTATTAGATTTGTAATGTTTCTTGTAATTAGCATTGGATGCAATTTACATTAAAAACGCAGACTTATATTGCGTCTGGAATAAGACAAAATGTATGTAGTGTGCAGAGCAGTACCTGTCCTAAGATACAGTAAGTGCAACACTGCATACTGTATAAAATGCGTATGCTGGAGGATGATATGCGCTCTTAAAGCCTATCATTCATCAAAAGACACTGACTAAAACAGTACACAAGCAATTCAATTTACCATAGATGGGGTTTTGTGGAAGATCTAAAGCCCAGATCTCTACTACCTTGTGTCAGAGGTCCCATCATGGGAAGATTTGTCAAATCTTGGAGTGAGGTATATTTGAGAGATACAGGGTTCTATTTACTAAGCAGTGTTAGGAGACAGAATGAAAAGTGATAAGGTGCCAGCCAATCATCTCCCAACTGTCATTTTTCAAACACAGCATGTGAGATGACAGTTGGGAGCTGATTGGCTGGCACCTTATCACTTTTCACTCTGTCTCCTAACACTGCTTTGTAAATAGACCCCACAGTAAAGTACCAACCAATCAGCTTTTATCTGTCATTCTATAGGCTGTGCTGGGTGACAGTTAGAAGCTCATTGGTTGGCACTTTATTTCTCTCCACTTTATCTCTCTCCAAAATGTCATAAATCTCCCCCTTAATGTGGAAGGTTTTCTAGATTAAAAAAATCTTAGGCCTGTTGGCTACAATATTAATCCCACACATTGTAAGCCATACTTACCTACTTTGCTGCCCCCTCCTCTGGGAGAGGGCAGCCAGGTCGGCAGAGAGGGGGTGTGGTGGACGGGAAAGTGGGCGGTGCATGGGGGCGTAGCGACCATATTGCGCCATCGTGGCCCCGTCCCCACTATGCTGTGCAGAGAAAACAGGATGAATGACCAAAAAGACATAGTATTTTCTAAAAATTCAGTCTTCAGAAACAAACAAGCAGTGAACGGGTTATGTGTATCATGCAGATACATTTAATACATTTAGAAAAGAGGGTGCCCCCTTTCCTGGTGGATAGCAGCAAAATCAGCAGAAAAAACTGTGTGTAGTGTTATTAAAGAAGCCCTGCTGCCAGCACTAGGCCATGATGAGCTGGGCTGGTGGCGACACATCGATAACATTAAACAGCCCAAGCCCAGTCAGCATGGCTCTGAATTCCACACGCAATCTGCACGCAATGCCGATATTCATATAGTTGAGCGATTATTTGCTACTGCGCACTCTCAAAAATTTCTGGAAACCCCTATGGCGCATGCATTACACAGAGTGTACACACAAATGTGCTGCTGCATTCGGGTCATACAGTATCAGAACGGTGGCATGGCGGAAAAGTGATGGGGGTTCCTGGGCGGTGACTGGGAGGTGGCTACGTGCACCCAAAAATGTGCCATTCAGTGTGCGTGTTATGGGAGTGTTGTGGGCGTGTCAATGCCAGCAGCTGCATTTACAGACTCAACTATAAGAAGCCATGGTCAGATGGAGAAACTACACCTGCCATAGGGCTGATGCATATTTCAATGGCACGACAAATGGTGGTGTATAAGGATGCACCAATCAGTATTACAGTGTGCACACGCACTAAAAGTGGGCGTCTCAGTCCTTGTACATTCGGCCGCATGAATATACACAAAGGGAGGAGTTTGTAGGCCATATGGATAAAGTCACAGACAGGCGACCAGCATTAAATCCTGCTACTGTATGTTCGCTTTTGCATACAACTCAGAATCTAGGGCTCTTCCCGCATGCCCGGTGGTGGCTGTGAGGTAATGATATGGTTAAAAATTGTGTTTTCTTTGCTGGAGAAACAAAGAAAAGTGTTATCCATGATTGCCTGGGCATCCTGATAATTGTAGAACTGCATGTGCCATCATGAACCTGTAGTTCACCTGTAAAACAACACTGTAAAATAAAGACACTCATGCCATAGCATTCATGTGGCACAAAGTGTAGTGATTTTTTACTACTACGCATGCTCCAAAGCCACAATGCACACGTACAGTGATGGATTAGGCGATGGCGGCCAGAGAAAGGATTTCTTCACAAAGTGAGTGACAGGTAGTTAGCGTTTGGGGAAGGTAATGGGGAGGGATAGAAAAAACACAGCGTGTCAGGCGTGTTTTCTGTTCATGATTTACTGAGCCTTTGCGAATTCATTCGCAATTGGAGAGGCCGTGGCGCCTTAGGTGAGATGCTCATTCTGAGACAGCATAGGCTTGCTGAGAGTTTTAATATGCGACCAATGTGTGACCAATGTTTCCAATGTTTTCGTTTTCGAGTCATTAGGAGATTTTCGCATGTCCGCTGCATATGGAATCTCAGCAGCGACGGGCATTGTCTGCATCTCTATATCAGGCCCAAAGTCCTTTCCTGAAGGAAGCACTACCTGACATACTGTATCCTGTAGCCTTTTTAACCCTGTTTTTGACCACCAAGATCCAGCGGGGAGGATTCCTGTCTTTCTTCAAAGCTTGCAATCCAATGAATTAAAAATAAAAAAAAATAAAAAAACATATTAAAGGATTTAGGGCCTGATTCAGACCCACTCGCGAGCGGCTGTCCGCTCGCAAGTGGGTCGATGTTATGCACTGAGCATGCGCACGACGGAGGGAGCTCCGTCGTGCGCATGCGCCAGACGCGACGAGCGAAGGAAAGTCCTTCGCTCGTTGTGTCCGATCAAAGGGGGCGTGCTGTCAATGTTGATTGACAGCACGCCCCCTTTGGTGGGCGTGCCGGGGGCGTGCCTCCCTGACGGGGGCGTTCCCACGGGAACGCCTCCCGTCAGAAGCCGGCCCACTGACATCACTAGTGATGTCAGTGGGAGTGATTTTGGCTCTGATAGAGCCAAAATCACTCCGGAGCTTGCGGTTGAAAACCTCAACCGCAGGCTCCGGCTCGCAATTTCGATGGTCGCGATGGTCTCGACCATCGCGGCCATCACAAAGCACGCTCGTATAGCCTGTGGGTGGTGACCCACAGCTATACGAGCGTCCAGGAGGACGCTCCATGAAAATGGAGCCCGGCCCTCATTCAGAGCGTGCGCTCTGCTCAGAGCGTACGGCTCTGAATGAGGGCCTTATAGCCCTATTTCTAAATATTATTTCTAATAAATTTTTTTTTAAAAAGGGTGTTTTATTTTAGGATCACATAAATGTATTAAAGGGCTTTTGGAGCAGTATTCGTGAAAAACTACTCCAAGCCCATCAATTTGCATATTTTTAGTAAGCAGATCGCATTTCCCATACTTGTAATAGGAAATGTAATCTGCTCATATTTATTAAAAATAAAATGTGAAAATATAACGGGGGAAGCCCTGTGAAAGCCCCTGAGATGGCGTTATACAGGCTCTTCCCAGTTTCCCTGACTCCTTTTCTGCACTGACAGGCAGGGTAGAGCAGAGTCAGGAGCCAGCCCAAGTGACCAGTTGTGTGGTCTAAATAGACCACAAGTTGATCACTTTAAAAAAAATAGTTAAAAAAAAATTGGGGGGCATAAATAGAGCATATAGGGAGCAGGCAGTACAGAGAAGAAAAAGTTGAGAATTACTGTTTTAGATTGGTACTTATTTAAAAACGTAAGCATCTTGGACCTCTTTCAGAGTCAGTCGCAAGCGCCGATGTGCTCGCAACCAACTCGGCCGCACTGCGCATGTGCAAGCCCCGGAGCGACAGAGAAACTCTATCGCTCCGGAACTCGCTACCAAAGGGGCGGCTGTCGATGTTGCCCCTGCTGCCCCTGTTTGGTAGGCGGGCCAGGGGGGTGGTTTCCAAAACAGAGGCGTTCCTTTACGAACGCCTACCATTTTGTGGGCGGCCGCACTGACATCAGTTTGGTAGGCGGGCCAGGGGGGTTGTTTCCAAAACAGAGGCGTTTCTTTACGAACGCCTACCATTTTGTGGCCGGCCGCACTGACATCATCAGTGATGTCAGAGGGGAGCTTCCTGCTCCATCAGAGCAGAAAGCTCCCTGGGGCTTACGAGTGCCCAGACCCAACCATAGGGTCTGGTCGTAAGGCACCGATGGTCGTGATGGTGATCACCATCGCGACCATCAACCTGGTCGGTCGTTAAGCTATGGGTGGTAACCCACAGCTTAACGATCGACAAGGAGGCGGTCATTCAGGATGCAAGCGGCCGCCCTGATTCAGTGCGACCGCTTGCAACTAATGACCGCCTGTAAATGAGGTCCCTTGTGTGCCTAAGATGGCTACCTCACTAGCTGTGTATCATGTGTCCAGTATACTGTATAACATGTGTGCCCAAGTTGGTTGATTCACCTTTTTCATGTGGTCTTTGTATAGTACTTTATATGATCTATAATACGCTTCTGTGTGTATCTGTTTTTTCATATACAGTATATTGTATTTTGTATTATTATGAATTAGGGAGAAATGAGAAAAAACATTTTGCTGTGAAATTGCAAAATAGTATTAGACACACCTGATTGGCGGTGTTAGGCATGCCCCCCTGGTGGTGCCCACCCTAATAAAATGTGCTGTGCACGCCTATGAAAGAGTGCCTGATATGCTTTTGTGCACAATGAGAAGGAATTAAAAAAAAAAGTTTAAATATGACGAACATAAAATCTTTCATGAGATGAAGGAACGTTAAAGTAAAAGGGGGAGGGAGGGAGCATGGAAATACATGTAGGATGTACTTCAATGTGTCTTTGTATATTTGAAGCTACAGCCCAAGAGAAGGACATAGGTCCAGCTCACAAAGGGTTCACAATAAAACTGCAGATGACTTAAAGAAAAAGTTACATTTATAAAAATAAATGAATAGTGCAGAACTTCTCAGAACATCACTAAACAAACCATGCATTGCTTCTGCTTGTCAGGATTTAATTACATTCAGCGATAAAACTATAGCCGTCGCAGGTGTGTTCTGGCAGCAGGGTGGTGATTAGGGCCTTTACATGCTTATCTGCTCTTGAAAATATTCACACAAACCTGTTTGGCCCCCAAGTATTCTCAGAAGAGCAGAGCGGAGGGCAATGGTGGGGATGGAGAAGCATTGCATAGCCATAAATATTTTTGGTATACAGTAGGTCCCAGTGATTGCAGGTTAACGTCCCTGAAAAAACTGCTGCCAACACTATGCTATGACAAGCTAGAATGGGGACATCATAAAGTAGCAAGAAAACAATAGGGGAATTTGGGCCACAAAAAAAAATATAGGCTACCTCCCCAAACCCCAGCAGACGTTCTAATAATGGCCAGAAAGATCATTTGAAATATGCCTTATGTTTCAAAAAGTAACAATATATGAACTGAGTATTATTTTTGTTGCAAGCAAAAATAAAACAAATAAAAACCTGAAGAGTTGATAGAAATATATATTTATATATTTGTGATCGTTAACTCTTTGAAAGACTGGTACAAAATAAAAACTTGCTGCAGTAATATCCCCATTAGTGTATTTGGGCCTTATGCAGGCTGGAACTATTGCAGTAATACTTCTCTGTCTATGGTTTTCATGTGAGAAATATCTGTGTACTGGACAAACCCAGAGGATTTGTAGATGTTAGTGAAGAAATAATTTGACGAGATATTAAATAGGGAAAACAGAGGGATGAGTAGGCCAAGAGGTTGCTCTGTCCATCAATTATTTTACATTTCATAAAAGCTATTTTTCCAGATAAGCCGACCAGCCCGGCATACATGTAGACAGTTGGCTGCAGTGTATTTATTGAGAAAAGAAAGCTTCATATCCGAGCTGCGATGGAGGCTCTACTTAGAGCAGTAGATTCATTTCAGTGAGTTATAGTTGCAATTATAGATTTATACGCAACCGGCTTTAACAGAGCCTGTGTTTGCCTCCCTCACAGAGCCTAAGGTTATTCTGGGATAAGAATGACTTATGTCTCATATCTGATTAAATTATTACAAAGGTAATACATGAGTGATGTGGGGGTTTCACCTGTCCCTTGGTGCCTGTTTTTTTTTTCTTCCACCGTCAATTATTTAATACTCTATTACGACGTAAACCTATTTAAAGGAACCAAAGAGCTGCAGTTCCAGAATGCAGGCTTATTTTCTCCACCAGAAGATGATTATTATTGATTACTGGAGGATAGATCCTCCAGACAAATAAATAACCTTAGAACATAACAAGGAAAGGTGCGGGAATCTCCACTGTGATAAGTCTGGGCATTTATCTGTGCATGGCCCAGGGGAAACATAGCCAGGGGTATGTAGTGCACGCCCGGATCTGATGGGAGAATGGTAATACTGTCTTCCCATATATGGAGTATCGTGAATAGTTGTATATCAGAGTCAAGTTATTTAATTGTCTAATAACAGAGTGATTTGTGAATAGCATGGGAGGAGTTGGTAGTAGTCTAAACGATCTCTGAGGCATCATGTGATCGAGTCCCACACAAATAACAACGTAATTGTTTTATGCTCAATTTATTTACTTGTTTGCTTTGTAGTACAAACAATGTGTGAGGCGTTAGGTAGAAGGTATAAGTATGCGGAGGAGGGGTGGTTGATGCTCCAACTTATTATAGAGATGTGCGGGTCCAGTTTTCAGAGAACTGACAACAACCGAATTTAGGGGTTTTAAGTCGAACCAAGTCCGACTTCAGAATCACTTTGGGGTACAGAGTCGAAACAAGTCCCGGTTCAGATCTTCCTGCAGTTCGGAACTCGGATTTAGAAACCGAACTCTTTGGATTGCATACTAGCAAGTCAAAATAATGTCACTTTAGCCGTTTTTAATTATTTTATTTACAGAGGATGATTTTTCAAAACCAAAACACGAAGATGAATCCGGAACCAAAACCAAAACACGGGGGTCGGCGCACATCTCTAATTTATAACTATACTCCAGAACTGGCTTACTGCAGCCAAGCTGAAGTCAGTATGAATCAGGAATTCAGAGCTTGGAGCTGGAGATCAGCTTCCGTTGCTTCTCTCCTTAAAATGTTGAAATGGCCTGGTATATTATATTAATATTTATTCCAATTAATGTCAGTTACACATCCTGTTACTGGTATTTCATCAGATATACTATCTTTACTTGCAAAAATACACTAATCCGATAATAAAAAAAGTCATTAACAGCTTTAGAGCAGGATTTTGTGAAAAGTAACCATAGGTAAGCAGCAGTGTGGAGCTGCTCTGGACAGTACAGTTTTTACAAACCAGCAGAGGGTTCTGGGTTCTTATACTATCATATTATCAGCTACAGTACAGTAATATTAGCCTCACCAGAGACAGAGGTGCGAAGTCTAACACACTGGTGGTATTTACCAGGGTCTTTGCTGCACCTATTACACAGGTCGTGGTCCACTGCACTGATCCCTAGCGTGATAGACTGGTGGGGGATAACACTGGGAGAGGTTGGTAAGCCAAGCACTTGTGCATAGGAGAATCGGTGTAGGCACAGATGACTGGCAGATGAGAGAAACCGACAATTCTGTAATTTTTACCAGAGTTCCATCTTTAATTACTTTGACTGCTCCTTTCCAGATCTTGCCATCTCTACTAGGAAAGGTTGCAACAATTGGTCCCATTGGCCACTCATTTCAATTGACCTGCTTGTCTTTTAGTAGTACACAGTCTTTTCTTGTAATTTGGTACATTTAGATTGCCATTTGCAATGATTTTATAGAGTAGTCAGATACACATGCTTCTGATTCCAAAAGGTATTAGCTAGACACTGCACCTGTTTCCACTGTCATTTGTACAAGTCTTTATCATTAAAGTTTCCAGATGGAATGGTTGACATGCCAAATTTTTGTATAAGAAGTGTGGCCGGAGTCAAGATGACTGGCATCTCTGGATCGGTAGAAATTGGTATAAGCGGTCTTGCTTTATGGAGTTCATTTGGAGCACATGATTTCGCACAAATGTGCCACCCTTGACAATTCTTTATTCCGTCGTCAGGTCTATCACGATGACATTGTGCAACACGAATTAGTCGTGCTATATGTCTTATGAGTACCACACAGTTTGAAAAATGTTCAACATGATATAGATCAAGCTGTTCCCTTGTGACAGTAGCAGCAAACAACATAGTTACTTGTGGGCAAAGCTCTGCATCAGATTCAGGGCTTATCAATTTGAAAGAATCTCTGGCAATGAGTGATTCATCATTCGGACATAACAAAAATGTTGGACCTGTTAACTAGGTTTTACTCATCGGAAGTGTTGCAGGAACTGACCTAGTGGCATGATCTGCAGGGCTTTTATCTGTAGGCACATAGTTCCATTGTTCGGGAAAGAAAGATCTTCTGATCTTTTCCACCCTGTTACCGACATACACTTGGAATCTTCTGGTTTGGTTATATATGTAACCTAGAACTACCTTACTGTCAGTGTAGAATTTAACCACATCCGGTTTGATGTCTAGTTCTGCTAATATAAGCTCTGCTATTTCTGCTGCTAGTACAGCTCCACACAGTTGGAGTCTCTGAATTCGTTGTTGAGGTTGTGGTGCCAACTTAGACTTGCCTAGAAAAAATCCAACCTGGCAAGCTCCCATAGGATCTGTCACCTTTAGGTAAGTGACTGCAGCTATGGCCTTTGTTGAAGCATCTGAGAAAATACAAATCTCCTTGCATTTTGCTGCAATAAGTGACACAGAGGTATAGCAACGTGGAACTTGGATTTGCTCTAGGGAATATAAGGAATCTTTACACATCTCCCATTCTTGTTTCCTTCCTAAAGGTAGTGGTGCATCCCAGTCTTGTGAATCTGCTGAAAGCTCTCTTAGCACTTCCTTTGTATTGTTTCTGGAGCTACAAAGCCAAGTGGGTAATAGAGACTTCTGACTGTTCGGGTGTACGGTCTTTCTTCCGCTGACACTTGGAATGTGAAGGTGTCTGTCTTTATATCCCAACTTATTCCTAGCCTGCACTGAATTCGAAGAGTATCAATGCCTAGATCTTTAAATCCTTTGCATAATCTTCTGAGTTGAACGTCTTCATAACTCAGGTACCTTTCGAAACTATCTTGTGAGGTCTCAAATTAGCAACATTTAACATCACTTGAGCTCTTTTGAGTAGAGACTTAGCTTTGTCTTCAGTAGGCAGGGATTTAAGTCCATCGTCTACATAAAAGTCCATTTAAATGAATTGCCTTGTATCAGTGCCATATTCTATTTCCCCCTCTTAAGCTGTTCTTCTAGTCTGATAGGTAGCCACTGCAGGTGAAGGACTATTACCAAAAACATGCACTTTCATTTGTTATTCAATGGTTTAATCATGAACATTGTTATTACAGTACTACAGGAACCTTAAATAGTTTATATTGTCTTCTCTAACAACAAAGCAGTAAAACATTTGTTGGATATCTGCTGTTATAAGACAAATTCTTTTGTGAAGCGAATTACCTCTCCCAGGAGGTTGTTTGCAAGATCTGGTCCAGTGAGGAGGATGTTGTTCAATGAAGTACCTTGAAATGTAGCACGTGAGTCAAATACCACCCTTATCTGACCTGGCTTTCGCGGATGGTACACTCTGAAGATTGGGAGATACCAACATTCTTCACACTTTTCTAGTGGAGGAGCTTGTTCTGCATGGCCCTTGTCAAATATGTTTTTCATAAAGGCTATAAAATGCTCTTTAATTTCTGAATTCTTTTCCAAGCCTCTGAAGAAACTGCCAAATATGAGTGAGCGGAGAAATGCCTTGGAATGCATGTGACACACAGGTCACATTACTGGAAGTCTTTTCCCGGAGGCAGCACACACTGGCAGAGTAGCGGTCGCTACATATCTTTATTGCCCAGGATATTGGAGAAGCCGCAGACTGGGAGGAGAGGTCCCTTTGTGCCAGAATTCGGCCTGCCGGTTACTGGGTGAGCAGCGCTATATGCACCACGGGTATTAATGCACAAGACTGTGTATACATAAAAGTCTGTTATTGGATGTTGGATTCCTCCCTTTGTTAAAGGAGTAGGAGCATACGGAGCAACACAAATCATATAATTTCCCTCCCCATTTAGCCGGACATTGTGGCGAGTGTCAGTTACTTCATTCACGGAGGGCTGACACTTGGTAGAAGTGGAAACTCTTTGGAACTTTAAACAAATTACTAACATCATATAAATGACTTAGTAAACTAATTCTTTATCCGTGTTCTAGTGACATATTAAGACCTACATACAACTACATGGGATTTTTTATTACGTCTGGCTACTAACGTAATAGTTAATTGACTGCATGAGACTGCCTAATCCAAATCTGCTGCTAATTTAGTGTCCTACTTGTGTATCCATTTTGTTCAGCTGGTTATATGTGGGGTTTTTTGTGGATATTAATTCTATGTCTGTTTTAAACTGTAAATTATTTTATGTGAAGTAAAATATTTTCTTAAATCCAATCTAAGCGCTCCCACTGGTTGTACAAATTTTCTTCAGTTTTTCCAAGTTATGCCTGAGCGAGTTGAATCTCACAAGAACTTGCTCCTTATTGTTGGGAAGACGGCATCTAGTTGAATGAAAAGGGAGTGGGGCAACCCAACTATTTGATTCATCTTTGAAGAATTCTTTATCCATAATTTTTAGAAATTTCTTGTCTTCCATTGAAGGTGCAGTTTTATTGTTTTCCTTCATTTTCTGAAATACAGTACCACCAAGACCTTCACCACTCTTCTCACATATAGTAAGCTCTCTGTCAGTATGATTCACTTGACCTTGTTGAACTATGCTGGTGAGACTCTCCTTTATAAAGAAGTGATTAGGGCATGGTTCAAATAGGGATACATGTTCATTTTCCAGCACACTTGCTTTGAAGACATTGATGTTGTCCCGTCTGTGCATATTCTTAATACAAACGTCACCCACTATTACCCATCCTAAGTTGAGTCTTTGGGCATAGGGTGTATTGTGAGGGCCGTTGCATTGTTGACAAACTTTTTGTGTACCCTCAGTATGTCTCTGCAAAGCAAAAGAAGAATTTGTGCAGCATCATCCAATGGAGGGATGTGATCAGCAATAGCTCTCAAGTGAGGGTGATGATGTGCAATGTCAGGCATAAGGATCTCACTCCTATTGTTTGGCAATTGATCAAACTCTATAAGTGTAAAAAGAGGAGGTTTTAGGCTTCCAACCACAGTCTCTATTATGTATCCACTTGCTCTTCATCCTAATGTATCTTTCATTCTGGCACATGTGTTAAGTGTGTACGGAGTGGGGTTCTCGCCTATGTTGAATAGGTCATAGAACTCTGACTCATCTTAAGATCTAATACATTCTGATGGATGTTTTGGAATGTCCATTGAGATAGACCATGACCAGGCATATTTTTTAACAGGATTAACTGCTATCACCTTCTTTGGACCTCAGTACATGTAGATGTGAATAAAGTTTCCATTTTTTCACTCTCCTTCTCCCTGCCATCCTTTGACACAGGGCCAAGAATTTGTTGCAGAATTTGGGTTAATGGTGTCTGGTTGTAAAGCAGTTACATGTTTTTCACTGTCACACTCCAAACAGTTAATTGTAGATTTACAGTCTCTAGAGAGGTGATTTGTAGAAGAATAGCATCAGAAACAGATTCCAAAGTTTTTAAGTAAATTATATCTCTGTTCTAAAGGTTTCTCTCTGAAAGAATGACATTTCTTAAGAGAGTTTGGTTTCTTGTTCAGAGGGCATTGTCTATCTGGATCCTCTACTTTTTATCTGTTGAGAAGTCGCAACACCTCTGTCTTGTGTATTGAAATAGGTATTTTGGAGTTATTGTACCTTTTCGGAGTTCTTTCGCCTCTGGATAACCTGGACTGGCTGTAGTTTGGGAGTTAAGGGCAAAACTTGGATCATTTCTTGTTTTTGCTAAGTTCCAAATGAACTTTGTAAAGAAAGAGAAGGGAGGAAATGCCACTTAATTTTCTTCCTTGTACCTTGAGCTGTGAAAAGTTAATTTTTCTTGTATGCTATATGGAAGTTTCTCAACAATGGGTTTCACCCCTTGAGCAGTATCTAAATAGCTTAGTCCTGATAAAATGGATCAATTTTAGCTGAATCTAATTCTAGCAACAGATCTCCAGGTTTTTGTAAATTCGGATTATCTGTGCTTGAAATTTTGGGAAAGTTTCTAGCTTTGTTGAGAAGAGTTTCTACAATAACTGGGGGGTTACTGTATAACCCTTCAAGTCGTTCCTATACTAGTTTGAGTCCTATTGAGGGATTATTCACATTGACTGACCTGAGTGTTTTCACTTATTCTGAAGACTTGCTCCCCAGCCATTTGGCTAAAATATCAAGTTCTTCACTTGCGGTGATGTTCACATTATTGATTGAGCTCTTAAAACTGGACCTTCACGATCTGTAGTTCTCTGGATGGTCATCAAACTTTGTAATTCTTGTGTTAACTATCTTACGGTGAACCATGAATTTAACAAAGTCTGTAATTTCTGATTTAACAGCCTGTGTATTATGAGGTGTATTTAGGATGTCGTCATTCAATGTATCACTCTGCTTATTTTGTCTGATGAGTGGGGCAAGTTCTGCTGATCAGGCATTTGTAGTCTGTAAAAAGGTTTTTGTTCTTGAAAGCAAAATAGCGTATCCTACAGCTGATCTACACTTGGTATGTGAGCCTGATTAAGTGAATTTGCATGTGAGAAGGTTTGTAAATCACTGTAGAGACTATCAATGTGCCTGTCAAGGTTCAGCATTTACAACTGGTTCCTCATTGTCTAAGCAGGGTAAGCTGCTGTGCTTACTGGTATGAGTTAGCAAATATCATCTGGTGCGTTTATCAGGATCTTCTAAGATAATATGGCTACTTAGATCCTCTCTGCTATCTCGTTCTATGGCTGCTTCAAGGATCTCAGCCTGTGCCACAGCAGCAGCTGCTTCTTTCTCTTGATGCATCTAAACTGGCTTCCAGACATGCTTTTTCTAACTTTATTGCAATCTCCATTTTTGCATAAGAGGCTCATACTTTTGCACCATCAGCGTCTGCATGTGCTTTTTCTAGTCTTTCTTGGTATTCATCTCTCTCACTGATGTAATTATCCCTTTTAGATAGCTTAACTGTACGTATAGGTCCAGTGTCATCTTGGGCCTGCTGGGGGTGATGGGATTTCATCATCTGCATTTTCCGCAGTTTCTAAATAAGAGTTATAGCCTGCTATGATGTGGAGTTTGCAGGCTTATGATGATTATTAGGATATGCTCTGCGCTGCACACACTGATTAGAGAAACTGACTGCGACAACACACCTTAGATCCGAGATCAACTGCATGTGACGATGAGTCCGAAGCAAACTTGTCGGAAGTTTTAGCTGTATGGACGTAGTCAGCAGATCGTGGATCAGTAATGGGTGAGATTTCACCTATGTGCCTGGCTATAAATCTGTAAAGCTTGAGCTTGCAGAAAGGTTATCTTCTTACTATTCCTACCCTCATTACAGGTAAGGAGGGTCTAACTATTCAGAGAGCTAAAACAAGTCCATCTCTTAATCCACAGACAATGAGATGTCTGGAACTTTCCACCTTTTATTAATACAGACTTTAATATACAGTATGAAAAATTTAGCGCTCACTATAATGTGTGGCGTGTGATGTGTAAGTATACAGTATGGGTGTAAAAGATGTGATTATGTGTAGATAAGCGACAATGCAATGATCAAGAAATTGTCACAAATCGCCACCGCGTCTTGTTGGACAGTGGTGCTCCTGGCAGTTCTCTTAGGCCTGTTGCTTGGAGACGGAGATGCCACGCTGTCAACTCATAAAGTTATCCTATTCGGCTGTACATCATCTCTGCCAAGTCTGGATTGGTTTTTCCTCCTTTTTCTTTCCTGTTGATGTGTTGCTCGGATGCCGGTGATAGCGTCTTACACGTGTTTCCGGTTCCATAGAGTTGGTATCTCTCATTGTGATCTTCCAGCATCTCCAGTCCTGAGGCTGTTGTGTCTTGTGCCAAGTAATATCCCTACAGCCCAGTCCGTACTGCTGCATCTGAGGTTCCAGCATAACATCGCAGCTATCTCCGCTGTAGAGTGCCTCCAGCTTCCCAGTGCCATATCATACTCCAGTGGCAGAGTCCACATTACAGCATCTGAGGGTCTCCAGCTTTACACCGTGACTACCTCCACTGTATAGTGGCCTCATCATCTCACAGTTGCCGCACCACTACCTGGCGGCATTTACCACAGTGCAGCGTCTGAGTAGACTCAGCCTTAACATCACGGCTATCTCTGCTGCTCTGCGTCTCCAGTCACCACAGTTGCTGCACCACTTCCCAGTGGCATTAACTGCAGTGCTGAGGGGAGCATATAATCTAGTCCGGATCAAGGAGGGTGATGAATGGAAGATGGCCTTCAACACCCACTCCAGTCACTATGAATATGTGATGCCATTCAGTCTAACGCCCCAGCCATCTTCCAGGACTTAGTTAATGACATGCTGAGAGATTACTTTGGAGTATTTGCAGTTATGTGCCTTGACGACATCCTTATTTAGTCAAACTCTCTGCAAGAGCATCGTCAGCACATGAGGAAGGTGCTACAGAGTCTCCTGGAGAACAACTAATACGCTAAACCTGAGAAGTGTGAATTTGAGATCCAAGAGGTATCCTTCCTGGTGTATATCTTCTCTTCCCAAGGGTTCTCTATGGATCCATGCAAAGTCAAGACCATCCTGGATTGGGTTCAGCCTACCACCTTGAAAGTCGTGCAACATTTCCTTGGCTTTGCCAATTATTACAGGAGATTTATCAAATCTTTCTCATCCATTGTCGCTCCTATTGTGGAGCTTACTTAGAAAGGGGCCGATGTTGTCAACTGGCCACTCAAGACTCTTCAAGCCTTCAACTCGCTGAAGTCTTCTTTCATTTCTGCTTTGGTCCTCCGGCATCCCAATCCGGATTTCCCATTCATTGTTGAGGTGGATGCTTCCGAGGTCGGCATGGGTGCTATTTTGTCTCAGAAAGATCTTGGAGATAATAAGTTGCATCCTTGCTCCTTCTTCTCGTGGAAATTCACTTCAGCTGAGAGAAATTAAGATGTCGGGAATCAAGAACTTTTGGCTACCAAGTGGGCGTTTGAAGACTGGAGGCACTGGCTAGAAGGTGCAAATTATATAATCACTGTGCTAACAGATCACAAGAACTTGTAATACATTGAGAACGCTAAAAGGTTAAATGCCAGACAAGCATGATGGGCATTGTTTTTCACTCACTTCAACTACTTCATTTCTTTTTGACCCGGCTCCAAGAACCTCAAAGTGGATGTGCTGTCACAAAGTTTCCAACCAGTACAGCCTCTCACTGTCTTGGAGGAAACCATCAGTCCTGCCTCTAATATTTTGCCTTGACCAGGAGTTTAGCAGATGCTCTCAATGACTGTCAGACTGAAGTACTATCTGAGAAACCACCAAGAGTGTTGTTTGTCCCTGAGAGGTTTCGTAAGGCTGTCCTGTTGGATTTCCATTCATCCAAAGTGGTTGGTCATCTATGTATCTCTAAAACCGCTGAGTTACTATCTCGTTCAGTATGGTGGCAATCCATGATCCAAGATGTTCATGAATTTGTGTTGGCCTGTGACATTTGTGCCCAGAACAAGTCTCCTTGTACTGCTCCTTCTGGTCTTCTACTTCCTCTTCCTACTCCTTCGAAGCTCTGGACTCACCTCACCATGGATTTTATTGTGGATCTTCCATCTTGCTCTCATTGTTCGGTCATTTGGACAGTTGTTGATCGTTTTAGCAAGATGGCTCATTTCATTCCACTCTCCAAACTGCCTTATGCTAAAGATTTATCTTCTATTTTTATGCAACATATTTTCAGACTCCATGGTTTGCCTAAACCAAAGATGTATGTATACACACTACGGCGCATGTGTGGCTAATATATTAAATAACCAATGAAATAATGGCTGATCTTTATCTGGTATAAAACAGAGTCGTGTGAAAATCTTTGACCATTAAACAATTTAATAAACATCAAGATTAAAATGACATTTAAATATAATCAATTACATAAGTTATATATAGATAAAACATGTATTGTCGGTGTATGGATCAGAGGTATGTAGTGTGTATACATACATCTTTGGTTTAGGTTTGTCTCCCGGAGAGACTACTCTGGTATACGGCAGCAATTATTAGTGGGCTATTGTTGATTTCCAACCCATTATATATTATTTATTATATATTTATGATTATTTCAATATTGCTCTGGCTTTATTTTATATTTATTTACATTATAACCCCAAGTGGTGAGACACACACTCAGTGACTCCAGTTCAGCGCCTTATATAGTATTCATCATCTCTCCCTCCATGGTTTGCCTGCTGATATTGTTTCAGACCAAGGGACTCAAATTGTGGAACGTTTCTGGAAATTATTTGTTCTGCCTTGGGCGTCAACCTCAGTTTGTCCTCTGGATATTATCCCCAGTTGAATGGGCAGACAGAGCAAGTTAACCAGTCTTTGGAGCAATATATCCAGTGTGTTGTCTCCAAATACAAGAATAATTGGGTTTCCCTTCTTCCTGTTGAGGAATTTGCCTTCAATAATTCTTGCCACTCATCATCCTCCATTTCTCCTTTCTTTTGCAATTCTGGGCTGCATCCTAGAGTTAAATCTTTTGAGACAGTCTCAATCGGAGCTCCTTCTTCTACATCAGTTTCTAGACTTCGGTCAGTTTGGAAGAAGGTTCGCCAATGTCTCCTCAAGGCATCCTATTGCTCCAAGGCATGGGCAGATAAATATCGGAAACCATGCAATTTCAAGGTGGGAGATCTGGTCTGGTTATCATCTAAGAACATTAACATCCGCCAATGGTCACAGAAGTTGGGTCCTAAATTCATAGGGCCTTTTAGACTCATCTCCCAGATTAATCCAGTGGCCTTCCATCTGAAGTCGCCCAACATCCTCAAAATCAATAACACGTTTCATTGCTCTCTGCTCAAGCCGCTGTTTTCTTCTTCCAGGTACGGCTCCAGATGGCCAATTACACCTTCACCTGTCCTCATCCGGGGGCATCAATAATTTATTGTTGAAAAAATCTTGGCTTCCAGATTTTCTCCTGGTTCACTGGAAAGGGTATGGGCCAGAGGAGCACTCCTGGGTTCCCAAGAGAGCTTTACATGCTCCTGCCTTGATAATAAAAATTTTTCAGAACTTTCCTGATAAACCTGGGTCTAGGAATTCCTTAACCCCTTGTCAAGGGGGGGGGGTACAGTCACAAGACACCGCCGCATCTTGTTGGACAATGGTGCTCCTGGCAGTTCTCTTAGGCCTGTTGCTGGGAGACAGAGATGCCACACTGTCAACTCATGAAGTCCTCCCATTCGGCTGTATGTCATCTCTGACGGGTCTGGATTGGTTCTTCCTCCTTTTTCTTTCCTGTTGATGCATTGCTCGGATGCCGTTAATAGTGTTACACGTGTTTCCGGTTCTTTAGAGCTGGTATCTCGCATTGTGATCTTCCACCACTGTAGAGTGCCTCCAGCTTCCCAGTGCCATATCATACTCCAGCGGCACAGTCCACATTACAGCATCTGAGGGTCTCCAGCCTTACACTGTGACTACTTCCGATGTAGAGTGGACCTATCATCTAACAGTTGCCGCACCACTACCCAGCCTTACACTGTGACTACTTCCGATGTAGAGTGGACCTATCATCTAACAGTTGCCGCACCACTACCCGGCGGCATTTACCGCAGTGCAGCATCTGAGTGGACTCAGACTTAACATCACAGCTATCTCCACTGCTCTGCATTTCCAGTCACCACATTTGCCGCACCACTTCCCGGCGGCATTAACCGCAGTGCAGTGTCTGAGTGGACTCAGCCTTAACATCATGGCTATCTCCATTGCTCTGCATCTCCAGTCACCACAGTTGCTGCACCACTTCCTGGCAGCATTATCTGCATTGCTGCTTCAAAGTGGACTAAGGGCCTGATTCAGACCTGGATGTAAGCATCCTTTTCGCTCGTATGCTGTCGATGTTTTGCTACCACGCATGCGTCTAGTCCGTTATGCACATGTGCGGCCGTGTCTTTGCGATCACTTTTCGATAACTTGAACGGACTGCGAGCAGGAAGTGACTTCTGAAATTTGATTGACAGAATGTGCCATTTGTGGGTGGTAACGGGAAGGTGCTTGTAAATGGGGGAGTGGTGGTGTGGATGCAGGCGTGTCTGACCGTCAAAATGGCATTTAATGGGCATCCATAATTACAAAGACGTGTCATTGTACACGTCACCTAGCTTGATTTTTGATTGATGTACTCGCAGAACTTGCGTGCACCTATCGAGGGCTTCCAATGGCTCTCGATGTTACCGATGGTCTTATACACTTCCTGGAGATTACATGTTCTGCGAGAGTAGAGGGGGCGGTATTAAGCTAGTTTGCGATCGCTTCGTCGCCTCTCGCAAAGACAAAAAGGGTGTCCTTGAGCCTTGCATTGTGATCAGGGATTTTACATGGCCGGCCCCTTTTTGCAAGCGAGCAAGCAGTTCTAGCGAGCGGGTCTGAATCAGGCCCTAAGTCAAACATCAAAGTTACCATCACTACTTTGCATCTCGGAACATCTTTGGTCATCCAGACTGCAACTTGGTGACTAGGTCACATCCTTGCCAAGTGTCTCCAGCCCTCAAGGCTGCTAAGTCACCTCCCGGCCTCCACCCTTGACAAGTATCTCCAGCCCTCAAGGCTCCTACATGACCACCAGATCTCCACCTTGTCAAAGTTTTTCAGCCTTGGGCTGCAACTGCACTATCCTTCAGTTGATCCCATCACTCCAATAATCATCAGCACTATTGCCTTCCTCAGAGGTGAATCTAACCTGGGATTCATTACAGAAATATGCTAAGTGAAAGTATGTGTAAATTAATGGCAAAGTAATAATCAAGATGCTATTGAAAAATGCTATATGAATATATGTGTAAATAAGTGGCAATACAATGATCAAAATACTAATAAAAAATGCTGTTATTAAAAATCAGAAAATTGTGCTTAAAACCACATAATTTCACTTAGTAGTGTTATAGCTCTTTTGTCAGATAGACGGTGCCTGCGGCCATGGTGCAATGCCGCAGGTGTCTCTCCCTATCATACCCTAAATCCTTGCCTTGCCTTCTGCCCTCAGGTCGTTGCCAGTGTCGATAAAGCTGCTGCCAGTGTTCCAATCTTCTCCCCTGTGCTTTGCTGTCTTGTGTGGACAGACGGATGTGCATCGTGACTTCGGTGTCAGACACAATCTGTTAGGTGGCATTTGTTTGTGGCTCCGGCGGTCTGGCTTCACTATGCTTTGTGAAGTGACGGACCTGGCAGTAATGACGTTTAGTAGGCTTCAACGCGTTTCATCATTATGGACTTTATTAAGGAAGCCTCCACCCATGTGGCCTGAACCTAGAACTCGAACAGTTCCTTCCTGTTCATCTCATTTGTGTGAAAAAGACTGCAATGATTGTCTATATATTACACTTGTGGTTCTGCAGAATAGATCACTGTACTTGTGGTAACAAATAAAATAAGAAATGTGTGTGTGTGATAAGCCTGTAGGGTAGAGGAGACTTAAGCTGGGTACACACTGACACATTGGCCAATGTATCTGCTGCCCATCGGGCAGTGTGTACCCGCGATATGTCGGTGAACGTCAGCGTTCACCGACATATCGAATTGGCTGTGATGTACAGCCGATGGACAGATATGTCTGCAGACATATCTGTCCATCGACAGCTGTGTACAGGCAGTCTGCAGACCGTCCATACACACACAGCGGCAGCCGCCAGAGGGGGGACGGGACACGCCCCCAACCGGCCCACTGCCCGCCGGGTCCCACCCCCGCGGCCGCCGGGACCTGAGGGCACAGGCAGATGATGGCCATTCAGTGTGTATGAACGATCATCATCTGCAGATATATCTGCAGATCACTTGATCTGCAGATATATCTGTCAGGTGTGTACCCACCTTTAAACACAGCCTGCCAGCAACTTATACGCAGATTAACTAAACAGTAAAATAAAAATTAAGGATTCAAACCTTTGACCTGTCACATGGTGAAAGGCAGATAGGCATAGGCAAACAAATTTAAATCTTCACAGAACAAAGTAGACTTAACCAGCAGAATGTAGAACATTAACTTGTCACAAGACAATATGATATAATAATAGAAGTGCTATTAGAGTTAAGCTGAGGTGTTGGGGGTATTAATCAGAGTTTGGAGAGAGATAAAATTGTGAGAGATAAAGAAGTCAAAGCACTAAGGGCTCTATTTATTAACATTGTTTTTAATAAAATAAAGTGAAAAAGGGTGTTTTCACACCCTTTTCACATTATTTAGTATCACATACAGTTACTAAAGGGCAATTGGAGTAGAATTCGTAAAATTCTACTCCAACCCCTATTATCACTTATTTTTAGTAAGGAGATCGCATTTCCCATAATTGTAATGGGAAATGTGATCTGGCCAAAGTTACTAAAAATAAATTGTGAAAAAATACCGGGGAAAGCCTGGAGGTGGCGTTATCCAGGGTCTTCCCCAGTTAGCGGACTCCTGCTCTACTGTAATGGGCAGAGCAGAGCCCGGAGCCAGCCCCAGTGATCAGCTGTGTGGTCTAAACAGACCACACGCTGATACACTGTAAAAAAAAAAGAAAAAATTAGTAAAAAAAAAAAAAACTTGCCTGAGTCCAAGGAACAGTGATCAGGGCTCCGGTGATGTCTTCTCTCCGGTCAGCTGGTCTCCTAGCCTGCACTGGGGCACGGTCATCAGCTGACCGAGTCTCAGTGCAGGATGGGATGTCAGCTGACCGGAGCCATGGAGGACATCACCAGAGCACCGATGACTGCAGGTAAGTGTAATTTAGGGAGGGAAGGTCATGGGAGGGGTTGTGGGGGGTATCTGAGGGTCTGCGATCACGGGGGCGGGGTTTACCATCGGGGGTGGGTCTTAGCGACTTTCGTTCGGCGCATGCATCGGCACTTGTCACAGTATTTTTTGCGAAAATACCGTGATAAGTGTGCGGAGGGGATTCGCAGGGACAGAGCTTTATCGCAAGCTCTGTCCCTGCAAGGGATTTTTAGTAAATCCCTGTGATATTGCAATGCGAATTCAGTTGGTAATATCACACTACAATCTGCATTCAAAATGCAGATTGTAGTAAATAGAGCCCTATAGGTGGGTACACACCTGACAGATATATCTGCTAATCAAGTGATCTGCCGATATATCCGCAGATGATGGTCGTTCATACACACTGAACAACCATCAATAGCATGCTGCAGCGGGTCGGGCCACACTAGGGGAGGGTAGGGGGCATGGCCACGCTTCCCACGATTAGGCCACGCCCCCTACCTGCCCCCTTCGAGAAAGAAAATGCAGTGCTGCACGCTGGGGAGGGGGGCGCTGTGTGCCCCTCAGCCTGGCACATAGCCATTGGGGGGCGCGATCAGCGTGATCGCTCCCCCCCTTTGGTATAGGAGACTGCTCGGGCTGCTGCTTTAGCAGCCTTGGACAGTCTCCCATTGCAGCCCAGTACACAGCAGCGTAAGCTGGGCTGCTGTGGATGGGGAGCTGTGCTGGACCTGGGTAAGTAGTACCCTCTCGCTGCTCCACCCCATCTCAGTGCCCCTGTGTACAGGCGATCGGCTGATCACCCGTACACACTTGCCGATGGACAGATATGTCTGCAGTCATATCTGTTCATTGGCTGTGCAGCACAGCCAATGCGATATGTCTGTGAAGTGTGAACGACGTTGTTCACAGACATATCGTCTGTGCACACTGGCTGACGGGGGCACGATATATTGGCCGATCAATTGATCGGCCAATATATCGACCAGTGTGTACCCAGCATAAACCTTGGAGAGAGATAAAGTGGATAGAGATAAAGGGGTATTCACGAAAACTTGGAGAGAGATAAAGTAGAGAGAGATAAAGTACCAACCAATCAGCTCCTATCAGCTTACAGGCTGTGTTGGAAAAATTAGTTAGGAGCTCATTGGTTGGTACTTTATCTCTGTCCACTTTATCTCTCTCCAAGGCTTAGCAAATCTGCACCTCAGTCTGTTGCAATATCGCAACACTTAATAACTGCAAAGCTAAAGGTGCGTATCACCTAGACGATTAAAGTGAGTGATTGAACGATTACGGCATCGTTATTGTTCAATCGCTCAATAATTGTTCATAGATTGTGCAGTAAAATGTCGTAAATTACTAGTGATGCACGCTCCTGCTGGTCGTTTTCGACATCTATCATCGCCTGGACCTGCAGGGGGATGAGGGAGGGTTCCTGCACTGAATGACATATCGTTCAGTGTGGGCACATTATCCTCTGCACAGGGTGATGAACGATTGTACGATTACAATACTCTGAAGGTGCGTATCCACTAGATGAGAGTGGAACGACTGTACGATTACAATATTGTAATCGTACAGTCGTTCCACTCTCATCTAGTGGATACACACCTTCAGAGTCATGCACATGAGGTAATTGTAGGAGAATATGCACAATAGATGTAACAAGGTTGTGAGCCAAATACTCTGGCCCCTTACTGTTGCCAGAGTAAGGTTTATAAATGGAAGCCGAACTTGAACTACCCACCTCCTTGTCAATGGTCACAAATAAATTTAGTGAAGTGCCACCACCCACCCCTACAGGAAGGGAACAGACATACACAGCATGGAGCACAAAGGAGTGCCACATAGACCAGTGATTCCCAACCTCAGTCCTCAAGGCACATTAACAGTACTGGTTTGAGTTATATACATTATTGTGCACAGATGGTTAAATCAAATAACTGAGGTACTAATTAAGTCACTTGTGCCGAAGTATGGCTATCCCTAAAACCTGGACTGTTAGTGTGCCTTGAAGACCGTGGTTGGGAACCCCTGACATAGACGATTAGAAAATGTACACGGTAAGGGGCGATGTGTATGGAGTTTTGTGGCAAGTATGAATTAACACCATTATTGTCTCAGCTCTAGCTCTACACTAAATTGTGCAAAATGTGGAATATCAATATTAAGAATAGCGTGCAGCATGCTATTACAGAAAATCCAAGGCAAAAATGAACCAGGGGCACGGTACTCAGAGATATGCATCTTCTTTGATTTGGTAGGAATCAGAAAAATGCTCAACCCCAGGGAAAAGATCTGAAACAAGATGGAAATGGAACACTTTGCTAATATACTGTATGTAAAACCTGAATTTCAGTAGATTTGTATAGTGATGCATCCCTGTGCTCCCTGCAGACCACACAGAAAATCACTCCTGCTCCACCCCTTCCTGTATGTGTGTCAGGATACTCTTGCCTAACTGAAATTCCTATTATCATTCACCATTTGGCCATTAATATATATTAAGAACAGTAACACCTCAGTTGTATTCCTTTAATAGCATTCACAGCTATGGCCAATGTTAATCCTTCTGGTTCAACAAAGGTCTATATGCAACTCCTTGTGTAAATCTCTACAATTAGCTTTACAGCAACACTTTGCCGACCTGTCTTAATTAACTTGTTATATCTGTTTAATTTTGTGAATTGAGGTGGTTGCAAAAACCAGGGGCCTGACAATGGACCATCGATTTCACTGAGTCGTATTAAGATCTAGATTCCAGGAACCAGCCTATATCCTGTCTCTATAGCCCATTATAGCTCTCCCCCTGGTATAGGTGAACTAGTGTTTGAGAGTTAGGCTGTTTTATTAAATCAACTTTATTTAAAAAAAATAGTGTCAAAATGTTGTATAGGGTATAATGGATTCTATGGACCCCTGGCAGGGTGTGTGTGAATTTGACACTGCCAATCAGGAAAGATCAGGAAATAAGGAATATACAGCAGCCTGTTTAGTGCTGGGCTGGTACACTTTGAGGTAGGAGGGCAGGGTAAGGGGAGTATACTGCTTTTTGGGCTATAACCCCATAGAGACCCCAGCCCTGGGATTGGTTTCCATTATAATAGGCTGACCACAGGCACATTTCTTCCCTGCTAATAGCAGGCTGCTATAAATATATGTGTGCATCAAAGGGTGCCTTTCCTTACCTGATTACAACAGTTATTCTGCATTAGAATTGGGAACTTAGATCACATACCCAATCTATTAAACACTGCGTATTTTGGCATAGATCTGTCCCTGTCTTGATCCAATAATTGTAACTGATGCCAAATATGCGCTGTGATGACTGAATGAGGGGAAGACAAGTGCCAGTGAGCTCCATTTTCAAAGCAATAAAATGTATTCTGTTATCCTTTAATGCTGTCCTAATACTTTGCTAAAAGTTTACTAACAAGCCCTTAGGGTGCTGTCTGTCAATAACAACCTATAAAATCAATACAGATAAACAAGGATCTGTGTTTTCATGAAGGAACTTCCTTTTTATCTAATCCAGCTGTATAAACAGAGTGAGGTCCTCTGACAGTCTTATGACCTGCGTGATATACAGAGAGACCAGTCAATACTGATTAATCAATACAGTGCTATTTATTGCAGCAACCATCTACAACTGTTGTTCCTGGTTATTACCTCAGGGTCTGTGAGACAGTTTGTTTGTATTAAATAAATTAAACAAGATGATCATATTTCAACTATTTGATTGCTAATGTACATTGTAGCAGCAATAGGTAATGTGTCCTGAAATAAGTCATTAATCTTCTGTTATATATATATAGGGACATATCTGATTGAGTGCAGGAGTTTCCATATACCGCAGGTATGCGTGCTCCTGATACCCAGTGTATCTAATTAAAAAAAATGGTCACAAATTTATTTGGATGCAAAATCCCACAGGGGAGAAAAAAAAAAAAAGATGCGGCACGGAACGCCGGGCACCAACCGATGTGTTCTGACTGCTCCCTTGTGATCTCTTACCCTCCCTGTCAGGCTCCCCTCCTGTCTGTCAAGTTGTGGAGGAGAATGCTGGGAGCAAGTGGGGGGTTTATGGGAGATGTAGTTCCTGGCTGAGTTAGGGGTGGTGTAGTAGATAGTGTGTGTAGGGGGCGGATGCAGGGTTACCGGCAGTAGTGTAGTAGATAGTGTGTGTAGGGGGCGGATGCAGGGTTAGCGGTGATAGTGTAGTGTAGTGTGTGCAGGGATGGGGTGCAGAGTCAGTGGTGATAGTGTAGTGTAGTAGTGTGTGCGGGGATGGGATGCAGGGTTAGCGGTGATAGTGTAGTAGATAGTGTGTGTAGGGGGCGGATGCAGGGTTACCGTCAGTAATGTAGTAGGTAGTGTGTGCAGGGGGCGAATGCAGGGTTAGCGGTGATAGTGTAGTGTAGTGTGTGCAGGGATGGGGTGCAGAGTCAGTGGTGATAGTGTAGTGTAGTATTGTGTGCGGGTATGGGGTGCAGGGTCAGTGGTGATAGTGTAGTATAGTAGTGTGTGCGGGGAGGGATGCAGGGTTACCGTCAGTAATGTAGTAGGTAGTGTGTGCAGGGGGCGGATGCAGGGTTAGCGGTGATAGTGTAGTGTAGTGTAGTAGTGTGTGCGGGGATGGGGTGCAGGGTCAGTGGTGATAGAGTAGTGTAGTAGTGTGTGCGGGGAGGGATGCAGGGTTACCGGCAGTAGTGTAGTAGGTAGTGTGTGTAGGGGATGGATGCAGGGTTAGCGGTGATAGTGTAGTGTAGTAGTGTGTGCAAGGATGGGGTGCAGGGTTAGTAGTGATATAGTGTAGTGTAGTGGAGTAGTGTGTGTGTGTGGTGAGGGTAGCAGGGTTACCAGCAGTAGTGTAGTAGGTAGTGTGTGTAGGGGGCGGGTGCAGGGTTAGCGGGGATAGTGTAGTGTAGTAGTGTGTGCAGGGAGGGATGCAGGGTTACCGGCAGTAGTGTAGTAGGTAGTGTGTGTAGGGGGCGGATGCAGGGTTAGCGGTGATAGTGTAGTGTAGCGTAGTAGTGTGTGCAGGGATGGGGTGCAGGGTCAGTGGTGATAGTGTAGTATAGTGTAGTAGTGTGTGCGGGGAGGGATGCAGGGTAGCCGGCAGTAGTGTAGTAGGTAGTGTGTGCAGGGGCGGATGCAGGGTTAGCGGTGATAGTGTAGTGTAGTGTAGTAGTGTGTGCAGGGATGGGGTGCAGTGTCATTATTGATATAGTGTAGTGTAGTGGAGTAGTGTGTGTGGGGAGGGATGCACGGTTACCGGCAGTAGTGTAGTAGGTAGAGTGTGCAGGAGGCGGATGCAGGGTTAGCGGTGGTAGTGTAATGTAGTGTAGTGTAGTAGTGTGTGTGCAGGGATGGGGTGCAGGGTCAGTAGTGATAGTGTAGTGTAGGGTGGGCGGGGAGAGGGTGCGGGGTTACCGGCAGTAGTATAGTGTAGTAGGTAGAGTGTGCGGGGGGCGGGGTGAAAGTGTAGTGTAGCAGTGTGTTCAGGGATGGGGTGCAGGGCTAGTCTGGGTGCAGGGATGGGGTGCAGGGTTAGTCTGGGTGCAGGGATGGGGTGCAGGGTTAAGGGTAGTACTTATCCTGTGCCCGGTCATGTCCATAGAAGCTGTCTGCGATGCTGAACAAGAGGCAGAGGAGGAGAACAGTGCTGCAGAAGGTGAGTAATTAAGGACTAATTAAGCTAATTGGGAATTTCCAATTGCTTAGTCATTTGAGGGTGTCTAAAAGATTCCAGAGTAAGTTCTGACAATTTTTCCTTAAAATATGGATGTTAGGAAATATTGCCTTGTTCTGAAGGTACTCAACAAATTGAGCACACACAAAAAAACTTGTACCATATTGAATACCAATAACCTCACACCTGCAGGAAAAACTCCACATGTGCAAGATATTTAGTAAACTTGCATCTAATTGGTTATGCCCCGTAATGTCTGTTACTCTTTTTAAAGAGTGATACTAATAAAAACAATAATAAAAAAAATTAAACTTCAGGACAGTGACACATGTAATAAAAACTGTTTCCCTTTACTATCATATCTTATTGAAGAAAATGGCAATAGTACTGTTTTTATAGAGCAAAAATTAATTGTTGAAATTATCGAAGAGAAGTGGTATTACTGTATGTAGGACTTTACAATGACACTTGTACTAATTCTGTAATGCACATCTAAATGGCAATTCACCAAATACCATGAAGAGCACTTCTACAGGGCAGTTCCAAAAGTAGAACTGGGGCCATGCATTCTGTGCAGATAAATAAGTGTTTCTGCTCAAAACTAATTAGCAGAGTTTCCATATATTCTACGGTTACTAAATGGTCCTTTAATGAATTCAGTCTTGAACATATTTCTTGAAATTGAGGTATAATTTTTGTAATCGACTAAGATTTTCAATATTGCTGGATAAATTTTCAAGAGATAAATTGTGCTTACTGTCTGAATGGGCACCAGGAGGGAAATGGGCAAGTACAAAGACGTGACCATGCCCCTTCAGTATGCTTCTTCAGAGTGCACCCAACAGGGAATGGTTACTTGCCCTTGCCCCCATTTGTTCCGGGGCTACAGTAAACCCATATATTGGTGGTCATGGCTGTAGCACCCTGGCAGAGCCGTAACTAGACTTTTTGGTGCCCTGTGCCAGAAAGAGCATTGACGTCCCCCTCATTTTTCAAACGGACATAATGCACCTATAAAAAGGCCATGGCCTCATGGGGAAGGGCCAGGGAAGAGATGAGGAGGCCAGGAGATGCTGGTGATGAAATAAGAGGAAGCTACAAGTGAGAATGATAATAAACAGAAATTTGACAGGCCCAAACAGCGCCCCCTGCCTGTGGTGCCCTGTGCGATGGCACCAGCCGCACTACCCTAGCTATGGCCCTGCACCCTGGCATTCTTTTCCCTGAGCTACAAACATTTTCTTTCAGTTTCTGCTACAAAATCCTGATTGTTAAAAACCCTTGTTAACCTATAGAATTTAAGAAGGTGCTGAAAAGGTGAACTGTAAATCAATATAAATCTATACAAATAGAAATAGAAAGTTTTCAATTGCACCATCAAACAAGTTTATTGAGGGCTACTGATGCTATTTTTGCAAGAATGTGCCGTGGGCCTCGTCATTCCATGTAAACTCAGTTTGTGATACATTTATCAAAGCCGTGCATGACTTATCAAGCATGGAATCATTTCATTAACTAATGCCACTGGGTAGCTGGCAGTGATACTGCTTATCCAAAAGGTTCAACCCGGCCTCTCAGTTGTAGGAAATAATATCGTCCTGTGCACTGATTGTTTCTGATGGCGTGGTTACAAACATCATCCCTCATCTAACAGTAACAGATTTTAACATGGTAATTAAAAGAATCAGTCCAGCAATAAAACAGGCCGTATGCTGCTTAATAATTGGCAGTCTATCTACTTATCTATCTACCTGGATTGGACTGTTTTTGTGCGAGATGTGTAAAGCATAAAATTTGATGTGGAATATTAAAGCACAAATGCAACAACTTCTGAGTAAAAACTAAAGATCTGTGCCGACCCCTGTGTTTTGGTTTTGGATCCGCATTCATCTTCGAGTTTTGGTTTTGCAAAACCACCCTGGCGTGTTTTAGTTTTTGATCTGTATTGTTTTTTAAATAAAATAATAAAACAGCTAAAATTAAATTATTTTGACCTGTTAGCATGCAATCCAAAACCCAAGTTAGTTTTTTAAATCCGAGTTCCGAACCACAGGAAGATCTGAACCGAAACTCTGTTCGACTCTGTACCCCAAAGTGATTCCGAACTTTAACTTGGTTCGACTAGGAGTCCCTAAATACTGTTGTTGTTGGTTTTCTGAGAACCGGATCCGCACATCTCTAGTAAAAACATTTACTTGTTTAACTAAAACTTGTTCAGTTGGGCGTGGACGTGGCATTGATAAAAGATCATGAAATATATATAATAATTTAATAATAGATTAGAATTGTCACCTATAATCTGGAGGCAGCCACTTTGGGTCTGATGCAGAATTGATTGTACTGTATGTCCATTTTTGCAGCGTGTCTTCTGTGTTTTTGTACTGATCATGCTCTGGAACTAAGGGCTCGATTCAGACCTGGTCGCTAAGAAGCGCTCGCTCGTAGCTGCCGAAGGTATGCGTCGCAGTGCGCGTGCGTGAACTAGTCAGAGCGATCAGGAAGCGTACTCTTGCCGAGCATAGACAGCCCAGCTGAATGAGTGACAGGACAAGCCGTTTGTGGGTGGTAACAGGGGCAGGCCACTAGAAATGGGGGAGTGGAGGTGCGAACGCAGGTGTGCCTGAGCATCTTAACGCCATTTCAAAGGCGTGCATAATTAGCAGAGAGGTCATAGTACACATCACATGGCTGGTTTTTACACTAAAGTGCTCGCAGTGCTTGCGGTAGGGTATAGTTCAAGCACTGCGAATGCATCCGATGGTCCCCAATGTACCGACAGTTACATACGCTTCCTGGAGATGACGTGTGCAAGTGGACGTCTTTTTAGGCAGGCTGGTGGGGGGCTGCATATACAAAGCGATCGCACACCAAGACATAGTGGGCGTGCTTATGCCTTGCCGTGCGATCGCCTGCCTTGCCGTCACTTAGCCGAATTTGCATACTCTGAGAAAGAGCGTACGCATCTAGCAAGTGGGTCTGAATTAAGCCCAAAGTGTAAATGATTATGTGTGATACAGAGTCATACAGATTTCAATCTTTACTTGTATCCTATTTAGAATGGGCCAATCTCAATAGGCAATGTTCAGAGAAAGCGTGTAGAGCAGGGGTTCCCAACCACGGTCCTCAAGGCACACTAACAATCCTGGTTTTAGGGATAGCCATACTTGAGCACAAATGACTTAATTAGTACCTCAGTTATATTGATTTAACCATCTGTGCACAATCATGGATATCACTAAAACCAGGACTGTTAATGTGCCTTGAGGACCGAGGTTGGGAATCACTGCTGTAGAGAGTACTGCAGGAATTGTAGAGTTGGCTGGAAGTGTAAACACACCAGTTTTCAGACAAATAGTTTGCAAGAAAGATATGCCAAATGCTCACTGACGATAATGATGGACATTAAACCAAGCATAGGGGCAGCCCACTCACAAAGGTGCTTTCAAATCTACATATAATATGCATCTAGGGCCTGCGAGGGACACAGTTTCGAAGTTCCCACAGTTGAGCATTTTTTTGCTATTGCACACGAGCACAAAGACAGAGAAACCCTTACTGTACACACGCAAACCTAAGTGTACAATGGCATTCGTAACTGCATTGCTAACACTTGAGAAGGGGTAGAGATTGGGAGTTGACCTAAAGTGATCGCAAAAAGGGGTAATTTCATGGGTGTGTTATGGGAGTGTGACAGATGTGTATGGGAAGGGATGACGTGAGCAGTGGTGTAAGTTCATCCCAGACGCCAGGAGGCAAGTTATCATTTAGTGCCCCTGTATCCTCCATTGTCTCCTATACTTCTGCTGCAGGCGGTGAGCATCCCGACAAGCGGCGCCAAAATCCCGACATGACTTGGGATGCCAATGTCGGGATCCCGGCAGATGGCATCCCGATCGTAAGGACACCATGGAAAGGTGAGTATCAGCCACATGGAGGGGCACTTAGGTTTAGGCATCCCAGTGGGGTGTTAGCATTAGGCTGCGGGAGGGGGGAGGTTAGGGTTAGGCTCCGGGTTCCGGGCAGGGGGGGTTAGGTTCAGGCACCACCTGGGGGGTTTAGGGTTAGGCACTAAGGGGGGGTTAGGTTTAGGCACTTACCGGGGGGTTAGGGTTAGGGTGCAGGATAGGGAGGGTTAGTATTAGGGTACAGGAAAGGAGGGTTAGGGGGTAAATAGGACAAGGGAACAGAACTCACCGTTCCCCTATCGGGATTTGAACCTTCGGGATGCCTCTGTCAGTGTACTGACAGCTGGCATCCCGTCCATCTGTATTTCCGGTATTACCGATTCCGTCTGGGAATGCTGCTGAATTCCCAATTGCAAATCCAATGCTTCAGAGGCCATGTTTATTTGTATATGATGAGAGTAGCTAGAGTAGACCCTAGGCTACCCCAAATGATGATAGTGTGCCCGATGTTGTATCGATGTTGTAATGTTTACAATCTCCATTGCAAGTGCACAAACCACGCAGCCTGAAAGTCTCACAACTTTTATACAGGTTCGGACTGGCCAACTGGGGTACAGGGGAAATCCCTAGTGGGCCCCACTGCCTAATGTCAGCTTCCAGACTGTGCACTTGATTAAATATTGTTACTCTATTAGAGGGTCCATTACATGAAGTGTAATGGCTGGCCAAGTCTCTGTAGGGGCTGGCCGCACCTCCTGCAGTGACTGTCCACACCCCTTAAGAATGGGCCACTACAACTGCTTCCCTCAGTGGGCCCTTCATGCCCCAGTCCGACACTGCTCTTATACTCCATCGTACCATCCTGCACAGAGGAAGGCTGAGATTAGCATTTGCATATTCCCGCAATCGCTATGAGAGAGACGCTGCGATCATGGCTGCATTACCAACTATCTCTGAATCAGGCCCCTGATTCTGTACATGCAGTGCAGGAGCAATCACAACCAACATGCATTCAACTCTGCATGAGTCCCTTTATGTACTGAACCAACATCCAGACTATCAATTTACTAAGAATCAGTAACATTACCAGTGGCATCAAGAGGGCGGTGCTGGCCGCACCCGGGTGTCACCCTCGGAGAGGATGACACCAAAATGCCGGCTCCTCTGCAGTGACAGGAGCCGAGTGCTACAGTGTGACATTCTCCTGCAGTGTGACTTTCTCCTGCAGCACCCGGCTCCTGTCATAGAGGCAGAGGTGACAGTACAAACTGCCCAGTCTCCGGGGGCAGCCCAGCCTCTGAACATTACTCTGCTGGATGATGCACATAAAAATATATACACAGGCCCGCCGCGGCGGGCCTGGGTAAAGGGGGCATGGCCTAATCGTGGGAGGTGTGGCCATGCCCCCTTCAAGAAAAGAAAAAAGTTTTGCAGCACCGCTCGAGGGGGGCGCTCTGAGCCCTCTCAGCCCGGGTGCATAACCAGTGGGGGGCGCGATCATCTTATGCACAGGCATAGGAAACTGCTGTGGCTGCTTCATAGCAGCCGCGAGCAGTCTCCCAGTGCAGCCCAGCACTCAGCAGCGTGCTGGGCTGCTGTGATGAAAGAGGGCGGGGAGCGGTACCATCTCCCCCCCCTCTCGGTGCCCCTGTATATACATATTATTCCCTTGGGGGGGGGATTGTAGCTAGAGCAGATGAATACAGAAAGCAAGGGACGCTTGTGAATGTGCAAATCCATATAACTATTAACTAGGTACAATAGCACAAAGGTATATGTGTTGCACCTGATGAGATTTATGGTCAGCAAATGAACCTCTTCATGTTTTCATTTCCCTTTCCTCTAGTCCAGGAGCTCCCAACCTTGGTTCTAAAGGCACACTAAGAGTCCAGGTTTTAAAGATAGCCATGCCTGTGTACAGGTGTGTTAATTAGTACCTTAGTTATTTTTATTTAATATCTGTGCTCACGCAGGGCTATCACTAAAACCTGGACTGTTATGTGCCTTGAGAACCAAGGTTGGTAAACACTGCTCTATTCTGTAAGCAAACCATCTTTTCTCACAGCTTGCGTTTTACAGCATTGCATAATATTGTGGTAATGGTACAATATGCACAAGTAATAACTGTATACATTTTCTTTATTCATATACAGTAATTAGTAATAAAATTAATTGTTTACCTTCAAAATTTCATTGTGTGCTTGATATTACTGTATCCTTAGCATTCTCCATGACTACAGAGAATCAAAGGCGTGAAGAGATTTCTACTAAGACCTGTAACACGGTCATAGCACAATGACACCCCTCAGTCCGAGACAGAAATACTCTACTCTCTAAGTGCAGTATCTGCTCTGTAAAGTTTACTTATATCTCATAGATACTGTAAGTCTAGAATTGAAGATTAGAATATGTGCAGTTAACACTAGAGCAGGCTTGCCAACTATTTGGCTGCCTCTTCCGGGAGAGGCAGCCAACTCGGCACAGCTGGGGGGCGTGTCACATTTTTGAGGGCAGGTCGGGGGGCGTGACCTCACAATTGCGTCATAGCGGCCCTGCCCCTGGCAACATAATACCTGTAATCTCGGCATTGTGTTGCAGGGGCAGGGACAAGATGATGCGATTTAGCGCGAATCGCATCATCAGGCCCCCGCTACAGGTATATTTTTTCTATTATATCCGGCAGGCGCGGGGAGAGAAAATTATCGGGACAAGTGCCTACTTAATTATCCGGGAGGTCGGGAGCGGCACCCGATTTTCGGGAGGCTCCCGGCCAGACCGGGAAAGTAGTCATGTATGCACTAGAGTTGTGTCAAGTAAAACATGGAAAAAATGCAAAAACCTTAGCATAGTATTACCTTTGCTACAGTTTGTGCAAATATAATATAATAGAAATTGCCTGTATTACAACTTGCCACAGAATGAATGAAATGTTACCTGCAGGTGTCTAGAGATGAAATTAACAGTTCCCTTTGTAAAAACTGCCTTAAACTCATCTTGCCTTCTAAAAAAAGTTTAGAAATGCTATTTATGCAATCATAACAAAAAAATTCTATTACCACTTATCGTTGTAAAAAAAGGATCTTATTGCCTGGCAGTGGTAAAAGCAGTTTTACTGTTCCGCAGGCAGCGGCTTTACTTACTTTGGTGATACCCGCTGCGGCTGGCAGGACTCCTCTCATGCGCCGGAGACACGCCACCTTATGTGTGCAAATCTTGTGGGCGTGATGGCATGTCACACCCCCCCCGTTCTCTGCACCCAATGGGCTCCAGCAGCTGCTGGGGCAGCCCACAGGCCTCATCCGATGGGGTGACACCAAAATAGCACACCCCTCGGATGGTCTCACCCGGTGTGGCCCGCACCCCTCTAGTCCGCAGGCCAATCGTGCTGTATCTTCACTGCAAGTGCAATGTAAAAAAAAAATGTCAATTTGCATTTTATTCCAGTTTCTCTTTACGCTGCTTGGTCTAGTACTAGATGGTAACCAGGGGATAATATAGTGTGCAGTTATACACAATTTGTAAAGTTTTATGAAACAAATTGTGCAGCTGTAAACTCCATATATGTGTAGTTCTATGAACACCTAGCGTACAGCTATAGAGGTAATAATTCCCTCCAGTCAGGGCTCAGCACACACTCCTCTGAACCCTGATGCTCAGGCTGTGATTGAGGCTGAGCCAACATAGACACTGGGCCTGAGTCTGAGGTGGACTTATGTACAACATCTGTGTATGCATTGAAGATGTAATGCACTTGCATCCCCATAGTTACTGCTGGGGAACACAGATCGGCATTGCATGGTGGTGCGCCTTTTTGCACACCATGGCAGATTAGATTCGCAGCTAGTGGATGTCTTAGAAGACAGCCGATCGGCTGCAGCATTAGCATAAATTCACAGTAGCGGCAGTGACAAAGGCTACTGCTTATCTGTTCACCCCAGAATCAGGCCCACTGCAGTATGAATACCAACTCCTGCTGCACTCTCATCATAGCTGTCTTTATATTAACCCTTACTGATTCAGGGCACAATCAGATTTTACAGTCCTCCTCTAACCTGCTCCCAGGACTCTGCATACTCATGAAGAAGGTTTGATTGATAAAAATGTGATTACACTTAAATGTTTGGCTGGAATGTCCCCTAGGACCCACTGTACCCTAGGCAACCACCTAGACTGGCTAATGCATAATTCAGCCTTGCTAACAATGACAATGCAAAAATACTCCAGTGTAGTTTGCAGTGCTCTTTAGGCAGATGCGTATGAATGGGATCAGTGTTGTTTGCATTACCACATTGTTTTCCCCGCTGTTGAGGCTTTGGAATTCCCTATTCACATCATGCAAACAGATTTTGATCATTCTTTTGAACCAATACTGCCATCACATAACTGCAAATTAATGCAATTATTATCATTCATATTGGCATTCATGGCTTAAAAATAGATATGTCATAAGTACAGTGGTGCCTGTAGAATTACCAAATGAGTCTTTCTGGACATAAACAATTCAACACTATAATAGTTCAATTCTCATTAATTCCTCGGATATTGGAGCAGACGGTTTTTCATAACAGCAGTTAGACTTTCCAATAATATAAATACATCACGCGTTTCGTGTGTTGTGGCTCGCTTCCACAGATAGCAAACTTCTAAATGTTGTTTTAGGAGTACAAGTAGATGACCTGAAATGGTCTTAGTAGAAATTCACATATAATCTGCTTTGCAGTTCATCTGATGGAGTTCCCTGGATGTATTTGTTGGCGTGCTGCAATGTCCATGGGATGCACAAGGAGGACCTCCTACAAAGAAATAAAATAAAGATTCAGTATGGTCCTTTTTCCTTGGGCTAGGAATGCTTGGTGCTAACAAATGTTTTTTCCTGGGATGGAGTGGAAGATCATGACTGGCACTTTTAGCATCAGATACTGAGTTTTCACCTATGGGTGCTTGTGCATTGGGTGGAAAACTGTACCCATATATGGATTGGAAGGCCCACTTATGCCCAGGAAAGAAGAAAGGACATAAAGGACACACAGGTTCTCACTATTTGCTATACTGGTTAGCTTTGTTTTCCGCCACAGGGCCCTTTGAGGGAATATGGAGAGATACCACCCGCAACTCTCTAATACTATACTATAGTGCACCACCACTCTTCTATAACTGGAACGTACAGTAACACAGACCCTAAACCATTTCGGACCCAGTATGGCAACTTACTTTAAACATTATCTGTATAGTGCCAATCAAATAATACAAACATAACACAGAGGCAAGCAACACGAGTCTAACATCTGACCTAAACAGTGTGGCCACTGCTTAATGTTGAATTCCCTCGTGGTCTAGTGTTTAAAGATACAGTAAGTAGGCGCCAGTACCCACTGGTGCCTATCCAGTTTTATAAGGAGAGTTTTGGAAGGGAACTTGGTAAAGCTCTCTGTTTTCCAATGCTGCCAACTTTCCTGGTCCTGCTTGACTCTCAGAAATAGCTGGCGTCCTCAATGCTCTTCCGCAGAGGTCGGACTTTCTCTAGTTGAGCCCACCCATGTCCTTGCTTGATCTTGGCATCTTTTTGCACTCCCCAGTGTCAATATACCTCTTCTGCATCTTTGGAGCTAAATCGCTGATGATGGACTAACTGAAACCACCTTGTGGCATCTAATATAAGATACCTTGAGAGGGCAGAGCTATGATGTGGCTCTCCACCACAGCTCTGGAGTGACTGACCAGTTGCAATCTGCTATTGATTCACGGATGATACCAAGTTAAAGATAGAGATATAGAATTTGATGACAGATAAGAACCTCTTGGACCATCTAGTCTACCATGTGCTGATTGCTGCCACTTGAGTCTCTTTAGATTCAACCTCCCCAATGCCAAACACAGTAGTGGACTTACCGACCTCTGCTCAATGCTGAACGCCATCGGACAGATCCTTGGACATCCCACGTCATCTTCAGGACTAGGTTGGTACATCCTGGTCCCACCAATGGATGCCACATGCAAACACTGCAGAGAGAGGCTGGGGTTAGCACATCAGCTCGGGAAGCACTGGGCACCCCACCAGTGTGAAGAGGACATGATGCATAGCCACACCAATGACATGATAAGGGGGAGTGATACGCACACATAATGTCTCTTCTCCCCCCTCCCAAATGTTGGGAGGTACTGTATACTTTCTACAAGTGCTGTTGTCGGCCTTTCTAGAGGCTCACAAATCATCCTGTAGATGCTAAACATTCTGGAGGGAAACTAACAAGTAGGCCTCAAGCCATACTACATAGAGGGGTCGCAGCTGAGCCCACTGGGCCCAGACACAATTGCTAATGCTGTTACCACACTTGCTAGACTATAAGCACCTTTCCCCTTTTCCCACTGATATTAATATATGTGCAATCTGCTGTAGTTATATATGACAATAAGAAAGATAACTGGTAAATAACGGGAAATAAATTATTATTATTATTATTATTGTTATTATTATTATATTTTTACTGTTTCTATTAGCTATCAGAGATGAGCGGGTTCGGAGCACAGAGATCTGAACCCACCCGAATTTAGGTGATCTGGGGCAATGCGAACAAAGCTCGGATCTCCTTGCCTGCCCCGAATCCCTCACCCGAGGCAAAACCTCGCCACCACGCTGTCGCGTCGCGAAGTTTTGTTTTGAGCGGGCTTAACGTTGATTGGCTGAGAGCGCCATCTGTCACGGCTCTCAGCCAATCAGCATTAAGCCCATTGAAAACAGCACAAAGGAGAAACAGAAGATGGCGCCTGCCATCCCCCACCGCCTGACACCGCTGGCACCCCCTGCTGCAGACTCCGCCAGGACCCCCACTGGCAGCATCCCCTGCTGCGGACACCACCACTGCCGACACTCCTGCACTCTCACACTGAGGACACCACTAGCACCACTGCACTGCCGACACTGTCAGCACACATGCACTGAGGACACCGCTGGCACCCCCGCTCTGCCGACACCACCGGCACCCTGCATTGAGAACACCCCTGCACTGCCGACACAGTCAGCAAACCTGCAATGAGGACACCACTGGTACCCCCGCTCTGCTGACACCGCTGGTACCCTTCACTGAGAACACTGCCAGCACCACTGCACTGCCATTCCATGTACTGAGGACACCGCCAGCAACCCCCGCACTGCCGACACAGCTAGAAAACCTGCACTAAAGACACCGCTGGCACCCCCACATTGCCAACACAGCCAGCAAACCTGCACTAAAACACCGCTGGCACCCCCACACTGCTGACCTCTCTGGTACCCTTCACTGAGGACACTGCCAGCACAGCAGCACTGCCATTCCATGTAATGAGGACACCGTCAGCAACCCCGCTCTGCTGACACTGCTGTCACAGTAAGTGCACTATTGGTGTATCCAACCCACACTGTATAACACACTGTATCCGTGTTGGAAATTAGAAGCTGAACTGCCAAATGTTAGTGCTGCCCACTGTGTCACTTAGCTGGATGCAACCTTTTGGCCTTAACTAGATGAAGCAAATAATATTGTGAGGTGGTCAAAATTGATTGGAAATTACTGGAAATAATTGTTATTGAAGTTAATTATACTGTAGGAACAAAAACAGGCCCATTTTCTGTGATTTTAGCTGTTTTTATGATTTTTTAAAGAAAAAAATCCAGATCCAAAACACGAAAACAAAACACGGAGGTGAGGTTTTGGCAAAACCAATCCTGATCCAAAACCAGGGGGGATCCAGATCCAAAACAAAAAACAAAAACTAAACAGGAGGGTCGGCGCACATCTCTACTACATATAATAGTACAGTATATAGATGATTAGTAACCGAAAGCATTATTTATTCACAATTAATCCATGAGTTCAGATTATTCTGGACAGCTCTCAGCCAAAATAATTTTTGAGGGTCACCCAAAAAGAATTCAACATTATGTATGCTTGAAATATCCTATGTCATATACTTATTATCCTACATCTGCTGGTTCTACTATATTTAGTGTGAGAGCATTGCTCAAGTATAAACCACAAATAAAATACAGTGGTAACCATGCATTTGGCAGAGAGCCGTACTTCACAGGTTGTGGCCGGACTGAAGGCCATAGGGATAGAGAGAGTGTTTGTTGATGTTAAAGGGGGAGATGTTATAAATGAATTACTCCAAAGAATGATGCATTGGATTTCAAAGTTACTATGGCGGCTTAATTATATAAATAGCAACTATTGAATCAACGTACAGACTATATAAAGTAGCTGTTGGCATCATAAGGGTTAAATAGGGTGTGAACATTTTAAGTTTTTATGAAGAGCTTGGGTAGACATCACTTGTTTTATTTTGCCAGCATGATAACAGACTTCATATATTAAATTAATTAGATTTGGATAATTAATGTGTTACATTGCATTGTAATGAATATTTAAATTATTTCATATGGTTTGTTTTGCTTGATAACTGTTTAAATAGTTTAAGTAAAATAATAAAATAGAGCTTTGCTTTACTCATTTCAGGATCCCTTGATATTCCTCTGGCATCTAAATAACCATTTAGCAGGTGTGTTTGGCTAGTACTTCAGCTGAATTTGAGCAGGGCTTGATTCTCAGGTGAGTGACTGTACCAGGGCCATCTCTTCCATTGGGCTTGTTGGGCAGTTGCCCAAGGGCCCGAAGCTTGAAGGGGCCCGCCAACCTACCCCACTGCAGCCACGACCAGTTGGTAAATTTGTGATATTTTTATAAGCCGGCCGCCGGTGCACTGTATTCTGATCTAACCCCCACCCCCCAGGTGACTAGTACTCACCTCAGTCTCACTTCATCCTCCAACATGTGTGGGAGGTCTGATGGGCATGCAGGAGGTTTTAATTTTACTGACCATTTACATATTTTTCCCATGAATGGGTGTGTAGGGGCCCCAGTGCATTGCTTTGCTCGGGGCCCACACTGCTGTTAAGACAAGCCTGGACTGTACCATACCTCCCAACCGTCAGGACAGTCCAGATTTGCAATCATTGAAAGAGGCAAAGTTTGTGCGGAAGTGGGAGGATCTGTGCCTATTGGGGCAGAGTTTGGATGGAATGATGATGGGGCTAATGATTTCACATGACTATATGTTGGGAGATATGCTAGACTACACTTTCACTTTGTATGTCATATGATTTATGACTTTGGATATATCATATATCATAGGGGAAAGTTTGTACATCATGTATTTTTGTAATATGTAGATGATATAAAAAACAGTATTATTTATTATTAGTTAATTACATAGTGCATAGTAATTCGAGCTTTACAGATAATTAAGCTCCTTGTGGTGAGATGCTCCCCTGCATCTCGCCACAACCCCCTGCTTCCCACTCCTACCCCTGCATCTCACCAGTGTCCCCACAACCCGCACTGCTGCTGCCCAGCCACTTGGATGTGCTGGGAAGGGTAGGAGGATTATGGATGAGAGATTTGTATTTGCAGCTAAAGTAAGCATAATCAGCAGCATGTCCCCGGGCATGTAGGGATGGACAACGGAATCCGATAGTTACTAACCATCAATGTTTTTGTTCCGATGGTAGTGTTATTACCATTTGATGGTGGCTGTCCAATGTTTGCTACCATCGACTGGAAATTATTTGATGGTGTTACAATGGTTGTTTGTTTTTTTAAAATTCTTGATAGCAGTATAACTCTCACTCTCAATCTACCTCAATCATGGCCCTGCTCAGTCCCTGACTCCCTCCCCTCTCTAGGCTACTGCTAAACAACAGGGCACATTGCTATCTCTGATTATCTCTAATTGTCTCAAACAGCCAATCAGAGTGCAGCCCTCGGCCCTGCAGCAGCAGGGAGTCGCTTACACAGCGCAAATGTTTTTTCTGTGATTTGTTTCATTCCAAGCCTCAGTTTCAAATGCTCTCTTGCTGTTCAGCACTGTGACCAGCTCCTAAACAGAAGCTTATTTTTCTATGACTTGCTTCACTGAAACCTTCCTCGACAAATGCTGTATAGAATAGTGAAAACCCCATCAAAATCCATCCAGTGTTTTAAGAGACTAGCCCCAAACGAACAGACAGACTTTATTATATATATATATATATATATATATACACATATATATATATATATATATATATATATTTAGAGAGAGAGAGATAAACAGTATATTCTATGTCACAGGATAAAAATATACATACAGTAACATACAGTATTGACAATGGAATCCTATGTTTTTAAGGCTTTTGTCAATTGTCACCTGAAGACTTAAGGCTACATTATAAATGCATTTTATTAGTTATTTTAATGCTGGCTATGTACACGAGTATATCACTTTAAAATGTTTATATTGTCACCATATCGAGTATAGCTGTTATGTTGTCTTGCATAATGGTAGTGTTCTGTTTGCGTTCTTGTTTTTGGAATACATTCACAGTTAAGCACACTGGGAAGCATACAGAGGCAGTAACAACATTTCTGGAGATAATGGAAGAGCATCCTGACTTCCTCCAAAGCCCCAGGCTTTATTTGTCCCAGATTCCCTACCTTTCATATCTGGACTGTCTCTCCAGCAGGAAAGTTGCAACTCCACCACTGCTGCACATATAAGAGCCAGACATATAAGCATTAGAGATGTGCACGGAGCCCCGTGTTTTGGTTCTAATTCATCATTGTGTTTTGGTAAAATTACCCTTAAGTGTTTTGGTTCAGATTCAGTTTTGGATTCCTTAATAATCTATAATAAAAATTAATAATAAAAAATAAATAAAAACAGCTAAAATCATGTAATTTGAACCTGTTTACATTCAATCCAAAATCCATGTATGATTTTTAAATCCAAGTTCTGAACTGATAACAGACCTTAGCCGGGATTCTGTTCCAATTGGAACCCCAAAGTGATTCCATACTAGGACTCGATTTGACTCGGAACCCCTAAGTCTGGGTGTGTTCGTATTTCAGAAAAACTGTAGTGCACATCTCTAATTAGCATAGTGACCAGGGTTAGGATACTGGGTCCATAACCTATTAGCAGAGTATTAGCAGAGTTGGGGCTCAGTGCTCTCTGCCCTGGGAGCACTGATGGTGCATGCTGGATTTTGGTTATTTGTTACGTGAAGTTTAAGTTTATTAACTATGCAGAAATACAGGTGGCTGTAGACACAGGGATTAATAAGGTACAGTATAACAGTATTATGAGCCTGATTCAGATTCGGACGGACTTGCAAAGCTGCTTCCGTCTGTGCAGATATGGTAATGCACAGTAGGCATCACACCTCCTGCTGCATTAATTATCTGACCTGCATTGTCCAACGAAGCATTGAATTATCTGCCGAACATCGGCCGGCTAAGGTGACCCATGGGGTCACGCAGCCGGCTGCCGCTGATGAGAGGAAGAAGCCAAGAAATCTCCATTAGCCAACGTAGATCCTGCCCTCTTCCCTTCCCCCCAACGGTGGTGACACCCCTCCGTATCGGGAAACGGAGGCCATCGCCGCCCCCTCCCAGTCCACAAATGACAGCAGACTGTCAATCAATGACAGTCTGCTGCCAGTCTACATGCAGGATCGCAGACCCGTTCTGCACATGCGCAGAATGGGTCAGGCACCTGCGTGATCTTCAGGAATCTGCGTTTAGCAGCTGAATGAGGGCCAATATGCAGCCAGGAGCAATTGGGTATGCTGGGCGTTATAGTGCACCAGGTGGAATTGGAGCACAAAGCCTAGTGGTGTGTGGTGATGTGCTCCACTAGACATGTGAATGTCTCATTGCCTCCCCATTACACAAGCACATCTGCAATTGGAGATGTGTATGATTTTGAATCTTCCATAGTTGCTGAAAGTTATGTATACTCGGCTATGAAGCATGTGCAGTGCTATAAGTCGCAGTATCCGTACACAATGTGGATGTGCAGCACCTTGAATCAGCCCTATAAATGTGTAAGCACTAAACATAAATTAATACTGAAAGTTTTACAAGCTTTGAATAAATGTTAATGCAGCATCAGGTCAGCTAAGCTATGTAAAAGCAATGCTGTAAATATCAATTTTACCTTCTTTGCATGCAATGATTTTCATGTCATGATTGACAGTTTCTAAAACTGAAACAAAAAAATTCCATCTAAAGCCAGGAGGGACATTAGATTACGCATAACACAAATTTAGCTTAGATAATGGTAGGATCCAGCATTGATGGGCCAGTGTGTTTGTTGGTGAAATCAATACAGCCCCTACCAATAAAATTGTCAAGTATAAAGTGTAACTATTCCCAGCACCAAAAAAGTGTTGAACACACTGTAGTGCTCCCAGTTCACATTACATTATGCTACAGAGAGGCCATGGCAGCTGAACTGTGGGCTTTGCAGACTTGCCTGTTTTCAGATGTATCCTTTGCACCAAGAACAGGGCTGGTGCAAGTAGACAATGTGGGAGTAATGACAGTTGGCTTGTGATCATAGCTGCATCATCCCCAAAGTCTTCTAGCTTCAGTATCAATGTTTAAGGGACTAGCTATATCTATAGGTTACCCTGGTAATATGGAATTTTATTGTGCAGTTGGTTGATACAAAATCAATAGGGTCATTTGCAGGGACACAAATGTCTGAGGATGAATCTTGAAAACCTGAGACCATCCTTATGAGTTAAGGACAACTGGCAAGCATAATATAATACAGCGTGAATAGATTCTTTGCTGCATGGTAATTGTATACAGATGTGAAGTGGCTGTGTGACAATAGAGATACTGGGTCTCCTGGGAGATCAGTAATAACTTACTGGAAGTTTATCTTGTTAATTGTCCAGGATGTTTCCTGCTTCGTGGAGTAATGTGAACATAACAATACTAAGCACTTCTGTTGGATGGAAGTTTGTGATGTGATAAACAACACAAGTCTGTATGAGACTTGGGGTAATAAAATGTGTGCATTTCAATATGTCTATGTATGAATGCTATTAGTGCACGGCAGATGAAATGGCTCAATTTAAACACATCTGTCTCATTCCCAGCTCTGGCTGACTTCAGAGAGACACACCTAAACTCCTCACTTGTCCCAGGAGGGTTCTGTGAATTGCGTAGCGAGTGTGGTACTTGGACGAGAACCAAGGATTAGGTGTTCCTTTTTTTATGACACTTCAAAGTCACAGGGTGTCATGGGAACAGATCGTATTCGTCCTTCTTTCCTGGAAGGCCACATATCAAGACAGCGTTGAAGCACTTGGGGACCCACTGCGCACAAAAGTACGCTTTAAAATAAACAGAACAACCAACCCGAAACAACATGCGGAGAAGAAATTGTTCAGTGGAGACAGGAAATAATTGCTTCATTGTTGTGCAGTGAATGAATTGCAGAGTACAGCTCCATCTAGAGGACACAGCGAGTCTGACATGTATTTATTATTTCACTTAATAGGTACTATCTGTTCCCTGACAGATAAGTGATATAAATTCACTGCTTGCAAAATGGAAACTGCACTGAGAAGATATTTTATTCACACCAGGGGACTGGTAACAATAATACTGCTGTATTATACACCCTCCCTAAAAAAGCAAACAACAAAATAAAAAAATATTTTAACATGCATTGCAATTTGACATATTCATTTATGTTCATTTAATTTATTTATTTAAACATTATTCATAGACATATGAACATACCTGTCTACAAACAATCTTTTCCAGGGAATTTATCTAATTGTCATTTTTGGCTGTGAATATTTTTTTTCCCCTGAGAAGCTGTTGATAGATCTGAGTATTTTACATATTTAACTTTACAACATTGCCATATAGTAATATACTGTACATAAATTTCCTGTTGTATACAGCATGCGCTAAGTGTTTAAGGGGAAGTTGTACTAAGCCTTGGAAAGAGATAAAGTAGTGAGAGATAAAGTACCAACCAATAGTCTCCTAACTATAACTTCACAGACTGTTGAAAAATGACAGTTAGGAGCTGATTGGTTGCTACTCTATTTTTCTCCACTTTATCTCTCTCCAGAGCTTAGAACATCTCCCCCTATTATGTATTTTTAGCACCTTAATATTTCCCTATAGCCATATAGCATCTTTTCTTAAAGAAATTGGGCTAATCTTGATTGATCGCTTAATTGATCGTTCCTGGATGAATAGCGCGGTGTATGATTAGACTTACCATACTATCCCTTTAAACCGAGACACTCATGAATTACACAGGTTATGGGGCTGGCTAACTTCAAGTCTGTATTTCACCTGGTTCTAATCAGCCACAGAACCTGTGTAATTCATGAGTGTCCCGGTTTAAAGGGATAGTATGGTAAGCCTACATATGATTGAATGCATGTATGCGGGAGATAGTCCAGCACATTTAAAATGGAGGTAATTGGGTTCTACAGGCTAACTGCAACTCACCCACAATCATGTTTCTGCATACAGTATTAAGGATGGAGACTGTGTTTATTTTTAAAATCCATTCATCAATCTTGTAGCTGTATTTGTAAGATTGCAGGTGAGTTCATATAAAAGGTAACATTACTGTGCTAGGAATGGAATCTGAAGTGAGGTCACCCTGGAATGCTAGGTTTGGTTTCACAAGATGAGCAAAATATGTATCACTTTAATGTCAGATATAATACTATATAGCAATGTTCCAGTGCTTATTATACTGTACATATTGAAAACAAATTATTGTGCTCAGCATTTTAAGTGTGTTACTGCACCTTGATGTGTGTTTTACATAGGCAGTCTCAGTAATTTTGTTTAAGAAAAATGGGTTTATTGGATTGAACCCCCCTTGTTTCAGTAAGTAGAAATGCAGTCAGATTAAAGTTAAGGCACCTAGGTATTTAGCACCAGAGCTTCCTACATCTCAGTGGCCCCCACCAAGTGGCACCCACTCTACCCCTCATATTGCAGAAGTACTGTGCAAATAAATTTGTACAGTATGTGCCCACTACCTTTTACTCAGACATGGTATGTTAACTGCATGAACTGCAGGCAGTCAGAGCAGTGCATACTGTATGTGGGCAGGGTGGGGTTAGGCGCTGCACATACTCAGGTTGGGCAACACTTTCCCAATGAAGTAATACTGGCAGAGGCTACACAATTTACATGTTCTGCTGCCCCTTAAAGTCTTAGCTCCTGGCATGAAAACAACCTTTTACAGTATCATTGAAAATGAATACCAGTCTCTATAAGGGGAAATATAGCACAGGAAATAATAGTTGGCTGCACTTAAGACAGTTTTCAGGGAGTTTGTTGCTGAGCCAGTACATCCGGACAGCTTACATGCAATACTGTCTTGGGAGAACTTGGCGTACTACAACAACTATCATATCATGGTTACTGAAGTTGTTTATTAAATATTTTTCTACCTTTTACATACTGTACTTCTGCTCGATAAATTGAGTTTATAAATACAAAATAATACAAATAGATGGCAAGACGTAAGACCTGTATCTAAGAAATAGAGACTGAGGAACTTTATAGGGCATAATGTTTATTTTGGAAACTAGTGATATTTCCAGGGACAAATCATTAAAACCTGGCTGTCCCCTGGAAAGTAGGGACAGTTGGCATCTATTAGACATGATGTGACAGTTTTCGAGTATAAGTGGGCATGGATTACATGCGTAGACCTACGCCATTCATACATTTGGCGAAAACTGTTCTGCACTGGAATTGTGGCCTATTAGAAATCATTACAGTTACCAGCAATTTAGGTACAACGTCTTGCTTAATGACTGAGGGAGTGATGTATCAAGCATTGAAAAGAGTGGAGAAGTGGACCTGTTGGCCATAGCAACCAATCAGCTTTGAGGTTGCAAATATTAAGTATTAAGTACATTCTATAAAATAATTGGTAGAAGCTGATTGGTTGCTATGGCAACTATCCACTCTATTCACCGCTTGGTACATCACCCCCTGAGTTTCTTATCCCCACCTCCTTATCAAAACACTTTCCAAATTACAGCTTGTTTAAATTTCATTTTGTGATTTATTTATTAATATTTATTTAGTGCACACATATCCCGCAGCATGATCAAAGGACTAAGGGGTCAAGAGGGATCCTTTAATTCAGTACCATAACTTGTGGTGTGTGAGTGGTGCCAGGGCCGAAACTAGGATTTTTGTCACCAGGGGCAAGACAGTAATTTGGCGCCCCCCATGTAATTCCCCCTGCAGTAGTGCCCATATTGTAATGCCCCCATAGTAATATCCATATGTTAATACCCCCATAGTAATGCCCCTGTAGTGCCCACCATACTGTAATGCCCCTGTAGTGCCCATGCTCCCATATTAATGCCCCAGTAGTGCCCATGCTTTCATAGTAATGCCCCTGTAGTGCCCATGCTCTCATAGTAATGCCCCTGTATTGCCCATGCCCCATAGTAATATCCCTGTAGTGCCCTTACAGTAATGCCCCTGTAGTGCTCATGCCCCCACAGTAATGCCCCTGTGGTAATGCCCCTGTAGTGCCCATGCCCCAATAGTAATGCCCCTGTAGTGCTCATGCCCCATTAGTAATGCCCCTTATTGCCTATGCCCCCATAGTAATGCCCCTGTGGTAATGCCCCTGCCCCCATAATAATGCCCCTGTAGTGCAGCTTATTAAAAAAAAAAATACTTACCTTGAACCCCGCTCCTGCATCCAGCGTCGCGTCCGGTCCGCCGGCTGCTCCTTGGAACTATGGGGGAGATGTCATGACGTCTCCCCCATAGTGCCCGTGGGGAGAGCCGGAAGCTGGAGTTCGGGAGAGAACTCCAGCCTCCGGTTCCGGCTGCACCGCGTTGCTGCAGAGAAGGAGCCGGGCGCCCGCTGGTAATAAATATTACCAGCGGACGTCCGGCTTGGAGCCTCTCTGCAGCGCCGGGCTGGAGGTCACTGGCACCAGGTACAGCGGCTCACCCGGTGCACGTGCACCTCCAGCCCCCCCCCTAGTTGCGGCCCTGGTGGTGCCACCACACAGGGCTCAGTGCCCTGCAGCCAGATTCACTGCTTTAGTGCCACCAGCATAGGCAAACGCAGGGGGTTTCCGGTTGCCTGGAAACTACCCTCCCCGGCCCACAATAGAAATAGTAATACAATAGAATGTTCTTTTAGGTATCACAAATGAAATGAGCACCACCTGTGGATCCTTTAACATGAATCAGCCAGTAATAAATACACCTGTGCATCAACTAGGATATCTAGTAAACATGCACTGTTAGGGGTGCAATGCTATAGACCATCAATAGGGTTAATTATTAATACCATATAATAATACACTATGCAGTGCATAGCGAGACCAATATGTACATATATGTCCAGGGCAGTGCTAGGTTCTTCTGCTGCTACCCCAGACTCCCAAACTTGCTCCTATACTCTGGAATGGTGACCACATCTGAAACAAAAACACTCAGCTCAGGTAGGAAGGCCCTAGTGCTGCATTTATTGGCTTAGTGTGATCACTGATCCTGTATATGCTGGGATTATGATGCAAAAAAGTTCAAAACACTTATGACGCATATTAAAGCTGGATAAGTGCTAATTATACCCTCTCCATGGACTGGCCACACTCGTAAAATCAAGCATTTGGAAACCCCCCTTTAAAAATTTTGCGTTTGCCACTGACCAGAGTGTCCTCTAAATGCTCCAGGCAGCACCTTACAGCTCTAATCGTGTTATGACACTAGGTATCTCTACAGTGGAAAGTCCAGCAAGAGCCTTGGGGGCTGGTGACGTTTTATTACATGCGGCCTTTGAGCCATGCAGCAGCCTTGAGGGCTGATGAAGAACAAGTCCAGCAACAGCCTTGCGGGTTGGTAATACTTGGCTAGCTGCAGCCGAGAGGCAGGCTTGAGGGCTGGTGATGCTTGGTGAGATGCAGCCTTTGGGCCGTGTAGCAGGTTTGAGGGCTGGTGACACCTGGTGAGATGCGGCCTCTGGGCCATGTAGCAGCCTTGAGGGCTGGTGATGTTTTACAAGATGCGGCCCTTGGTCGTGTAGCAGCCTTGAGGGCTGATGATGCTCAGCGTGATGCGAACTATGGGCCGTGTAGCAGCCTTGAGGGCTGATGAGGAACAAAAGTCCAGTAACAGCCTTGGTGGCTGGTCATGCTTGACGAGATGACGCAGGAGTGCAACTTGCACTGCCTGGTTGACACAAGTGACAGTACTTAGAATGGTGGTTACTGAAGATGCTGGTGTGCGACTTGTGCCACCAAGTTGACACAAGTGGCAGGACACTGGATTGTGCGCACAGGTGACACTGGTGTGCACTTTATATTGCCAGGTTGACACAAGTGATAGGACGCTGAGGTGCGGCTTGTGCCGCCTAGATAACACAAGTGGCAGGGATGCTGGATTGTGCGCACAGGTGACGCTGGTGTGCACCTTGTGTTGCTGGGTTGACACAAATGACAGAGCGCTGAGGTGTGGTCTGTGCCACCTAGATGACACAAGCTGCAGGGATACTGGATTGTGCGCACAGGTGACCTTGGTGTGCGCCTTGTGTCGCCAGGTTGACACAAGCAATAGGATGCTGAGGTGCGGCCTGTGCCGCCTAGATGACACAAGCAGCAGGAGAATTACAAGACAGGCTGAGATAGATGGACACTCGGTAAACAGGAACAACCACCAGAAACGGAAACATGTGAAACTCTATCACCGGCACCTGAGCAGCCTTCGGACAGGATAGAAAAAGCCACAGAAGCCAATCAGGTTAGTACAGGAATGAGAGGCAGGAGGTAGGAGGAGTTCAGTGATTGATAGCCCGGCATTTGCATCTCCTAGCAACACCGCGGCTTGTGACAAATAGCTCAGGCCACAGCTGTAATTACTGGGCTGCCAGCCCTACTCTCTACACATGACATCATGCTCTGGGGGTAGGGGGGTGGTGCCCGGCACAAGGCACAGAAATGCCCTTGTACTGCCTTTACCTAATTACACAAAATGTAATTCCAAAATGTACATCTGGGTACTACGTAATTTGTTAGTACCCTGAATTTCATACTGAGGAGCAGCAGGGGCGAGTACATCTGAAATCTATTGGGGCCTTCTGGGTTACATAACTTGGCAAGATGGAAGGACAGAGCCAACCATACTATCACCTGAGGTAGTCACCAAAATAGTGCCCTTTATGAGCTCTTAAATTGTTGTATTAGTGTAATATATAGTACAAAAGACAGATGGTGTCACGTTATTCATTATTCTTTCTACCTACAGTACAAAGCAGAAACATTCATTTAGAATTTTGCTACAAGAATATTTGAATTGTGGTAAGCAATTCCCTAGATTTTGCTGCCACTATATAATGCTTCATTACAGATCAACCTCTGGTTGTAGATATCATGGTCTTTGGCAACATGGTGGCACAGTAGTTATCAGTCTTGAATCATGGCATTGGGGTTACGAGTTTAATTCCCAATGAGGGAACCATTTTTGTGAAGTTTACATGTTCTTTCCGTGATTGTGGGTGTGTGCTCTGGTTCTCCCTAACTCCAAAAACATAACGGTAGGTTTTGAAAAAAATAACAACAAATAAACGTACCCTAGTGAGTGTTAGTGAATTTAGACTGTAAGCTCAAATGGGGCAGGTGCTGGGGAGGCCCGCACCGCACACCCTGCACCCATATTATTTAAAACTTACCTCTCCAAGGTCCCGCGCCGGGTGTCAGCGCTGTACAAAAAGCTGTAAAAATGGCCACCACGGCCATTTTTCCGGCGTTTTGCGCTTGCGCAGTAGACTCAGGGCACACTCTAGTGCCCAGAGTCTACTAATGCTCCGGTGGCCGGCCAGCTGCATCAGTCAGCTGCCGGCAGCCGGGAAGAGAGGAGGGGGCCCCGGTTAAGGAATGCACACGGGCCCCCTCCTCTCTAAAGACGACCCTGGGCAGGTGCTGATGTGAATGATAAATATTCTCTGTGCAGTGCTGCTTCATGATTGGCACTATAAAATCAAGATAATAATGATAAAATTGTGCGTTACAATAACATCATTTAAGATAACAATAACAATGAGGTAATTGAACGCAATTATCGTGCTTTGCGACACATTCAATGATCTCATTGCTATTTTATCTTACATTATATCATTATAAGTAACACACAGTAACACGCACCTGTGGCCACCATATCTGCTAGAAATTCTAAAGTGGATAAAAATACTCACATTTCATACAGGCTGAATAAATAATTGCAAACAGGCTTATTCATCCTTGTTAGAGCTCATCATAGTAGGGTATATCTATAAAGCTTATTAAGCAATATAGAGACTCAAGGAAGCAATAGAAAGTGTTTTGGAGATCTCCAGGCTATTAACCTGGAACAGTATGTCCATTCAGGTCTGCTATGTAGATAACATTTTCCAAAAGTCTGTTACAGTTAAGTTAAAGATTTCTCTAACTCTTCATCACACAGACCTTTAACAAGGGGCACAGGGGAAAATATTATTTCCAATCTCTTAATTTATTATTTAATGCAAATTAGATTCCAGAATAATTCGTAGGTGTAATTATTTTTAATTTATAGTGCCGCTATGATATTTTATATTGCTGGCTTGTGGGAAGGTGCACTTGTATTTTTTCCAGTGCTAGGATTTAAATTAAAAATGTAAATTTGCATCAGACAGAAAGTTGACCAAAATATTCCCACCCCTAACTGTAATATATATTGGCAGATAATTACTTTTTATAATATAGCAACTGAACAAGCATTAATGGATTAGCATCTGTAGCAGGTTTTAATTAAAGACACAACCTGCCAGCCCAATCTGCCATAATGTCAGCGACAACTTCTTTATCTTGAATTATGCGCAATGATTAAAGGTGAAATTTATCAAATCAAATGTACTATCGAGAAATGGAATCCTGGTTCTCTTTATTTATAACTCTCACATGTTTTTGCTTTAAAAGTATTTTATTGAATTGTTCTACATGAAGAAGAATGAATTTATTAAACACAGAACGGTATTCATTGAACATTAATAAGCTAATTATACATCATATATAACAAATAAATAGTAGCAATATATAAAATTGCAACAAACATAAGGTTATCTTAATGAATAGATCTACAGAAACAGTATCAATTGTACAGATAGTGTGCTATCATTTGTCACAATCTCTCCGGCCATGCTGCCAGCAATGGGAATGGCCTGCACACTCGTACACACTCTCTTTACAGTTGCATGATTGCATACTGACAGCCAGCCTCCTTGTTTAGTGAGCTGGGTATTTAACCATCCACGTTCTTCCTCTTGTATCCTGGGGTAGATGTATGAAGGGGCAATATGGGGGTTTAGTGGTATCAGTGCACGTTATGTGTGCTGATACCGATCCTCCCCCATGTATTAATGTAGGGTTGGGTGTTAAATGATAGGGGCTATGCGCCCCGGTCATTATCGGTGCTGTTATCTACAAGACAGTGCTCCGTTATGCCACCCAATGTATAACCGAACAGTAGTACTGACCATTCAGACAGCTGCAGCTACTGATTTCGACAGCTGCATCTGTCGTTGCCCCACCACAGCAAGGACAGCACTGTCTCTAACTGTGGCGGCTGCGAGCTCTGGGCTGTGATTGTAAAATCTCGCGCATGCCCAGTGGAGCCGGGCTGGGAGGTGAGACTAAGCGCATCAGCACTAGGCTGATGCACTGTGGACTCTATCAGGGATCACCGGAAGGGGGCGTTTTCATGCCCCCACTCAGGCAGATGGGATGTTCATACATCTCATCGCTACTGTTTCCTGTCACCTCGGTAAGGAGGCTAAGCAGGAAGAGCTATAGCGGTACGATCCGTGCTGCTATAATACAGCTACCCCCTTGTTCCCTGTGTCTGGTGTCTCCAGTTCTCCATGTGGCAACTGCATATTAAACTTCCGCTCTCACATACTTGTTCTCAATGACAAATTTCTCTCTATTTACATTCCATTGGTAGCAGTGAAGTTGCTAGTGAAATTTTGCAACAGATTAGACTCCATGCTTCCACAGAGGGTATGGCACTGTATTGGAACCAGTGGCATAACTAGGGGGGGTCGGGCAGGGTGCGTGCCCTGGGCGCCGTTGGACCGGCGGCGCGGGGGGGCGCCGCCAGCCACGGTACCGGCCCGCCCACCCTAGTTAGCCAGTGTAGCGCCGACCGCAATGAGTGTGGTCAGCGCTACACATTTACACAGGACCGGCGCTAGGCTTCCAGCACCGGTCCTGTGCTGCACGCCTGAGCCCGTTCCCTCCCCCTGAGCGCTTGCCCAATAGCGCCAGGAGGCGATGCGTGTGTTAAACAGCAGCCAATGAGTGTCAGATAGACTCTCATTGACTGTTGCAGCACCCACTGCAAGAGCCGGACTTCCATCTGGCTTCTGCAGTGGGTAATGGGACTGACATCATGATGTCATGACGTCTGTCCCATAATGCTGAGCCCGCCAGCCCGGGCAGGAGTGGCATCGCGAGCAGGACCAGGACCAGGAGCAGAGATTCAGGTAAGTATATTTATATATATATATATATATATTTTATTTTTTAACCTATCTGCACAACGGGGGAGCGGGTGGCTACTACTGGGGGGACCTCTACTGGGGGAGGGGTGGCTTCTACTGGGGGGACCTCTACTGGGGGAGGGGTGGCTACTACTGGGGGTGCCATTGGGAGGACCTACTCTACTGGGGACTACTACTTGGGGGGGAACTACCACTGGGGGCATTATAAAAGGGGCCTACTACTAGAGGCACTGCACTCGGGGGACCACTACTGGGGGCAATAATAGGAAGGGCCACTACAGGGGGCACTGGATAGGGGGGATCACTACAGGGTGCCTGCATAAGGGAACCACTACTGGGCGCACTGCATTGTGGGGACTGCTACTGGGGGCACTGCATAAGGGGGAACACTACGTGGGGCACTGCATTTGGGGGGGCCACTTCTGGGGGTACTGAGTAAGGGGAACTAATTGGGGGCTGTATAAGGGGGACCACTACTGGGGATACTGTATAAGGGGCACTACTATGGGCCTGTATAAGAGGGACCACAACTGCATACTGGGGGTACTGTATAAGGGGTACTACTGGGGTTAAGGTGCATATGGATAGGAATGTTCAGCATGAAAATAAAGGGGTGTGTCATGTTGACACGCCCCATTTTTAAGTGACCATGCCCATTTTTTCGGCGCGCGCACATCTCGGGAGGTTGGGGGGGGCCTCCCTTTTCAAATTTGCCCTGGGCTCCAAATACCCTAGTTACGCCACTGATTGGAACCTCCATTTTCCAGTATGTTCCTAATAATAATAATAATAAAAATAATAATAATAATAATATTATTATTATTATTATTCTTTATGTATAAGGTGCTACAAAAATTTACAGCACTATACTCTGAGGAGTAGAGGATATTATAAAGATGTAAAGGACCAATAGGAAAAGTATTGGTCGGGATCCCGGCTCCAGAATCCTGACGGCCGGCATCCCGAAAGTAAATATCGGGGATTAGAGGAGGGTTGGGTTTAGGGTTAGGCACTAGGGGTAGGGTTAGGGTTAGGCACTAAGGGGGAAGGGTTAGGTTTAGGGTGCGGGGAGGGGGAGGTTAGGTTTAGGCACTAGGGCGGACGTTAGGGTTAGGCATCAAAAAGGGAGGGCTAGAGTAGGGAGAGTGTCAGTATGTTAACCCTGTCGGGATCCCGGCATCAGGATTCTGACCACCAACCTATTTAAGTATCATAAAACTGAACATTAGGTGTAATAAGCAAGCTCTATAAGTGTCATAAAGAACATGTAAGAGGAAAGATACAAGGATGCACAGGTGGACATATACAGAGAAGACTAAAAGACAGGAGTTGAAAGGACACTGTTCATGAAAGTTTATAATCTAATGGAGATAGTGAGATAATAATGGGTGATACTAAGGGGATATTATAGAATTAATTCGCTTCAAGTTGCAGTGCCTACAATATTTGCCGAAGATAAATGTTGGGATCTTTAGGCTGTTGACCAGGACTGGCTGAAATTCTGTCCATACGATGAGAAAAATATGACCATGTGGTTATGCCAGGTATTTCTGAATTGGTTATACCTGTGCATGGCAAATTGGGTACAGATCTGGTCATTCGGATCAAGTGCTTGATTCTGCCCATTACATTGTTGAATAAAAGTGTGTAGTACTTTAAACCTATCTACACCCCTGTGAGTACATGCAGAACATTTCTGATAATAAAACGTTAGCCAGGAAATAGATGAATTCTTCACAAAGTTATTTATATAAAATATTGTACAAATGGTAAATGTTTCTAAAAGGCCTATACTCACAGCTGACTACCACATGTTTAATATACTGTATATACTTTGCTTCAAAACTTACTAGGTGTTCAGCTAGAAAAAAAATGGTATTTTATTTTTAACATTGTATCCTGTACTTGTAAATCAGTCAGGGACACAAACATTCACTACAGGAGCAGTGCTAGCTCCTACAATGTTAATATTATACTACATTAATATATAACGCATTGAATTATGTTAGGACAGGTGCATCTATAAATCATGCACCAGAGGTCCCATAAATATTTTCATACAGAGTAAAAACATCCATGCATGACAAGAGTGGACAGCAACAGTACACACTAGTGGAGGTCTCAGGTGAGTTGAGCGTCAAACAGCCGAGTCGAGCATATCTTTCAATTACCATTTCTGTAAAAAATGCTTTTAGTACGGAAGATGAATGCTTGTAGATGTGTGTGTGTTTTAGCATTGCTAAGTAACATTACATGGCAGGAGAAAAGTAGATTATAATTTTACACAAAGTTTCGAGGTCATATTATAACTGCAAATATTATATACCAGATTGTAACAATATTTTCTTTATTGATTTAATTAGCAAAGTTTGTTCAGGGGTAAAAATAAAAACACAATGTTGATACATTGGTAATTATCTGAAAGAGAAACAAGAATTCCCCTTGATTGGCAGTAAGCATAGGGGAGATGGGTTAATTGTTTGAAGATGTAGGACCGTAAGTTTATGTGTTGACTTAAAAAATTAGAGGCATTGATAAAATGTGTTGGGGAGCCAGGTTTGAATCCCAGTACTAACTTTTTATGATTTTGTACATGTCCCTTTATACCCCATGGTCTAAGGCATTGAATATAGACTATGTGCTCAGTTGAGTTGGTATTGCAGCCTGAAGCAGTGTGTGAACAGCGCTGTGTAAGACTATATTAAAAATATCAAAATAATCACCAACATAATAAAATCAGTGCTATGGCGTATAATTACCATAGCCGTGTGCAGAAGCCAGCACAAGGGGTGCCGCTGTGGCACTTCCTCCTCCGCTGGGTCATGGACTAAACTCCGTCTTCCCCTCCCACCGAGACATGCACTACACACCTGGACTCATCTCTCCACCCAAGTGAGTAGTCTATGTCTTGTTGGTGGAGGGAGAAGTGCCAAACCATGATGATAACACTATAAAAATAGCACTTAACAATAAAAATTATTCTTATCCAAAAAATTACAAATACCCCTCTATCCAGGCAGAAAATCCATTGCTGAATAATGACATAAGGAGTCAGCAGATAAAGACACCCAAAATGTGGGTATGGGGTCATGAGGTTGACACTCACTATGGTTACAGTAAGTATGTCAACCTCACAATGCTGGCACCGGGATGCCGTCACAGGTTTAATGCTCCTTATATAATTTTACCGGTGCAGGTGTTCTAACCTTAAACATACTGCTTACCAGCATATTTAAAGTTATAACACCTGCATGGGTAAAATGCTAGAAGAGTTTGGGGGATTCTGCACAGGATGCAAAAACAATTTCCAACAGGAAAGAATGTATGTTCACACCAACATGAGTTTACACATTAGGGCAATATCCCTGTAAATAAGTGGTTGTTGGTGCTCCCCTGGAGTAATGTAGCATGCACGTAGGAAAAGATCTACCCTATAGAGGTAGGGTAGAAGTAAAACTCCTTTTTGGGGGCACTCTTTCTCAGTCAACAATGGTTATCTAAAACATAACTTTTAATTATATCATTAGATATTGTGTAGATCTTTTCCTATTGTAAAACGCTTGTAAAATGTAAAAGCGCAGTAAGCCCATGGCGGGTATCCCGGAACCAGCATTGTGAGATTGACATATTCACTGTACACAGAGTGATTGTTGATTTCCCTTAACCCAACCCCAAAACTTGGCATTTGCTAAAATAAATTGGTATGTAAATTGAATGAGTGTATGTGATAAAAAGAAAGGGAGAGTGGGGTCTTCCACTCACACATCTCTCCCCACTGCAGCCTATCATGAATGCTGCATACTGTACCATCTCATTTAACTCTCTTGCTGCTCTGTGTGGAGCTACCCATCTGCAAATGGTTTCACTGGCTCCACATCCACCAGTGGATCAGAGAAGCTGGCACAAAGAGTTTATTTACAGAAGAGGCCTCCTGCAGTGCCAGCATATTATCACACAGCCGCAGCGTACAAATACACAGCGACTGTGTGATTAGCGTACAACTCTGAATCAGGCTCTGTGCTAGATAAAACATAGTTAGATGCTGATTTGTTGCCTTGAGCAACGTTTCCACTTTATCTCCAAGGGTTGATACATCCCTTAGTGAGGACATCGTCAGCAGGATGACAGAGATGGAAAGTTATATAGTGGAAGGAGCAGTGACTCCCCAACAACACAGAGTATATAAAGAGATGTGTGACATGTTAGTAAGGACATGGCTGTATGTGGCAAGGGCAGTGTCATGATGTGAGGAGGGAAATGGAGGCATCAGGAAGCCACAGTCTGAGAGTTATATAGTGGAAGAAGCAGGATGCTCCAGTAGCACAGAGTATATCCGGATATGAGTGAAGACAGACTGCATGTGACATGGATAATGTCATGATATAAGGAGATAAATTGAGTCAAGCAGGATGCCACAGTTATATATCAGGAGATGAGTGATATGTAAGTGAGGATGGGCTGCATGTGACAAGGGCAGTGTCCTGATGTAAGGAGGTAAATGAAGGTAGCACAAACTGATAGTTATACAGTGAAAGAGTCAAGGTCCCCAAGCAGCATAGAGTATATAATTAAATTACTGTTGCTTTAGTCAGGACAAGGGCAGTGACACAACGTGAGTAGGGGAGTGGAAGTAGCAAGAAGCCATAGACTCTACAGAGCTGGATTCAGACCAGGGAGTCCAGGGCTCATGGTGAAAAGTTAAGAGCATAATATCATCATACACAAGAATGTTTTAACAATAGGTGCAAAATATTTAAGAGGCAGCCAGATAAATTCCACCATAATAATAAAGTAACATATATCCAACATATTTCCAAATACAAAAGAACATCCCAATGAATGTCATACATTAAACAGAGAATCCCAGTGACTACCATACAGTGCACAGATCATCCCAGTGACACCATACAGTACAGAGAGCATCCCAAGGGCTGCCGTACAGTACACAGAGCATCCCAGTGGCCGCCATAATAGTGCATCCTTATACACTGCCATCAATTGCAGTGTAGGTTTCTCAATCAGACCATGGTCTCATCTGCTTGTAACCTGCATCTGGGAATGCAGCCGTTCTTATTGAAAGGCCCATGACACTCCCATAATACACCCACTGAATGGACCATTTTTGCTTGCACTAGTAACCACCTCCCAGTCACTGCCCATCACTTTTTCACCACCTACTGTATCTGATACCATCTAAATCAATCAAAACTGCACCATTGTGCGTACACTCTGTGTAACACCTGCATGTTAGGGGTTTACAGAACTTTTTGCACACGCGCAGTTGCATATATTTGCTCAACTACATTCGAATGTGCATCTTAATCGCACAAATTAAACAATCATTATATCTAAGAATAAAGGCCCCCATACACGGGGCAATTTTTCACACGATTTGGCTGTTTTTGACTGATCGTAATGATTAATCATGTGAAAAGTAGTGTTTTCATACACGATTACGATGCCGATGCCCGTCCCCGGCGTCATGTATCAGCATCGTAGATCAGATGGTTTTGCAGAAAGATTGCAACCTATCGTGTATGATTTCACATACATCTTACGCACTTTTGCAGCACTACGATGCGATGTACGATGTACACTTGGACACTCCCCTCCTCCATTTTGTGATAGACGACGGTGGACAAGACAGCAGGAAGCAGCATCGTGTGTTAGGAGTTGTTTTTGATATTGTCAAGTGAGTATATACATCCCTACACCACCAATGTGTATTAACCCCTGCACCTCCATGCATACTCCTGCCCCACCAATGTGTAGTAACCCCTGCACTACCAATGCATACCACTGCCCCACCAATGTGTATTAACCCCTGCCGCACCAATGCATACCCCTGCCCTACCAATGTGTATTAACCCCTGCACCTAAAATGCATACCCCTGCCCCACCAATGTGTATTAACTCCTGCACCACCAATGCATACCCCTGCCCCACAAAATGTGTATTAACCCCTGCCCCACCAATGTCTATTAATCCCTGTCCCACCAATGTGCATTAACCCCTGCCCCACCAATGCATACCCCTGCCCCACCAATCTGTATTAACCCCTGCCCCAGTAATCTGTATTAACCCCTGCCCCACCAATGTGTATTAACCCCTGCCCCACCAATGCATACCCCAGCCCCACCAATGTGTATTAACTCCTGCCCCACCAATGCATACCTCTGCCCCACCAATCTGTATTAACCCCTGCCCCAGCAATGTGCATTAACCCCTGCCCCACCAATGCATACACCAATGAGCCTACACCACCAACGTCATAGCCCACCAATGTGTCAAATACAGTATACATCCTTTGTACCTCCTGGCCTTGCAAGCTTGTTATCCTCGTTTCTGTAAAATATTACCCCCCCAAAAAAAACAACTGCATGTATTTAGTCAAACGGCAACGTTTAAAAATGTATTATTTACAAATTTAAAACATAAAAACATTACAACTTTTACATTTTTTCAATATCTTTTCCCAACAGGAATGACAAGTGTCAGAGAAAGGCAGTTTGTGTTGGGGTTTATTGATCTATTCCACGCTCATGAGTGTTTGTGGCAAGTTAAAAGTCCCGATACCGGAATAAAAATAAGATATCCGCTGCAATCTTGGAGCTTGTGGATTTTAGTAAGCCCTTTCATGAAGAGGCTACTCCAGTATGGATCTAGGCCAAAATCCAAAATCTCCGTACTGTATATGTTAAGGAGAAAAATAAGCAACAAGAGTCCCGGGCATCCGGAGCAGGGGCTGATGACACATATGCAATTACGCTGTGGTGCTATGACCTGCTGAAATTCCTGCATGAGCAGGAGCCGCAGCGACCATCATAGGTCCTAATGGTGGAGAGTACAGAGGACCCTGGAGTGGACAACCCAGACATGGAACAAGACTACTCTTGTGAAGTAGTAAGTATATTAATAATTTACAGTTTACATGTCCACTGTAGTCCATTAGCGGATACTGTCCTCCTGCCACAGTACGGCCCCCACTCCATTGAATTAGGCCAGATATTGCTCCCTGACCTCTTTAGCCCGCACAGTCGCTGTTGTTGAAGAGACTGAAGGTGGTGCCGCAGAGAGCATTGGGACTGTTTCCTCAGATTGTTCCGGGTCGTCCAGCACTGCTGTTTCTGATGTCCTCTGTTGGTTAGTTCTTTTTTCCATAGGAAATTATGGAGGACACAGCAGGCCAAAACAACAGAATCAATTTTGTCTATATGCAAATTAATTGTGGTATGGAAAACCCGGAACCGGTTGCATAGAATGCCGAATGTGTTCTCCACTATTCTACGAGCCCTGGATAATCGGTAATTAAAAATGGGCTTCTCTTTTGTAAGGCCCCATTGCGCATGCGGCTTCAGCAAATGCTCATGGAGAGCGAACGCCTCATCAGCCACAAAAACATAGTTCAGGCCGTGCTTCGTTTCCATTACAGGCGGCAAATTCAGGCATTTGGAGCTAAGTCTCTCATAGAAGAGTGTTTGCTTAAATGATCCCCCATCAGAAGCACGGCCATTTTTGCCCACATCCACAAAAATAAACTCATAATTGGCATTAACCACCACCATAAACACTATGCTGTAAAATCCTTTATAGTTATAATAAAAGGACCCGCTATGGGCATGTGGGGTAATCCGGACATGTTTGCCGTCTATTGCTCCATCACAGTTTGGGAAGTTCCATCTCCATTCAAACTCCTCAGCAATGGTCTGCCACTCCTCCACCGTTGTTGGGAACTAGAATAAAATTTTTTAAAATTAAACATTTTAAAAAGATGTTATTAATATTACACAGTTATCTCTCTCCTCCAATAGCCTTCAACACCTAACCTGGATTTAACGGTCAGCCCACAAATTGCCTCTCAAAGCAAGCCAGAAACACCACAACCTGCGCCTAAACGCTGGAGATACCAGCGTAAAACCTAGGAACAGCCAGATGATCTATTGAACCAAGTCAAGCAGGCTTTAAACAAAGCATGTTTGACCACCTGGGCACGCACATAGCTAGCACGCTCAGGGAAATGGATGAAAACCAGCAAATCCATGCCCAAAGCCTGATGTACAACAACTACTAGGCTCACGGATGACCCTGTCCCCCATACAACGCTGCAGCCATTTAACTATGGCTCATCAACATCCTACCAGGCCACACCAATAATGGGGCAAACCCAATACCAGTTATCCTACTCCTCAAACAAGCAACCCCTCCACATCCTCTGAAGTTGTGTATAGTGCCTTGTTGGCAGATGATGAGGACCCCCTCAATTTTTTAATTATCAAATGTACAACTATCATCCAGTTTTATGTCTCCCAATAGGTGCTGCATGGTAAATGGCGTTGATGATGCAGGTTGGACAGGGTCACGAAGCGTATGGCACAAGGACAGATTGTTGCATTTCGGGGCCTCAATCTGGACTTGTGCCATGTGCTTCGTGGCCTGTTCAATCTGTCATGCTGTATACAATGCAGCTGAATAACTATTGGGATACATAAAACTGGACAAGATAGCACTTTTGATACAGTGCTAAGAAGTTGTTTCCTTTTAGCATTTTAACTATCAGCCAGTTTTACTTGTGGATATAGTGGGGTGTGCACCAGCCACTTTTCGTGTTTTGTGTTTTGGTTTTGGATCTGGATCTTTCTTCGTGTTTTGGATCTGGATTGGTTTTGCCAAAACCACCCTTCCGTGTTTTGGGTTCTGGGTTTTGTGTTTTGGATCTGTATTTTTTTTTGAAAAAGAATAAAAACAGCTAAAATCACAGAATGTGTTGGTTTTTCTGCTCCTATGCTATTATTAACCTCAATAACCTTAATTTCCATTCATTTCCAGTCTATTCTGAAAACCTCACACCTCACAATAGTGTTTTTATGTCCAAAAGGCTATGCTAAGCGACACGAGTGGGCGGCACAAACACGTGGCCCATCTAGGAGTGGCACTGCAGTGGCAGACAGGATGGCAGTTTGAAAAACTAGGCCCCAAACAGTACATAATGCAAAGAAAAAAAAGAGGTGCAAGATGGAATTGTCCTTGGGCCCTCCCACCGACCCTTATGTTGTATAAACAGGACATGCACACTTTAACAAACCAATCATTTCAGCGCCAGGGTCTGCCACACGACTGTGGCTGAAATGATTGGTTCGTTTGGGCCCCACAAGACAAGCTGGCAATTAATCTGTCCCTGCACAAACTGCCTCTACGGAGGCAAGGTGTCGTCCTCATCCTCCTCATCCACCGATTCCTCACCCTCTTCAGTGTTGTGTACATCCTCATCCTCACAGACTATTAACTCGTCCCCGCTCCAATCCACCACCACAGTTACCTCTGTACGTTCTGGAGGCTGGTCTCCCTGAAAGAGTTGGTCATTCATTTTTATGAACATCATCTTCTCCACATTTTGTGGAAGCAGCCTCCTACGCCTTTTGCTGACAAGGTTCACGGCTGCACTAAACACTCTTTCGGAGTACACACTGGAAGGGGGGCAACTCGGGTAAAATAGAGCCAGTTTGTACAGGGGCCTCCAAATTGCCTCTTTTTCCTGCCAGTACAGGTACGGACTGTCTGACATGCATACTTGGATGCTGTCACAGATGTAATCCTCCACCATTCTGTCAATGGTGACAGTATCATATGCAGTGACAGTAGACATGTCAGAAATTGTTGCCAGGTCCTTCAGTCCGGACCAGATGTCCAAACTTGGTCCTACCAGCCCTGCATCACCGCCAGCGGGTTGCTTAGGATACCTAAGTTTTTTCCTGGCAGCCCCAGTTGCGGGAGAAAATGAAGAAGGAGCTGTTGACGTGTCACGTTCCGCTTCAGCTGACAGTGTTTTCACCAGCAGGTCTTTGCACCTCTACAGGCTTGTGTTGGCTGGAAAGAGAGACACCACATAGGCTTTAAACCTAGGATCGAGCACGGTGGCCAAAATGTAGTGGTCTGATTTCAACAGTTTGACCACCCTGGAATCCTGGCAAAGCGAATGAAGGGCTTCATCCACAAGTCCCACAAGCCAAGCGGAATCGCTCTGTCTTAGCTCCTCCTTCACTTTCTCCAGCTGCTTCTGCAAAAGCCTGATGAGGGGAATGACCTGACTCAAGCTGGCAGTGTCTGAACTGACTTCACGTGTGGCAAGTTCGAAGGGCTGGAGAACCTTGCACAACACGGAAATCATTCTCCACTGCGCTTGAGTCAGGTGCATACCCCCTCCTTTGCCTATGTCATAGGTGGATGTATAGGCTTGAATGGCCTTTTGCTGCTCCTCCATCCTCTGAAGCATATAGAGGGTTGAGTTCCACCGCGTCACAACCTCTTGCTTCAGGTGATGGCGGGGCAGGTTCAAGAGTGTTTGCTGGCGCTCCAGTCTTCGGCACGCAGTCGCTGAATGGCGAAAGTGGCCAGAAATTTTTTGGGCCACCCAAAGCATCTCCTGCACGCCCCTGTCCCTGTTCAGAAAATTCTGCACCACCAAGTTTATTGTGTGAGCAAAACATGGGACGTGCTGGAATTTTCCCAGATGTAATGCCCGCACAATATTGGTGGCATTGTCAGATATCACAAATCCCCAGGAGAGTCTAAGTGGGGTAAGCCACTGGGCGATGATTTCCCTCAGTTTCTCTAAGAGGTTGTCGGCGGTGTGCCTCTTACTGAAACCGGTGATACACAGCGTAGCCTGCCTTGGAACGAGCTGGCATTTCTGAGATGCTGCTACTGGTGATGCTGCTGTTGTTGCTGCGTAAGGTGATACATCTACCCAGTGGGCTGTCACAGTCATATAGTCCTTAGTCTGCCCTGTTCCACTTGTCCACATGTCCGTGGTTAAGTGGAAATTGGGTACAACCGCATTTTTCAGGACACTGAGGACACTTTTTCTGATGTTTCTATACAGTCTCGGTATCGCCTGCCTAGTAAAGTGGAATCTAGATGGGATTTGGAACCGGGGACACACTGCCTCCATCAATTGACTAAATCCCACTGCACAAATGGCGGATACCGGACGCACGTCTAAAACCAACATAGCAGTCAAGCCCTCAGTTATACGTTTTGCTCCAGGAGGACTGCTGTGGTACTTCATCCTCCTCGCTAAGGACTGTTGGAGGGTCAATTGTTTAGTAAAAGTAGTGGTGTTCCTACTTCCTCTTTGGGATGATGAACGACTCCCAGCAGCAGCAACAGCAGCAGCGGCAGCAGGAGGCGTAGCAATGCAGGATCCTCTGGAGGAATCCTGGATAGGAGAGTCAGTCATGCCAGTGACATGGCCTGCAGGACTACTTCCGATCCTGGCTAAGGAGGAAATTGACGAGGAGGAAGTTGATGGTGTGGTTTGCAGGTGCTTGGATACAACAGGACAAAGGGATTTAGGTGTCCCTGGACTGCTTACGGTCTTAGCCAAAGTTTCTGAACTAGACAGTAACTTTTTATGAACGCGCTGCAGGTGACGTATAAGGGAGGATGTTCCTAGGTGGTTAACGTCCCTACCCCTAATTATTTCACCTTTACATATGGTACATATGGCAAGACAGTTGTCTGGATTTGGATAGATTATTGCCAGACAAAAGAGGTGGAATGTTTGGTCTTTTGCCCAGGCATGACCGTGATGGGCTTTTTCATCCCACGGACAACAACTGTCTCCCCCAGAGCCTGATTTAAACAAACCACATCACCATCAGAATCCTCCTCGCCAACTTCCTCCTCAGCGCCAGCTACACCAGTATCCTCAATCTGTTCTACTTCAACAGTGACATCTTCAATTTGCATATCAGCAAGTGGACTGTGGGTGCTCCTTTCAGCACTTGCAGAGGGCGTGCAAATGGTGGAAAGAGCCACCTCTTCCCGTCCAGTGCTTGGAAGGTCAGGCATCACAACCGCCACCACACTTGGACTCTCCTTGGGGATTTGTGATATCTTCTTAGAACGCACAGTTCTTCGCTGTGCTTTGCCAACTTAACTTGTTTGATTTTTTTAGCGGGATGAGGGCTTCCATCGTCATGTGAAGCTGAACCACTAGTCATGAACATAGGGATAGACCTTAGCCGTTCCTTACCACTCCGTGTCGTAAATGGCATATTGGCAAGTTTACGTTTCTCCTCAGATGATTTAAATGTTTTTTTTAAGGTCATTTTCCTGAACTTTGCCATTTGAGATTGTTTCTGCCCTCTACTATGACATTGGGCATCGGCCTTGGCAGACAACGTTGATGGCATGTTATCATTTATGTCATGACTAGTGGCAGCAGCTTCAGCACTAGGAGGAAGTGGTTCTTGATCTTTCCCTATTTTATTTTTATCTGAGAAAGTTTGGTCCTCCATTTATGTTATATTGATATATACGTGCGGCTAAGGCGCACACAAACACAGAAAATATTTTTTTATTTTTGTTGGAGACTAGTGCACTTTGTGGGTTACACCACCCTTTAAGAAATGAGCCAGCCGGCCCCTTACTTATGGGACACAGGCGCACACTTGGCGCTGCTCCTTTGTTGATGCACGTGCAGCCACAGTGCACTCAATTCACAAACACGGAAAAAAAAATTTTTTTGTTTGGAGTGCCCTTTGGGGGTTACAGCACCCTTTAATGGACAAGCCAGCCGGCCATTTACTTATGGGAAACAGGCGCACGCTTGGCGCTGCTCCTTTGTTGATGCACGTGCAGCCACAGTGCACACAATTCACAAACACAGAAAATATTTTTTTATTTTGTTTGGAGTGCACTTTGGGGGTTACAGCACCCTTTAATGGTCAAGCCAGCCGGCCCTTTACCTATGACACAGGCGCACGCTTGGCGTTACTATGTTGATGCACGTGCGGCTACTGCGCACACAATTCACAAACACAGAAAATATTTTTTTATTTTATTTGGAGTGCTCTTTGGGGGTTACAGCACCTTTTAACGGACAAGCCAGCCGGCCCTTTACTTATGGGACACAGGCGCATGCTTGGCGCTGCTCCTTTGTTGATGCACGTGCAGCCACAGTGCACACAATTCACAAACACGGAAAATATTTTTTTATTTAGTTTGGAGTGCCCTTTGGGGGTTACAACACCCTTTAATGGACAAGCCAGCCGGACCTTTACTTATGGGACACAGGCGCACGCTTGGCGCTGCTCCTTTGTTGATGCACATGCAGCCACAGTGCACACAATTCACAAACACAGAAAATATTTTTTTATTTTGTTTGGAGTGCACTTTGGGGGTTACAACACCCTTTAACGGACAAGCCAGCCGGCCCTTTACTTATGGGACACAGGCGCACGCTTGGCGCTGCTCCTTTGTTGATGCACGTGCAGCCACAGTGCACACAATTCACAAACACAGAAAATATTTTTTATTTTGTTTGGGGTGCCCTTTGGGGGTTACTTCACCCTTTAATGGACAAGCCAGCCGGACCTTTACTTATGAGACACAGGCACACGCTTGGCGCTGCTCCTTTGTTGATGCACGTGCAGCCACAGTGCACACAATTCACAAACACAGAAAATATTTTTTTATTTTGTTTGGGGTGTACTTTGGGGGTTACAGCACCCTTTAATGGACAAGCCAGCCGGCCCTTTACTTATGGGACAATGGAGCACGCTTGGCGCTGCTCCTTTTTTGATGCACGTGCAGCCACAGTGCACACAATTCACAAACACAGAAAATATTTATTTATTTTGTTTGGGGTGCCCTTTGGGGGTTACAGCACCCTTTAATGGACAAGCCAGCCAGCCCTTTACTTATGACACAGGCGCACGCTTGGCACTACTTTGTTGATGCACGTGCGGCTACTGCGCACACAATTCACAAACACAGAAAATATTTTTTTATTTTGTTTGGAGTGTACTTTGGGGGTTACTGCACCCTTTAATGGACAAGCCAGCCAGCCCTTTACTTATGACACAGGCGCACGCTTGGCACTTCTTTGTTGATGCACGTGCAGCTACTGCGCACACAATTCACAAACACAGAAAATATTTTTTTATTTTGTTTGGAGTGTACTTTGGTGGTTACAGCACCCTTTAACGGACAAGCCAGCCGGCCCTTTATGTATGGGACACAGGCGAACGCTTGGTGCTGCTCCTTTGTTGATGCACGTGCAGCCACAGTGAACAGAATTCACAAACACAGAAAATATTTTTTATTTTGTTTGGAGTGCACTTTGTGGGTTACAGCACCCTTTAACGGTCAAGCCAGCCGGCCCTTTACTTATGACACAGGCGCACGCTTGGCACTACTTTGTTGATGCACGTGCGGCTACTGCACACACAAACAGAAAAAATATTATTTTTTTTACACTTGGGGGGAGCACCCCTGATGGACAGAGCACCCCCTTGACAACACTACAGCACCCCTTTAGGACTGGGACACTGCACAGGACTTTGGAGTGGACACAGCCCCTATGGACAACAGCAGCACAGCACAACACAGCCAGCCCTTATGGACTTTGGAGGAGTGGACACAGCCCCTATGGACAACAGCAGCACAGCACAACACAGCCAGCCCCTATGGACTTTGGAGGAGTGGTCACAGCCCCTATGGACAACAGCAGCACAGTGCAGCACAGCACAACACTACACTGCTCTACACTACACTACACAGCCCAGCCAGCCCTAACTCCCACCCTCCCTCTTCACTGTCCACAGCCGAGTGAGAAAATGGCGCCAACGCGGGTACCTTATATAGGATCCAAAACCCGCGAGACCCGGAAGGCGGGATGATGACGTTTTGCCTCGATTTCAGATCCGAGTCAGGCGGGAAAAGTGGAGCCTGACTCGGATCGGCCTCGGATCAGGGTGGCTCGGGGGGGTTTGGATTTCAGAAATCCGAACTCGCTCACCCCTAGGATATACCAATTTTTATATAGTGAATATACCATGTTGGCTTGTTAAACAAAATAAATTAGCCATGTTGGTTTGGAATTTATGTACCCACAAACATTATAGATATATACAGCCATGTTGGTTGTTTTATTAAACCCCAGTGTTTAAAAAAAAAAATAATAATAATTTCACAAGAAAAAAATGTGTAATGTTTTACTTACTTTGAAGTAGTGGAACTACTGGACATTGACAATGGCATCACAGGTGTCCGGGATGATACGTCCCAATGCCTTGGGGGAACAGAGGGTCCCAAAGTTCAGGTCTTCAAATGACCTCCCTGTAGCCAGGTACCTCAGCATCGTAATGAGCCTCTCATCTGCCAGAATGGCCCTCCTCATATTGGTGTCCTGCCTCTGGATATAGTGAGGTCACCCGACGCAGCAACTCCTGGAATGTGGTGTCATCCATCCGCAGGTAGTTGCAATAATCGTCCGGGCTGTTCTCCCTAATCTCCATCAGCAGGGGCATATGGGAGTGGGTCTCCCTTCTCGTCAGCCACTCCTTAGTCCAGCAGGACCGCATCCTCCTCTCCTCAGGTCCTACACCTTTCAGCCTCAGATAGCCATAGGCTAACAGTACTATAGCTTATGGCGATAGGAATCCATCAGAAAGCAGAATAATCACACTTTGTAAAGGCAAGCCTTAACACAAAGCAAAACACACTAGCAAAGTACAGCATTCAGCAGGGTATAAAACCAAGCCTCACTAGTCACAGAGCAGAGTGTGCACAGATCTAAAATGGATGCTGCCTTTTATACTACCTAGATAAGCCCTTCCTTATTGACATTCCTGCAGATGCATCGTGTGTGTATTTGCTGCATACGAATTATTATAAACGATTTACAATCGTTTAAGATACATCGTATTGTATGGTCGTTTGGACAACCACACTTTTCTAAACGCAAATCATACAGAATGTCAAGGGTAGAATTTTCAAGGGAAATCGTATGTTCCATTGGATCTGATACAAATCGCCCCGTGTATGGGGGCCTTAAGACTTCGTCATGAGGAAGCCTCACTCTTAAGGCCCCCATACACGGCACGATATACGTGCCTATCCGACGGATCGGCACAATATAGGTGCTATATCGTGCCGTGTATGGGCACGATATCGTACCTGATATCATGCTACGCGCTCCCATGGGGTCGTACATCGCATACCCAGATCTTCCAGCAGAATCATCTGAACTGGGATGCGATGTTTGATCCCATTCAGATGAAGGAGGGGGGAGCTGGCATATCGCGTGGTCTGCAGGGACCGCACGATTGCCGGCGGTGACAGAGCGATCCAGCTGCCGACGAATCGGCAGTTGCCCTACACTGCGCATGTGCGTACGGCAGATTGCGAGCTTTTTGTCACTCGTTCGGCAAATTTCGAACAGGAAGTGACATGTCAAATGTGATTGACAGAACAGGCCGTTTTTGGGCGTTGATGGGGGTGGAGATGGGAAAACGCAGGCGTGGCGAGGCGTTTTGGGGGCGTACATAAATTAGCTCATGCGAACGTCAAATGTGTTCGTACCAAGTCATACGTCACTGGCTGATCCTCTTTCCGTTCAAACTGCTCGCACAGCTTGGGGTCTGGATTACTCGACCACAATGGCGATGGCCTTGTCTTCTGGCCCGGGCCTCCTCGATGTTTCATCGATTTATCACGGCTTGTCAGAAAAACAATCAACTTTGGATTGCAAACCAGCTTGTAATTTGTTTTTGTTTTTTTTCTTTGGGATAGCACAAAACCGTACGCAGCTGAAAATCTCTGCTGCTAATTTCAGGATTACACAATTAGCGTATTTTTGAAGGAATGTATTTTACAATTTTGTTAGTGTTTTGTGATATTGTAACAATATTGTCATCATGTTTGTGTGTATTGTAACCTTTTGCATTGGGCTGGAGTTTTTGGTTTTTTTTTTAACAAAGTATTCCTTAAAGTAACATTTTTTTTTAACCCTTTATTTTTTGGAAATCAAAAGCTAAGATTTCGTTTTTTCCTTGTGGTACAGGATTAACTAGAAACCATTTTTCAATTAATGTCACAATACAGTTGCGAACAATTTGTAGGTTTTATTTTCAACACACATTTTTAAACAAATCATGTGCATTTTGACGTACAAGTTTGGGTTCATTGTTACCCACTAATATATGGTACATTTGTCTTTTATAAATTATAATTTTTGTTCAAAAAAAAAAAAAGGGAAAACATGTGAAGAGCAATTAAGCTAATTGATATATTGATAGGCATGATACGATTGAAGGAGGTAGGCAGAATGAACGAGCAGGTAATCGGAATCTGACAGGCCCACTTCCGGTTTTTACTTGTGCGTGCGTTCCCTGCAAGCCACATTGGGGATGTACGCTCGCTATTTGGCTCGCTCGTTAGCTAGAGGAGGGGTCGGTAGACTTTGGGGAGGAAGTTTAGCTGCATTCGAAATTACGTGCGAGCGCTTAAATTAACATTGCGTCCGGGTCTGAATCAGGGCCTTGGACTCCTCTATGGACAGATAAGCAATCATTATTATTCAATCCTATATGTTTGCTACTTACCGATGATTTTTTCATTGGTTGTCTAAATAAAACTTTTTAACTTTACCATATTGGGTGAGAGTTTTTGGGATGATGTGTTTCTAGCTACTGTATACCCTTGGTGGATTATACCACTAATATTTTTACTTAGATACAATTTGTTATATTTTAAAAACAGTACACACTATTTTGTTTTTTTCTTCCTTTTAGGTTACATACTGAAAAGTGAAAACTAAGATAAGCATTTATTTTGTGTTTCATTCATGGTGTCTATTTATCATTGGATTATGCTTCACTTTTACACACTCTATATTTTCCTTCACTTTTCACTATATTATTTTACCTGCTACTCACCATTGCAGTTCACTGGTTGAGAGCAGCCACATTTATATTTGAGAATTATTACTAATGGGATTTGATGTATATCTAGTTTCATTCACATTTTTAAAGGTGAGTGTTAGTATCTGGGTGCCAAATTTATCATCCATTTTACATGAAATAACATCCCTCTCACAAAACAGAAGTCTTTAACACAGCACTTACATTCTGTAATCACAGCATCTCTTAACAGTTCCCCAGGCAGTGAAAGAGTGATTACAGAGACTGACACAGCCTTTCACAGGTGTCTGGCAATCAAGAATGCTAATCAGCTTCTGTCTACCTACAGATGCTAAAACCTAGACCATATATATCTCCCATTGACATCCTTTCCTGTATTTTTGTCATATATCCCCTTTCCTGTTTTGACCTATGGGGCAGAACACCTGTAGTCCCTAAGCAAGAAACATGGGACAAAGGATCTGCATTGGCCAGCTAGCTTCCCAACCTATGCTCTGCTGAAAACTTTACATTTTGCAGTGCCAAGAACCATATAGTTATTCTCCCATAGGTCTATTTATTCTCAGCCATCCACTTCAATAACGCATGACTTGTAATCAGTCTAAATTGTCACCCCAAAAGGTAGAACCTTAGTGTTTCTAATGACTACTTAATTGCCAATGCTTCTTATTCAACAGTGGCATACTTTCTCTCATGTATATTCAATTTCCTCCAGTACTTAAATAAATAAGAGAATACTCTACACCATCTTTGCTTTCAGTCAACACAGTACCTATCACATACATTTGATGCATCAGTCTGCACAACAAATTAATTTTTAAAGTCAGGTGTCATCAAAACTGGTTGGATGCACACCCCTACCTTCAATGCCTGAAATGCCATTTCTACCTCAGGGTTCCACTTAACCATAACTGACTCTTTTTCCCTTGGTAGGGTCAGTCAAAGGGACAGTAATGGTTGAAAATTTGGGTATAATTTTTCTATAATATCCTGTAATTCCTATGAAAGCTGTTACCTGCTTCTTATTTAGGAATTGTGGCCAATTTTGTATTAAGCTTATGTTTTATCATGATATCATTGCCTATGATATATCCAAGATACTTCATCTCTTCCATCCATGAGTACCACTTTGAGTTGGCTGTCAATCCTGCTTCATGGATGAATCTAACACTGCTTGTTCCCTGGATAAGCCATTCAGGACTATAGATGACTACATCATAGAGATAAGCAGCAGCATACTGTCTATAATGCCTAAGAGTTTTGGAATTCCACCTTTTTTATGCTTCAGCAACTAAAGGAACAGCAACAAGTCATCATGATGTGCACATCCAGTCATGATAAAGGTAGAGGAGTAACATATTACTACTTTACTGTAGCACACTTGAGAATACTCTTGGTTTTATGCAATCATTTGAAATTGTATCCTGCGAAGTGAATTCAGACACTGCCAGTCTGAGTCAGGTGATTCCCTTAAACTACTGGAAAAGCAGCTAGAGAAACTAAAGGAGGAGATGAAACTAAGCAATTCCACTAAGTATGTTAAACTTGTAGATCAAGTTCTTTCTTTTTTGCATTGCCATAACCAAATGGTTTGCAACATCTTGCAACTGGATCAGTATATTTTGGCAACCATGTTTGATCCTAGGTTTTAGTCCTATGTAATGTGACAGATCTTAAGAGATGCAAGGAGCTCCTTGAGAACAAGTTGTGAACCCAAGAGGCTCATTACATGACAATGTCTCCTGCTTCAGCTTCTTCTGCAAATGCTGCTGCCAGGAAAAAACTGAAATTTTCCAAGAGACTCATTGGTGATGATGATGAGTCAATTCAGTGCACCATAGTGAAACATTTTGACATCAAGTCAGGCTTAAAAGAATTGCCCACATTTATTGACACCTCTGTCATAAATCAATCTTATTCAGTAAGCATCAAGAGAATGAGGTGGATTACTTTAATGATAATGTACAAATTTACTTGTGACACAGTCCCACTGAATACTGGGAGGAAATTAAAAAGGCAATTTGCAGCCCCTTGCAGCTATGAGGTACTTCATCTGCCTACCCTCCATTGTGTACTCGGAAAGAGTGTGTAGCACATACAGGAATCTTGTGAGTGATTGGCATAGGAGTCTAATTCCACAAAAATTTGGAAAAATTGATGTTCATCTAAATGAAATACAAATTCAATGATAAAGACCTTTGCAGTCAATTACAACAGAGACTGTAACTGTGGATTCCAGTGGAGATGAGCTAATATTGTGTGAGAATTAATTTAAAAACAGTGATTCGGGTGCTGATGAGGATGACAAGTTCTTTCAACTGTGAGGATGATCAACACTGTTTGCCTTAAGCTTGGTTTAACCAAACAAACCAAGCACTTTAGCTACAAAAGTGTCAGTCCCTGTCACTGAAGTGCTTGTTTTGTTTAAATGTGCATGTCCTTTTTAATATTCAACATAAGGCTGGGTGAGAGGGCGCAAGAACAATTTCATTATGCACTACTTTTCATAATGGGGTTTGCCATGATTGTGTTAGTGGGTGTTTTGGCCTGGAATCAAAATTTTATTAATACAAAGTAGGGATTATTAGGGATGTGCAGGCTCGGATAGGTTAGAGTTTGCACGCCGAGTTCGGATTTTTCCCTCCAAAAAAACGGAACTCAGACTTTGTCCAGGAATGATGATGTTTGTCCATGCAAGATGACGTTTTGCCTCTTTCTGAGTTCCGTTTTTTTGGAGGGAAAAATCCGAACTCGGCGTATAAACTCGAACCTATCCGAGCCTGCACATCCCTAATACAAAGTAAAATTCTGACAGCATGAAGACAAGGTTACAAGTCTCCATGTGATTATCACCACTCCTGTATAATGAATGTGAATAGTAATAGTGACAGTATGAATACGTGTAAACTATTATGGAAAATAAAGAAGCCAGTGGATTATCTCAGCCAAACTGAGTTTATGGAAATACTACAGGTAATAGGCACCCTCTGGTAATAATACTCTCTTTGATTTGATTGGGCCTGTTATTTGATTTAATTGGGCCTGTGATTTGTTGGTTAGAAAAGTTTAATATTAACTTATTAAATATTAATTCCTTCTACAATTATCAATTTGTATTGGCCTGTGATCTTGTAATATATATTGCATTTTCTACTATTTTTTTACTTTTAAGCTATTAGTTCTTGATTAATGAAAACATTCTATAAGATTGTATAGGTTGTATAGTTAATTAAACTGACTCCTGTCTGCCACCGCTGTGCCACTTTGTTTCATAGATGTGCTATTTTCTTTTAAACTGCCATTTGTTTGTGTCGCTTAGTGCCAGCCTGCTCGCTGAGGCCTATGGCAAATGTTGAAAACAATATTGTGAGCTGTGAGGTTGTCAAAATAGACTGGAAATATCTGGAAATTAATGTTATTGATGTTTATAATAATGTAGGGACAAAGGCCCTCATTCAGAGCCGTACGCTCTGAGCAGAGCGCACGCTCTGAATGAGGGCCGGGCTCCATGAAAATGGAGCGTCCTCCTGGACGCTCGTATAGCTGTGGGTCACCACCCATAGGCTATACGAGCGTGCATTGTGATGGCCGCGATGGTCGTGACCATCGCGACCATCGAAATTGCGATCCGGAGCCTGCGGTTGAGGTTTTCACTAGTGATGTCAGTGGGCCGGCTTTTGATGGGAGGCGTTCCCGTGGGAACGCCCCCGTCAGGGAGGCACGCCCACCAAAGGGGGCGTGCTGTCAATCAACATTGACAGCACGCCCCCTTTGATCGGACACAACGAGCGAAGGACTTTCCTTCGCTCGTCGCGTCTGGCGCATGCGCACGACGGAGCTCCCTCCATCGTGCGCATGCTCAGTCCATAACATCGACCCACTTGCGAGCGGACAGCCGCTCGCGAGTGGGTCTGAATCAGGCCCAAAAACAGGTCCAAATTACATGCTTTTAGCTGTTTTTGTAAAGTTGTAAAGAAATGCAAAACCATAATATTAGAGGGTGGTTTTGCCAAAACCAAATAATGACAATGATTTAGAACCAAAACACTGCGCACATCTTTACATTTAATTTAGTAAGTTGGAGTGTGTCACAAGCACTATCCATGGGTGTAGTAGGTATTACCGCCGGCCGCATGTTCAAATCCCGACAGCGGCAGCCCAGCAAGGGTGAAGATCCCGATCGTCCATAAGGTAAGTATCGCTCACCTAATTCTACTCCCTAACCCTCCCTTAGGGGTGCCTAACCCTAACCTCCCCCACAAGTGCCTAACCCTAGACCCCCTCGAAGTGCCTAAGCCTGACCTCTCCTTCCCCGCTGCCTAAACCTGTCCCACGGGGGGTGCCTAACCCTAACCTCCCCCCAGGGGTGCCTAACCCTAACCCCCGCTTCCCCTAACCTAAACCTAACCCTTCCAGGGGGGTGCCTAACCCTAAGTCCCCCCGGGAACCCTAAACCTCCTCTCCCCCTGTGGCTGTCCATGCCCGGCTTACCTTCGTTCGGTATGCTGGGCGTCGGTCTTCCGGCATATGGTAAATGACAGGCGTCGAGTTTTCAACGCCTGTCAATAATATCATGCCGGGATTAGAGAGTCTAGAGTCTGGAAGCCGGCGGTCGGCATTTAGACCATCGGCTTCCAGACTACATCCCCTATCTATGACCAACCCAAACCAATTCACATCTGTCTGGAATGCATGTATCCATCATTTCGACACACACCTTGACTGACTATCTTGTTAGATGCCTAATGTATCTGCAGCTTTGGCAAGCATCCTCTTTATCCTTCCCTCCTTCCTAATAAAATACATTAATGCAGCAGGAAAATGTCCATTAATGCCATACTGGACTGTTTCTGTCTCTAAATTTTGCTGTCTTTGACAGATGCCTCATTGCTCATCTGTCACTGATTTTATCTTTAGTATCACTGACTGATAATCCACGTTCTTATGGTGACCACATAGAAATGTTATTTACTTTGTCCTTTGTTATGATGATTAGTTGTTTAGCACTGTGACAAGGTTTTACATATGACAATAAACCCTACCTTTCAAGCTTTCTGCCTAGATATCATCTGTGACTCAGAACTGTCTATTGCTCCCCACATTCAATCTGTATCCATATCCTGTACATTCATCTAAGAAACACATCCAAACAAGAACATTATTGCAAAAGTCTCCTTACTAGTCTTCTCCTTTCCTCTATAATCTGATTTAAATGCAGCATCTACAGTAGACTGATTTTCTAGCAAAACTTACTTCTACTTCTACTGCTGCTATGTTCTGCCAGTCCTTACATTAGTTACCTGTATTTTACTAAATTGAATGTAAAATACTTCTACTTACACGTAAGGCTATCAACAAAAAGACACCAACATACATCTCTTCACTTATCAAATATCTGTCAGACACCGCAGGACTTCAGCAAGAACTTACTGGGTCAGATGCTGTTCTCTCCTTGGGCATAGGTCAGCTGATTCTTCCTGACTGTCCCTTTTGTCTGCTTGAGACTCATGTGCAGTGTCCTCACTACAGGGCAGAAAGGACATGGCTCTGCTTGGTGCTTCCACCTTCAGTCATGTGATGTCACTGGAGGTGGGCTTTTCTATTAGGCAGCCTATTTAAATTGAATTCTGGCTACAGGAAGTTGTCAGAATATTAGGCTTCGCAAACCCAGTCTCCTGCATTGCCGTTCATTATTATTGTGACTAGTATATCAGACCTGACATATGCCGATCCGCCTGTTCAGCCCACTGCTGGTGCCATCCCTTCCCCCACTCTGTCCAACCCCACCCCTGCTCTGTCAAGCTGTATATACTTACCTCTTCCCAGCACAGAGTATTCCTCCATCCATATTTGTCCCATCACTTGCTGGATTTGGAGGCATTGAAGGGGAGAATATGCATGTTTCAGATGGGAAAGACCTTAGCGGATTATTATATAGATTTCTGTGTATGACCAGCTTGTTATTAAACCTCACTCCTGCATTAACCCTTGGCAAAATTCTGACCCAGATGTTTTGACCTTTGCTTGTTACATGACCATGCACATGAAAGAGCTTACAATCTAATGAGAAAAGGGAGGAGCCAGATAGGATGGTAGGAAATAGCAGGGAATTCCATAGTTCTAGTTGCCACACCCATGTAGTCTTGTATTTATCAGAGAGGAGCGGAGGAGTAAGTCACAGACAAATCTAAGAGTGCATGATGAAGAGTATTTTGAGATGAAATTTGCAATGGACTAGGTATTTATGTCTTTTGTGGCCTTGTAAGGGAAGGGATAAATTTAATAGTACTGTATTCAGGAGGATGCAGAGAACCTGTGTTGGGAGTTGGAGATCCATGCACAGATGTAGTATGTAAAAGTGCATTGCTCACTTACATTATTCCACATTCATAAATAACCTCCCTTGTTTTATACGATGCAGTAGAAAATCCTGGCGCCTTATAAATATTTAATAATAATAGTAGTTAAAACATCTTTATGAAAATCACAATATTTTTGAAAGAAAGCTGTTGCTTTTATTTTTAAGTGATGCTGCCAAAAAAAATCCGAATTAGAACAACTTACGTTTATAAACAATGTAAATTCCACGGGACTGACCTCAGCCATGTGAGGCTTTCACACTGATACAAATATTTACCCTGAGTTTTGGCAAGGCATCTCTTGCCCACGTCTTCCTCAATCATATAGTTCTCCCTGACTGAGTTATGCTTTCCAGTACGCGATTTGCTCTGGTTACTTTTTAACACATCCCAGAGGCTTTGTCAAAATAAGCCCAGTGCTGGTCCTGTCACATGGTAACTGCCAAACAAGCGTCTTGGCAAATATCAGATTGTGTCTCTCTAACAGTTATTTAATAAATGTGTGCGCTCGTTTCTGACCATCATCCATAATTTAGGATTCTTATATTCTAAAGACACATAGCCAAGAAAGTAATGAAGAGCACATTCATTTCACTGCTCTACCTTCAGGCAATATATATATTTTTTCCTATTTCTTCAAGGTACTGTAACGTGGTACTGTAAGAATCCATCACCTACAAAAATACTTATAAAGGAATGTGACGTTTCATGTGCTTTAATAAATTCATCTGCTTTAAATTCAATGGACTAAATTATTTAAAGGTAAAGGAAAGCCCTATGTTGTAGGTGACAGAACAAAATACATATATCATGTGTAGTAACACACATCTGTTTATTAGTTATTTAATATGAGATGCATTTCTCCTGATAATATCTGGTGTGTAGATTATCTGCCTCATTGCTACAGAGAGATAGATATCCGGAGACTCTAAAGAGGGATGAGATGGTTGATGGACAAATGTTGTTTGTACTGTATGTTTTTGTTAACGTTGGCTTTTTTTAGTTGTGCAGATAAAACATGTTTAAGGGCAATGTGAAGTTATTTGACACACTCATTGTTATTATCTTATTTAGGCAAGGTCTGTGACAGTCCCAGTGACTTTATAGGGCAGTAAAGATTTTGAAACAAGAGACAGTACAGTAATGACTGATGATGGGAAATAAAGAGCTTGTATCACAGAATGATGAAAATCAGCTGTTGTGATGTTGTGACCAAGTGATTGCAATTTAATTTCCGAGACCATGGAGTCTTATGTAAATAAAATGTATATCACCCAGTGGTGGTCTGTCCTGCATTGTCAAAGCATTGTTGGACTTCAGTAGCCTTCGACTGGAGTATGTCTAGATTTCTGCTCAGAGGTTTGTGGATAAGCAGAAGTCTGCACAGGTAGAGAGACAGAAGTTCGGTTTAATACAGTAGTTATTAGTAGAGTATGGACTGGGACACTGTTATACCTAGTTTTTGTACATACTAGAAACAACATTTTCTTTTGCAGAGCAGGATTATTGTAATGAGACAAAAGAGTGCAAATGTCACACCATATTTTGCACAATGTAGCACGGCAATTTCCAATACGCAGACAATGTGCACCTGGTGTTTCCAGGTGCACCTTATCTGCATTTATTTTATTAATTATCAGTCATTTAACTAGAGCACACATATTCTGTAGCTCTTTACAAAGAATATTTAGGCATTCACATCAGTCCCTGCTTCAGTGGAGCTTACAATCTATATTCCCTACCACACACATAAAAACAAATATATGCCATTTACCAATCTCAAGCGGGCACTTGTGCCGGCTTGGATAAATTGTGTTTCTCTAGATGTTGTGTTTGTACAATCCCCAGAATGCTTTCCCATGTAGCTTATAGCTGGTAAGGTATATTAAAACACATGGAGAGCCACAAGTTGTCCAGGCTTGCTCTAGTGGTTGGTGGAGGATATCCTAGCACTTGATGGAGGGATGTTTTAGTGATTGGTGGAGGAATGTCCTAGTGGTTGGTGGCAGAATGCTCTAGTAGTTGGTGGAAAACTGCTCTAGTGGTCGCTGGTGGGATGCTATAGCAACTGGTGGAGGGGTTCTCTAGTATTTGGAGAAAAGCTCTAGTGGCTGGTTGAGAAATGCTCTAGTGGTTGGTGGAGAGATGCACTAGTAATTAGTACAGGGATGCTCTATTGATTAGTACAGAGATGCTCTAGGGATTTGTACAGAGATGCTTTAGTGATTAGTACATGGATGCTGTAGTGAAAGATACTGTTAAAGAGGAGAAATATGTCAAGATCGAATCTAGCTGACTGCTGATCTGTATTAATTGATATTGTGTATGATGGGCTTCACACTGCAGCCAATCAGGAGTGGCCACAGCACCTGCTCCTGACTGGCTCCCAGTTTGCAAGCTGTGATTGGCACCATATTCAAAATGCTGCAGTTGTTTCTAATTCCTGGCTGGCTGCCAGTGCACCTGCTGCAACCAGGTACATGGATCATGGCCTTCCCTGCCCTGTTACCATAGGCGTAACTACCATAGGTTCAGGGGGTATGGCTGCTATGGGGCCCGGACCGACCCGGGGCCCAGCCCTCCACCTGCACCTATGATGCCAGGCCTTGGTCCGTGGCCCTGCACTCTCCCCCCGTGCACCTGCCCTGCCTCTCCTTTACTTACATGTATTCTGCTCCATGCTCATGGCCCCCTCCACTTTTATCGTGTCCTCTCGGTCAGCTCCGCCTCCGGATCTCCTCATTGACTGATGGCCGCCTCCTCCCAGCATCAGTCAGTGAGGAGAGTGAGATGGAGCTAGGGATGGCCATCAATATGGTTGCCATCGATGGTTACCATAAATGGCATAATCGCATGAAGCCATTGATGGCAACCAACTATGCAATGGATGACCATTGATGGTTTTACCAACTGATGGTCATCCCTCTTTTTAGACTGACTGGCCCCTGGGCCAATCAGAACTTGGGGGTGGGGCTTCGCGGGTGCCAGGGGCAGAGCTATCCTCCATGTCCCAGCACCTTGTAAAAAAACAAAAACGTTAGGTTATGCTTAGACATCGATGGAGGGAAACCACCTAGTTCTCCCCCATCAATGGCAAAAGCATTCAACATTGGCCATAAACCATAGATGATTATGAATCAGCTATGGTCGATGGCCAACCCTAGATGGAGCCAACAGGGAGAGTGTGCCTATCCTGTGCAGCATGACCACGGAGCAGGTAAGTCGAGAAGAGGGGGAGTGAGAAGGTACAGGGGGCAGTGTGGACTGGGGGGTGCAGACCTAGGGGGCTTGTTAAAATTTAGCTACAGGGCCCCCTAGGTCAAGTTATGCCCCTGCCTGTGGCCCCCATTAAATTCCAGCCTTTCCTGCCCTATGCCACATCCCTGCCATGTCTAGCCATCCCTGTACCCCCAATAGGTTCAGACTTCCTTGTCCTTCTATTCCTCTTAGTCTAGCCCTCCTTGCCCGGTGCCTCCCCAGTTCCAGCCCTACATGCACCCCCCCATTAAGGTCCAGGCTTCCCTACCCTGTGCTAACCCCTACAATGTCTACCCATCCTTGTGCCCCCAATAGGTCCAGCCCTCCCCTTAGTTTAGCCTTCCCTGCCCTGTTGCCCCTAGGTCCAGTCCTCCCTGCCCTGCATCCCTGCTTGGTCCAGCCCTCCCTGCTCTACATCTCCAGGTCCAGTCTTACCTGTCCAGTGACCCTCCAGTTACAGTCCTCCCATATCCAGACATCATTGGTTTCCCATATATTGCCCCCACCACCCACCTTTCCCCTGTAACCTTCACAAACCACTTTTACTCTTGCCTTGCCCCTCATCCCACAACCCCCTTTCATCTTCCACTTCTCCCTTCTTCATTTCCTACCATCCTCCTCCTCTTCTGCTGAATGCGATGGGGTCCTGCTGGCTGATGATCAGAAGCAACCTGGAGAAACCTGGACATGACAGGTAAGCACATGCTTCTGATTTAAATGGCAAAAACTGCCAGTGAAGGCATCCCCATATGACTGCACAAGTGTTATGGAGGTACTTTATGTGGATATTTCAATATTTTTTAAGTGGATCTGGCTTTTCAATGTTTTTTAATGTGGATCTGTCTTTTTATGTGGATCTGGCTTTTTGAATTGGTTTATATGTGGACCTGGCTTTTTCAGTGTATATTATGTGGATCTGGCTTTTTCAGTGTTTTTTTATGTGCATCTGGCTTTTTCAGTGTATTTTATATGGATCGAACTATTTGAATCTATTATATGTGGATCTGTCTATTTGAATGTATTTTTATTTGGATCCGGCATTTTTTACATATGTATATATAGAATCAACGTAGCTTTCCCTATATATTTTGTATAGATTCTGGTTTTCTGTGTGTGTGAATTTACAGAAGTTTTCTCTTCTATATTTCTGTATTTGTATAATTTCATATAGTTTCATGACCACGGAGCAGGTGGTCGAGAAGAGGGTGAATGAGAAGGGTGCAGGGGGGAGCATGGACGGGGGGTGCAGGCCTAGGGGGCTTGTTAAAATTTAGCTATGGGGCCCCCCTAGGACTAGTTATGCCCCTGCCTGTGGCCCCCATTAAAGTCCAGCCTTTCCTGCCCTATGCCACATCCCCGCCATGTCTAGCCATCCCTGTACCCCCAATAGGTTCAAACTTCCTTGTCCTTCTATTCCCCTTAGTCTAGCCCTCCTTGCCCGGTGCCTCCCCAGTTCCAGTCCTTCATGCACCCCCCCATTAAGGTCCAGGTTTCACACAACCCCCACAGCCTATACATGCCTACTGTTCCGGAAGTCGAGGGAGGCTCACGATTTTTCGGGTAAACGGAACCCCAGCACCCCCAGGAAAGTAGACACTTATCCCGTATTCTACCAACTTCCTAGTGAGGTGGGAAGAATGGGGAAAAAAGTTTTGTGGATCAGCGGGTCTGCCCCGCCCCCTAATCAAATATGCAGGAATTGCGGCATTTTACAGTGAGTGAACGGTGCTTTATGATGCAGATCGTCTGGCCCCGCCCCCCATAACAGCATACCTGCTTCTATTCCCCGGCTTTCTCATGGGGAGGAAATGTCAGAAGTCGGCAAGTATGCCACAGACCAAACTTTGAGAAATTTGAAACTAGTTTACACACCAATTGATGCCCCATCCCCCGCTGTAGTTCCAACCACATTATCCACAGCTCCCCCCACCTCTGCCCTCTCCCCATCCATTTCAACAGGAAGGGGCTCCTGGCTATTTTTTCAGTATTTCTGATGGCAGCCCTGCTGACCCTCATGGATATGATAATAAGGGCTTAGTAGCCCACTTGTTCATAATAAAGCACATTGCATGTCACGGTCAATAAAACATTGCACACATGCAAAACTATTGCTCGTTTTTACAGCCTTAAAAGTTATTTTATATTGTTGTATTTTTATGCACAGTGACATTGATAAGGGGTGTTTTTTTTCCTCTTTCTTGTTGTCCACACAGGCTATTGCCAGCTTGTTTAATCCCAATATATCTGAAGCAAATTTCTATTTTTCATATAATAACTATCAGGTTATAAGTAACATAAATATATGAACTTCGCAAAGTGTTAACCAGAATTATATATCTTTGAAATCATTTGGATAATTTCCTTTCATACATTAACGATGCACACAACGTGTTATAAGTAAAATGTTTTATATTCTTCCAATCAATCTTCATAAAATCAATGCTTGTTAAAATACAATATAGACGAGAGATATATATATATATATATATATATATAATTACCGAGTGTGTGAGTGGAGGTTGTTGGGACCCTTTGTCCTATCGTTCAAACCGCATGGTCTCTGAACACAAACTCCATTTTGAAAACTCACATTGAAGACTTCCATAATGCCATAGTTAATTAAATATGCAAGCTGAATATCATATGCCAACACATCAGGCAAACACTGCACCATTTAATATTCCAACATGTACAACACAAGCTGATTCCAATATACAACAATACCATCCTACAACAGACCTCATCCAGTACCCACTAGACCGTGGGGAGGGGGAAGGGCCGAAGCACATGTTTTTCCTTTGTTTGCAAGCCTCATGATCCCTAGGCAAACTCCATTATGAAAACTCCCATTGAAAACTCCCATAATACACTCCATTTTGAAAGTAAGAAAACTTGCATAATGTTGTAACTTCTGTAAATCATATATCCATTAATGATCATAATTCTAATATCTATAACAACCTATTTGTACTATACAACACCAAAACTGGGTAGAATTATAACTATGATCACGAGACTAGTAATTCACAACTTCCATTGAATCAAGCACATGATTCAATGGGGAAACATGGAGCACATGGAATTTCCTTTGTTCACACCACATGGAGGTAGCCATCTTTAAATGCCCAAACTATGATAATATATAACTTCACAATACTATTACAATATGGCTAGCAATCTGCAACTCCCATGGAACCACAACCACTAGCTGATATCAACCTGATTCCATTATATAATGTTTCACAAAGTATAAACTACTAAACAGTGTACATTACTTATAAACTTAGTACAGTGTAATTGACCACTACCGAGTTACGGGTTCCTTCATCATCAGCTGATAACATGGCCGTTAACAAAGATTCCACTATGAACCACAATATTAATCACTACAAACTATCTATACAAGCTATAAACAGATTAAATCAAACTAGTTACAAATACCCATATAGGCTATCTAATGTACAGTTTACTTAGCCATTTTGCGTAGATATCTCCAGGCCTCCCCTGGGGAATGAAGCTGCATTCTGGCCTTCTGGGGGGGGGAGTCTGCTCTGCCTGTGTCTCTGTTGTGTCCTTGCAAGCATGTGTCCACAGTGTGAATGCCATCCTGCTCTCCCTTACCTGTGTCTCTGTGAGAATCCTATTACCTGATAGGTTTGTTCAAAAAGGGGTTGTTTCAATCCTTTACTTTGAAACTCATGTCCAATCACCTGTGAGGAAGCTTCAAGAGGAAAAAGCCTCTTGTTGGGGGTATGCTGTGGAGTTGAACACCTTAACAAATGCTAATTAGCTTGTATTGTGAGCTGGTTTCTCTGTTGATATCTCTAAGCTCTGGAAAAATTATCACATCTCATTTATATATTTTGGTTTTAGCTGTATAAGGAATTATTATTATTGATTTTAATATACACACTGTAACAGACATGCATCAACATTTTGTGCACCACATTTATGCTGCATTGAAGCCTTTTCCATCACTTCTAAAAGAGGGGAAAGAATTTGTTGGCGCTCAATCTAATCTTCAGGTTTAGGTTGCCAGCTAAGCAACAATATAAAAGCCGTTATTGGAAAGACAAAAATAAAAAGTTGCCACCACTTATTCTCGGCACTTTAAAATACAAAAACAATTTTTTCTAAAAAAGCACTAGATCTATCAATTAGATAAAATCAGTAATGTATACATTTTCATCAGTACATTTTTAAACTACTGTAATTTTCTTATTTTGCTGTAATATAATAATAATTGGATAATTGTTTGTGCAACTCCAAATAATACTAACAAAATATTTATGGTAATAATGGTAAAGAAGAGACAAATACACATCTAATTTCCCAATTGCAAACCCCAACCATAAGAAATACAGGCGTCTTCCTCCCCCTGATACAGCATATATTTTCTTTGTAAGTATATGTAATAGTGGTCTGATTCAGAGATGGATGCTATTGTGATCACAGCTGTGTTTTCGTTCGCAATGCAGCTGCGAAAATATGCTAATGTTTGCATAGCTAATGTTTGCCTTCTTACCTACGTGCAACGACACATACCTGCATAATTATCTGTAACATTGACGCAGATCAAGCGCCCATCTTGCCCTTGCGGGAGGTCTGACTAGCTGCAGACTCGGCAGCTATCCACTCACGCAGAGGGCTCTCTTGCTGCGTGGAAGATCGCAAGGGTTAATTTATGCACGCCCACGTAATGGCGTATAATCAGTCAGACACTCCTGCCTTGTTCTGACCAGCCCTCTATTACCACCCCCAAACGCTGACAACCTGTCAAACACTGTAATGTATTCCACAAGTCAATTTGTGCCATTTAGAATGTGATGTGCATAAAGGTTTCATCTTGTACTTGTGGTCAGTTGCACTTGGAGAATCAAGAGAATTCACTTGTAAAGTCAATAAAGTAAGGGCAGTAAAGTCAATCATGCACCTTTGGAGATGTTGAAAATTTAGACTTAGATGTATCTCAGAAATTTGCTATTTCTGCTTGACTGGTAGGTCTTGCTGATGACTAGAGGCCTGATTTATTACGGATCGCAACTGCGAATGCAATAGCGATTATGCATGCAATTCCACTGCGTTAGTCAGCTAATCCATTGCGATTGCTATGTCGCTACTACACAGCATAAGGACGCCCACTTTACCTTACACACATCCGTAATGTTTAGCAAGACTGCGAAACCATCGGTAACATCGAGTATCATCGCTGTCTCGTGCACACTTGCACAAGCTCTGACCTTACTCAGAAATTGCTAACTTCATTACACGCTATGTGTCCTCAAGCTGCATAAGGCATTGCAGTGGATAATTTATGCACGCCCATGCATCGGCGTTCAAACGCACAGGCACACCTGCGTTTCTCCAACCACCCCCCCATCACCTCTCACAAATGGCCCTTCCTGTCAATCAGTCTGTGATGGATCTACGTAGTCACTGCGATCGCACTGGCCGGCTCAGGCACTGCGATGCATTCGCATGCCAGAACGCAACAATCGGCCGATTGCATGCGTAATCGCAGTTGCGATCGGTAGTGAAACAGGCCCTATGGCTGCATTTCTGCTTCAGACACATTTGTACGTTAGAATTTGCACTTTTCTTAAGAGTTATGTGACTTAAATAACAGCCTTGGAAGCGTAATTGTACAGATACAGTTTTGAATCTATTTAAAAATCTCTGTTTTATGCTCAACTGTAAATCATCAGACCCATACAGAATATTGATCTCAATTGAGAGTATCTTGGGGTCAATTCAGACCTGGACGCTAAGCTGGGCTCTCACGTAGCCAAAAGGGGCCGGGTATGCAAATGCTGCGATCGCACTGTCTGGTGGAAGGACCTTAGAGAGCGACCGCAGAGTGAACACACGCTGGTATAAAGACGCCCACCTTTCTCTCTTAGCACACATGGGCCCTGATTCAGAGCCGCTCGTAAGCGGCAGTACGCTCGTTCCGAGCGATGTTCGCACTTCTGCGCATGCGTACGGTTTTTAATACGCATGCGCGAACCAGTCAGTGCGGCCGAAAATCGTTTGTTCGCTATATAGCGAATGCCTGCTACTTTGAGTGACAGGATGAGGTGTATGTGGGTGGTAACAGGGGAAGGTGCTTGAAAAGTGGGAGTGGAGATCAGAATGCAGGCGTGCTTAAAGGTCAAAACGGGCGTTTTATGGGTGTGCATAATTAATACAGCAGCGTCACTGACCACGTCACTGGGTTGTTTTATAGTCAGAACTGCTCGCAAATTTGTGGTAGGAAAAACCAACCACAAGAATAGCGAGCAGTTCATACGTTGGTCGATGTACTCGATTAATCTAATAAATAGTGGACATGACGTAGGATGCGAGCGGCCAGGGGGCGTAGTTATCAAAAAAACTACCGCAAGTTTTGTTCGCTCGTTCAGACATAGAGGCGTGAACAGACCGGAAAGAGCAAACAGTTCATTTGAATAGCCACCCCCTTTTTCTGAACGAGCGAGCGCTAATTGCGTCCGGCTCTGAATCAGGGCCATCATCTCCAGGAAGTGTGTGATTAATCGGATACATCGAGAGCCATCGGAGCTGCACGCAGCCCTTGAGGTAGACCCTACCCCACCACAAGCACTGCGATCAGTGCTGTCTAAAATACAACCAAGTGACGTGTACAATGATGCTTCTTTGCTAATTATGCACACCCATAAAACGCCATTTAAACGCCCAGACACGCCTGTGTTCGCACATCCACTCCCCCATTCACAAGCACCTTCCCCTGTTACCACCCACCAACGGCATTATCTGTCACTCAAATTAGCGTCCAGTCTGTGTACTACGAGCGCACAATTCCCGAGCGCAGTGAGTGACTCATGCATGTGCATATTGACATAAATGCATGCGCAAACGGGCGACTATCGGCCATAGCGTGCATCCCCTGCTTAGCGTCCGGGTCTGAATCAGGCCCCTAGTTCAGTGATAATGATTGATTTATCATATTGGATATTACAGCAGGCATGGGGCAAATAAAACAAGCTTCCCTTACTTTGTCTTATTCAGTTGAAAAGTTGTCCAGGACCTATGCTTATTTCCAAATCTGCATACAGATGTGTCAGTACATCCTCCCTTAACTTTGATATTGTCCCGTTACAGCCCAGTAATGCCCCTTAAATCACAAGTGTAGATGCAACTGAAATGAGTGTTACTTGGCACTGCCTGTACTTGTGTACATTTGGTTACAGAACATGCACAGTCGGAAGATACGCAAAATACATTTGGCACTCTCCATCCATCCTGTAAGTATGTCTCCCCCTCTGCACACTGCAATAGACCAGAATTAAGATTTAAATACTACATGGTAATACAAATGCAGAGATCTTTGTTGCTTATATTTGCAAAGATATGTTTAAGCACCAGGCCATGTCAATGTGTCTCTGTACTGGTGTCCCTAATGCTACATGATAATAGCACGAACTATTGGTCATTCTTTCTTTCTTTTCTTCTTCTTTTTTTCTTTTCGTCTCTGTTTTTTTCATTTTCTCTTTTTTTCTTCTTTTTCTAGTCTAGATTATTCCCCTCCCTTTCATGCACCTGTGAAAGACTATAAAGTGGATCTGAGCAATATCTCTCCCACTCTGTTTACCTCTCAAAAAAATAGTGTTTTCTTCTTTATTTCAAAAAAGCAACGAAACACTTAGCACTCTGCAAATTGTATCTATGAAGACTACAAATTACGAGGTGTTTTAATAAATTTATATTATTATGTTATAATTGCCAAGCCACATACTGCTTGTAGTGATGGATTGCTCTGCAGTAATCTGAGATCTATGTTAACATATATTACTAATATAGTTGTAGGTTCCCGTTTGGCACTCAGGTTCTATGTAACATTACATATGCGTCCTGTACAGTAGGCACTGTTATCACATGTTATGCCATCAGGGACTTTCTGGGTCCTTTCATCCTCTTAATGGACTCTACTTTACTGATATCTATGACCTACCTGACTATTATCCTTTAAAATTTAATTCACGTTACATTTAGCCTACTCATAAACACCATTTAGGTACCAGTGTTCCACTCCGTGCAGTCCCCACGGTGGTATTTTGGTTTTAATGAAGCCATTTGCAACTTAAGAGCAAAAAAATATTCCATCTTTGATTGAATGTATTTGTCAGCTTCATTCCCTACTGACATTCTCATGTGAAAACTTGGATAAAAGTAAGAGATGGCAGTTTACCAGCTAGGATAAAAGTTTCAATCTGTTCCTACTCTCATGATTAACTGGATAAATGGTCTCTGAAACTCATTTAGAACAAAACATCAAAGTTAACCCTAGAAACCACTAGAAGTGAAATTGTAAACCAAATGTTTTTACAGAGTGAAAATAAAGGTAAAGAAATCTGTTGTTTGAGAAAACTGGCTGTTCCCAGACGTTTAATGTGCTTGTTTTTGCTTACTGTACGCATACATTGTTTTTCTTTATAACTAAGGATATTCTTGGAAATTGTTACATTTTGATTCTGTCTAACTCAGATTGTTCTGGGTCTATCAAAAGGATATGTATGTAACATATGCATTTTTATGTCTGTAGTGGGTAATGTTATACTGTTTATTTAAGGACAATTCTACCCAAAATATATATATAAAAAAGCAAAACAGAATTGGATAGAATATCTTAAGTACATTGCATTCCCAAATGGTTACTTACTTGACACACAGTTTTCAGGACATTCTACGTGGTCCCTCTGATTTCATAAACAAAAAACAAACATGATTAATGCTAGTGGCGGCAAATCAAGCAAGTTGATCAACATTTACAGTAGTTATAAAAAAAACTATACTAAAAAAAGTATTATATATTCCTAACAACTACTCATATTCAATAAAATCATAATGAAATTGAAAAGATGATCAATCTGTAGTAATAATAAAAATAAACAGTGTTTTTATTTAGATGATGCTCAGTGGTACACAGAATAATTGTAGAAATTAAGAAAATAAGAGGTATATTTACTTAAGGTCAATTTTTTTTCAATTTTGAATCTATTTAAATTAGAGATGTGTGCTGACCCCCATGTTTTGGTTTTGGATCTGTATCTCCTTGTGTTTTGGATCTGGATTTGGTTTTCCCAAAACCGCCCCTTGCGTATTTTCATTTTGGTTTTGGATCTGTTTTTTTTTTTTTTAAATTGATAAAATCTGCTATAATCAAATTTTTTTTGTTCCTACAGTATTATTAACCTCAATAACATTTATTTCCACTCGTTTCCAGTCAATTTTGACCACCTCACAGCTCACAATATTGTTTTCATCTGGTTTAGGCACAAAATTTGCACCAAGCTAGCTGGCTGACTAAGCTAAGCGGCATTAATGGGCGGCACAAACACATGGCAGTTCTACTTCCAACATGGCACATCAGGAAACAAATGTTTTTATTATTCAAGAGGCCTGAGGGAGTTGGAGTATGTATGTAGTTGAAGGCAGGGACAGGAAGGGTTGATTGGTAGTAAATGTAATTTAATTTTTTTTATTTCCGAAGCAAATTTATGATGGAGGAGGGGAGGGGAGGAGGGGAGGCATTTACAAAAAGTATTTTCCTCATTCACATCAGTCCTTGCCCCAGAAGAATCCTTGAGTGCTATGCCTGCTGCTGCTGGGAGAGGATTTTAATCCCAGAAGGGGACCAGGAAGATTACTAATAGTGCTTTCAAAAACAATTGACTGTTAAACAATCCTTTGCAAAAATTCCATTTCACTAGAAAAGCATTTCCCAACCTGTACAAGAACATAAAAAAAAACTTAATTAGTGGCCTCCAAAATGCTATTGTACCCACTGTCCACTCAACCACAGATATGTGGACAAGCCAAACAGAGCAAATGCAAGATTTAAGGTTCAAGTCTTATGTTGTGTCTTTCTTGAGAATCCTTAAGTGCTATGCCTGCTGCTGCTGGGAGTGGATTTTCATCCAAGAACGGATAAAGACATTGGCCCTCATTCAGAGCCACTTGTTAACAGCAGTACGCTCGTTGCATTCCGATGTTGAGAAACCATGCATGCGTCAGTGTAACACTGCGTATGTGCGTACGGCAGATTGCGAGCTTTTTGTCACTCTTTCGGCAAATTGCGAACAGGAAGTGACATGTCAAATGTGATTGACAGAACAGGCCGTTTTTGGGCGTTGAGGGGGTGGAGATGGAAAAACGCAGGCGTGGCGAGGCGTTTTTGGGGCGTACATAAATTAGCTCATGCGAACGTCAAATGTGTTCATACCAAGTCATACGTCACTGACTGATCATCTTTCCGTTCAAACTGCTCACACAGCTTGGGGTCTGGATTACTCGACCACAATGGCGATGGCCTTGTCCTTTGGCCTGGGCCTCCTCGATGTTTCATCGATTTATCACGGCTTGTCAGAAAAACAATCAACTTTGTATTGAAAACCAGCTTGTAATGTGTTTTTTTTTTTTTTTCTTTGGGATAGCACAAAACTGTACACAGCTGAAAATCTCGGCTGCTAATTTTAGGATTACACAATCAATTAGCGTTTTTTTGTAGGAATGTATTTTACAATTTTGTTAGTGCTTTTTGATATTGTAACAATATTGTCATCATGTTTGTGTGTATTATAACATTTTGCATTGGGCTTGAGTTTTTTTTTTGTTCCTTAAAGTAACATTTTTTTTTAACCCTTGATTTTTTGGAAATCCAAAGCTAAGATTTCGTTTTTTCCTTGTGGTACACGATTAACTAGAAACCAATTTTCAATTAATGTCACAATACAGTAGAGAACCATTTGTAGGTTTTATTTTCAAAACACATTTTTAAACAAATCATGTGCATTTTCACGTACAAGTTTGGGGTCATTGTTACCCACTAATCTTTGGTACATTTGTCTTTTTTAAATGATAATTTTGGTACAAAAAATACAAAAATAAAAAAAACAATTCACAAGAAAGGAGAGGGAAGTTTTGGCCAGAAAGGAATATGGGGCAAGCACAGAAGGAGTGTGGGAAAAGTTGCCAGTGCTGTCATCGTTTCTTTCCCCGTTTGGCTGGGGTAGGGTGGGTGCCAGACCGGGTCCGGGATGTCCTCTGGCTGGCCTGTCCAGAGGCAGATGTTGTGGCCTCTAGACTAGGCACAGGGCTAGGCACATTTGGAGGAATGGCTGTTGTTGTGCCAGAGGTGGAGGATCCTGATGTTACGGCAGGAAGGGAGGTCAGCTCCACCATGTGCTGGTGAACGAGCTGCTCCAGGGCATTGGCGATTCTGATGTTGGCCCTGGTATTTTCAGCCAGGGCCTGACCAATGGTCATGTTGGCCGCAGCATTTTGCTCCAGGGCCTCAGCCTCCCGTTGCAGACTGGCGTCCATCCTCTGCAGAATCTCCGTATGGGAATCCGATTTAAAATTGAGTTCTGTGAGGAGTGCCACTGCCTGCGAGGGGGATTGCCCAGGACTGGCTTCTGCAGGGTCCTCAGCCGGATGTACTGGTTCCTCCCCTGCAGAGCCAGCAGAAAATCTGCGGCCAAGGCTCCCCTCTGGAGCAGACTCATCCGCCTGTGTCTCTGTGCGAAAAAAGAGAAAAGAGGAACATTACAATCTACATATTGTCACAATAACATTTCAGAGTTGGTTACATCACAACATTTACCTGGGACAACATGAGGAGCCGCAAAGTCTGGCATGTCCGTATCCATGTTGGACACGCCAAATACCTCCACATCCTGCACACACCCCTGTGCCAGCTCTTCCAAATCATTAAACTCCAATGACACAGGGGTGGGACCCCCACCTGTCCCCCTTGCATGCCTAGCCCTGTCAGCTATTTTTTGCTTCAGGCGATATTTGAAGTCTTGCCATCTGTGGGTGAAAAATTAGGCATTATTCCTGCATTATTTGACCCTTTTTATTTTGGGTGGTCAGGTTTTTACTTACCGCCGTTTGACATCCCGGGCTAGATGGACATAATCACCCACCCTATTGACAGCACTGGCTATCTCCTCCCACATTCTCCACTTCTGGCTTAGACCCATATTCCTGTCTGCCTGTGGCAGGATGTCCACACACTTCTGAACCAAAACCTCCATCTCTTTTCTTGTGAATTGTGGCTGCCTTTTCTTTTTCCCAGCTTTGGCCGGAATACTGGGCCCAGCAGCCTCTTCCATGTCATCCTCAACACCTATTTACAATAAAATTGTTACATTTTTGCTGGCCAACTTTCACTATATTCTGGCTCAAAATAATCCTTGATTAGAAATGCCAGAAATACTTACCAGCCGCCTCTTGGCCATTGTTTGGCTGGTCTGTAGCCATTTTTCTGGTCCAAACTAGAAATACACCAGACCGTTTTTTTTTGGTCGTGACGTATTTATACATGCGTCCTTATTATTCGGCCGCATCATTGATTGTGCGTTCCTGTGATCTGTCCTTAATTTGAGCTGGAAAAGAAACACTATTTATGGCTTTGGCCGACTCGAGTCTAGGTGGCGGGTATTGTTTGTTGGAGGTTACGTTGGTTGGAGTGGATTGTTGGCGGGAGTTGTATTTGGCGGTGTTATGTGATTTGTTCTGTGTGGTTTTTTTTGGGTTTAACTTTCCGTTCGCATTTTTTGGTGTGGTTCTGTTAGTTGTGGTGTATTTTTTTGGTAAGTTTTTTACCGTCTTCCTTTTGTAAAATTTGGCTATCCTTTTTTGTTTTTTTGGTACCAACAATTTTTATTTTTTCTCCTTTTGTAGGTTTCTTTTGGCTCTGCCCCAACGACCTTTTTGTTCTGTGACTTCTATATCGTGTATTGGTAAGTTTGGATTTTCACTTGTTTCTTAAATGTTCATGACTTTTTTTACGCATCTTTTGTGGACATTACTGTTTTTTTCTGTGTTTTTGTGGATCATAAATGTGAGAACTAATTAGCGCATTTTTGTCGGCTTGATTTCTCTAGTTAAATTGCAAACTAATTAGCGCATTTTTGTCGGCTTGATTTCTCTAGTTAAATTGCGAACTAATTAGCGCATTTTTGTTGGCTTGATTTCTCTAGTTAAATTGGGAGATATTTACCGTTCACAATCTGGGTTGTTGTTTGGGGCCCAAATTGTGGAAGTCGGCGCAATGTCGGTTTGCTCTTTGTAGAAATGTGTGTTTATCCCCTTTTATGTTTTGTCTTTTACAAAATTAAGCTTACAAAATGGGCAACACAAATTTTGTCCTTGTTCTGGTCTGTTGAATTTTAGGTTTGGGAAATCATGACAATACCCCGGCATGCAAGCATCTTTGGATTGTATCGTAAAGATAAGTATTTTTCTGTCTTTTTTGGGGGAAACAAACCTTAACTTCAATTCTTGCCATTTCAGGTTGATCTTGGTCGGATTGTTGTGGCCATGCTCCCGGAAGCCGACCAACCTCAATCTCGTCCCAGGCGTAGGCATCGTAGGCGTGCAATGCCCCAGATATATAGAACACGTGTCACCCTTTTTGGAATGCCCGATGATGAGGTGTTAAGGCGCTACCGTCTTCCGCCCCAAATCATCATAGACACTCTCTCATTAATAGAGAGTGATCTGGAGCGGCAAATTGACAGTCCAACAGCAATACCACCACTTACGCAATTTATGGCGGTGTTACATTTCTGTGCCTCAGGATCCTTTCAAACCACGGTGGGAATAGTTGCGGGAATCTCCCAATCCTCCTTTTCAAGGATCCTGAGGGCAGTGATGGAGGCCCTTTTCAAGCACCTCCATCATTTTATTAAAATGCCTTTGGATATGGGTTCCCTTAGTGTGGCCAAGGCCAATTTTTACCAAATAGCTGGCTTCCCACACATCATAGGGGTTGTGGATGGTACTCACATACCACTTCAGCTTCCCGCACGACTGGAGGCCATTTTTAGGAACCGAAAACACTATCACTCACTGAATGTAATGGTGGTATGTGATGCCTCCCTCCAGATCCTGTCCCTGAATGCAAAATTACCCGGGAGTGCACATGACTCATTCGTCATCCGGCAATCAGGGATATGGCAAAAATTAAACAACCTACAAGCTGGTGATGCGTGGCTTCTGGGTAAGTGGAGACCTTTAGTAGATACCAATGCAAAGCTTGATACACAGTGATCCTGACATTGTCACTTCTTTTTCACAGGAGACAGTGGCTACTCTTGCACGCCCTGGCTGCTCACTCCTTATTTGGCTCCAACACCAGGCCCACAAAGTGATTTTAATTCCGCACTTACAGCCACCAGGCAAGTGTTGGAGCACTGTAACGGCCTTTTAAAAGGCCGATTCAGATGCCTCCACCGCTCTGGTGGCAAGCTCATGCATTTGCCGGATATGGTTTTGAAAATTGTGGTCCTGTGTGGGATATTTCACAACATCGCCATAAGGAGTGGTGTCTCAATGCAGCCAGAGGATACCTTGCCTGAGGATGGCCCCCCCGAGGTTGGTTGGAGGTCAGTATGTGGGGGGGCCATACGCGATGTTGTGGTGGCCAGATTCTTTAGGTAATTATTGGCACAAAATAAGGTATTTGACACAATGTCGAAAGGAAATTATTTTTCAATCAAATTAATCGTTTTTTTATTTCCCATCTTGTGTTTTATTTCATAATATTTTGGAATGAAACGATGACTACTTCCTGCTCCCAAAAAATGACTTCATGGGGCCACATTGGATATATATTCTGGACCCAATTTTGAAACGCAACATTTGTGGAATCATGTTAGCATGCTCATTCATCAACCAGTTCTTGATTTTTAGCTTATTTTTTATTATGGTGTTTGCTGGTTTTTTCAGTTTGTTATCACTGTGTGTATTGTTTGTGACCCAACACTTTGTGTTTTTATTTTGTGGTGAATAAATTTTTGGTTATTTGAAACAAAACAATTCTTTTCGACATTACAAGCAAGTGTAAGCAGGTTCACCCAAGGAAAAGTTGCTTAATGGCTAATCCTGTAATGTGTCAATTTGCTCATTTTTTAACTATGCTTTGTGGGTAAAAACCAACACCAAAAGGTATTATGTAGAATCAGTATGTTTTTGAATGTTAAAATTTAAAAAAAACAAAAAAAAAACATCTGGTAACTCTCCAAACCTATTGTTAGTGTTAGGTGTTTCATGTGCCTGCTTTAAAAAAACAGCATAACACAATCTTAGTTACATTAGTTTCAAATACTTGCTGCAATAGTCTACTTATGTAAGTTTAAACAATCTAAGATTTTCAGACAAGGAATGAGACTGTATTCAAAATGTAAAATTTTATTTTAGAAAAATAATTCTGGGGAAAACAATAAAAATTAGGGGTGCAGGATCCCCGCCATCCTATCCAGGACCACCAGCAGGCCAATCACATGCCCCCGCATCAGTTGGACACACCCGGCTAGGTCCGCCAAACACCTCTGGTCCTCTGTGGGTTATAAAATTGTGGTGCTTACTAAAATGAATCCATAATTTATGAATCTAAAAAACTACTCAAGAAAAATAGTGACAATAGTGTTTCCAAAACAACATTAAAAAAAAAACCTTGAACAAGAAAAAAATTAAAAAAATTTAAAAACCTTAAAAATCAGGCAACCGTAAACCAGAGATACAAGTTTGACTGTTTTGACATGTGGGATAAGTGTATGGGGAAATCAGCTGTGAAATGTAAATACAAACAGATATATAACCAACCTTTAAAAATAATTAAAAAAGGAAAAGGCACAGACAAAGGATTACATCAACACATTTTCCTTTAAAAAAAAGGATAAAAGGGAAACATACCGTTGTGAATGACGGCTGGCCCCGAAACCACTCCATCGTCCTCCTCGGAGGTGGTCACATTTCCCAAGGAGGTGGGGGGGGTTATGACTGACTCGGGAGATGGGGTGGTCAAGAGAGGGGTGGGTTGAGGGGAGGGGGAATTGGGATGGAGGGGAAATCGCCAAGAGGGATGGGCGACAGGGTCTGGGCAGGCTGGGGTGGAGGGGGAATTTTGGGAATTTTGGGGAGAGGAGGTTTGGCTGGGGGTTGGAGAGAGGGGACGAGAGCGACGTCTTTGCCAGCGATGACGCCGTAGTCTTCGGTCGGCCCCTAAATGATGGGAAACAAATTGAGGTTAGTTTAGAACATCACCTTGCTAAACGCTAATTGTTTAACAAACAAAAAGGAAAACATGCACACGCAGATATGAGTGCAAAAAAGAAACAGGCCAAACAAGAAAACATGCACACGCAGATATGAGTGAAAACAAGAAACAGGCCAAACAAGAAAACATGCACACGCAGATATGAGTGAAAACAAGAAACAGGCCAAACAAGAAAACATACACACGCAGATAGGGCCGCAAAGATAAACAGGAAAAACAAACAAAACATAACTTACTTTCTGCTATACGCAGGCGAAAACATGCCAGCAAGCGGGGCGTCCGCCGTTGAAGGTCGGACCACCTGCGCTCCAGCTGGCCGATCTGTTGGTGTGAGCCGAAGGAACGCAGGCACCGCGAACCTCCGCATAGGTGGCACGCTTCTGGGGGGAGGCTGGCTGGTGATACGCCTGTCCATCACCTCTGTAAGAACCAGAAGCTCTAGCTTGGTGAATGCAGAGGCTCTCATGATGGCAATGGTGTATTTTTAATAAAACAGTTTTAATAAAGACCAGAAAATAATTTTGATTGGCTAATGTAGTTGGGAAATTAACAGGAACCATTCTATTGGTTAGTGTATGAGTCATGTGTTCTACAGGCCAAAAAATCTATTGTGTATTATGATAGGCTTGATGCAGTGACATGCGTAAGCTAATTTAAATAAAGAAATGAACCCAGTAAAATATGCGTGGGTAAAAACACGGAAAACAAATGGATAATTGGCTCAAACATGTATTTTGGCAAAAGAAAACCATTGTTTAAACCGTACGTATTCTGCGGGTAAACAAAAACACGGACAAGAGTAAAGTTTATTGAAAAAAAAAAAAATAACGAACACATGTGAAGAGCAATTAAGCTAATTGATATATTGATTGGCATGATACGATTGAAGGAGGTAGGCAGAATGAACGAGCAGGTAATCGGAATCTGACAGGCCCACTTCCGGTTTGTACTTGTGCGTGCGTTCCCTGCAAGCCACATTGGGGATGTACGCTCGCTATTTGGCTCGCTCATTAGCTAGAGGAGGGGTCGGTAGACTTTGGGGAGGAAGTTTAGCTGCGTTCGAAATTACATGCGAGCGCTTAAATTAACATATTTCGGCACGTACGCCGAACGTACGAACGGCCACTTGCATCCGGGTCTGAATGAGGGCCATTGTGTCTTTCTTCCCAATGGACACAGATCTGAAGAGATACAAAGAGCTGTTGGTAAGCAAATTGTCAGCTCAAGTGGCACGTGATGCAGCAGTGGCTTCTTCTTCAATTTTTCCAGCAAGTGCATTTGCCAAGAAAAAAATAAACTTTCCCAAAAAACCCACTGGTGATGCAGATGAGTCAACACTACCAAGTTTTTTGTCTTGTGCCCAAGCATGACAATTGGTTTTTACTTATCATTGTCAACAACTGTTTCATCCACTGGTGCCTAACTTACACAAACAAAATCCTCATCAACATCCTCATCATCAACATCCTCATCATCAACATCCTCATCAGCGTCAGCTACACAAATATCCTGCTCATCCTGGTGCACTTCCACAGAAGCATTCGATTTCTATGTCAGCATGTTCATTTGTGCTTACATCATCTTAAGAGGCAGAACCACCAGTCATAAATAAAGGCCAAGGCCTTAGCCTTTCCTTGCCACTTCATGTGGTGAAACTGGCATATAGCCAACTCTATGTCTTTCTGCAGCTAACTATCCCTTTGATGTTTCCTTCTTTACCACTGTAAAAGATTGGTTCTTGATATTGAAGCCCTTGGGCATCGCCTTTAATAGATGATGTAGATGGACTAGTATCGTCATGACTGGTGGCAATGGCAGCAGCACCAGCACTAGTATGTGGTTCCTGCTCTCCTTTCAAGTCTCAACTGATCCTTCTCCATATCAACAAACACGAATGAAGTGGGGTACAGCACACACATCAATTTGTGCCAATTTTAAATATTATACTGCGGTATCAATGACCTACAGTGTCACAAGATTTTTTTATGAATAAGAAAAGAATAACACACTGCGCTGCCACTTACAGTGTCAAAAAATTATTTATGAATAAGAATAATACACTGCGCTACCACTTAGTTCCACAAGTTTAATTATTTTTGAATAAGAATAACACACTGCACTACCACTTTGTGTCACAAGATTATTTATGAATAAGAATAACACATTGCGCTACCACTTAGTGTCACAAGATTAATTATGTATGAATAAGAATAATACATTGCGATACCACTCAGATGTCACAAGATTAATTATTTATAAATAAGAATAACACACTGTACTACGACTTATAGTGTCGGCAGTGTCAGCAAACAATAATAGCGCAGCTAAGTTGCTAGTGTACGTACACAAAAAATATATATTTTCTTTTTTTAGTGGATTGATATTGATATTATTCATTTAATTTCACTGTTATTTTTTTCACACTGGTGAAGAAAACCCCTGAATGAGGCAGCAGCCCCGTGATAAACAGCACAGACAGCACCCCTTTTTGATGGACAACAAAGCACCCCTGCCGAGTGCTGACAGACCACCTGCAGAGTCATAAATACGTGGACGATAAACAGCGGCAGTGTCAGCATACAATAATAGCGCAGCTAAATTGCTAATGCACACACACACACAAAAAAGTACTTTTATTTTTTTTACACTGGGGATTAGCACCCCTGAATGATTTAAGCAGCCCCTTGATGAACAATACAGACAGAATCCCTTCTTTATGGACAACAAAGCACCCCTGCCAAGTGCGGACAGACCACCTGCAGAGTCACAAATATGTGGACGATAAACTGCGGTCTGGTCAGCAGTGTCACCAAACAATAATAGCGCAGCTAAATTGCTAATGCCCAAAAAATAAAAGCACTTTTATATTTTTTTACACTGGGTAAGAGCACCCCTGATTGACAGAGCACCCCCCCTGGACAACACAGCACCCCTTTATGGACAGCAGCCCTAGCCCCTTGATAGACAAGAGAACAACAGCAGCCCTTATGTATAATATAACAACACAGTAGCTGCCCCTTGATTGACAGGACAAGTGACACTGCAGCTGCAGCACCCACTGAAGCCCCCCTTTATATACTGCAGCCCCAGATCCTTTGTGGTCAACACAGCAGCAGCCTTCAGTTCACCATCCACACCCGGAGTGAAAATGGTGCCGATCACGTGACCTTTATAGAAAACCCGCAAGAATCCAACAGCGGGAGGATGACGTTTTGCCTCGTTTTGAGATCCGAGTCACGCGGGAAAACCCAAGCCTAGCTACGTTCTCGCCTCGATTTTGGAAATCACAATTTTTTATTTGGTTATTTAAGTGTTAGCAGATGTGTGATTTAGCCTCAGAAACACAAAATCAATTTAGAATCAATCAAAATCAACCTTTAGTAAATATACCCCTAGCATCTGAAGACATCTGAAGACTTGCCCAAAGAACGGAAGCTAATATAGATCTTGTATCAACTTTTGGTGAGTATCAGAACATTATTTCTGAGCACCTGCCATTTTTTCATATAAAAAAGCACTCATAATAACAATATAAAACAATAATAATATACACAGTTTACACTTCTAAAGAGACCACCAGTTTTAGGCATCAAAACATGTCACAACTTTCTATTTATTTATCAAGATATTACAGACAAAACTATTGATTATTTGCTAGTCTTCATTGCTTTTTTTAATTAATTCTTACATTTTAAAGTGCTTTGCTATTGCAAGCAGCATATTCTTCAATAAATATTGAATGATGCAGAGTCCATTCAGGATATGAATATCAAGGCAGAACTGCAGCTACTATATAGACAGGTTGTATTGTGTGTACAGTATGATCATATTTAGTCACATTCACAAAACATGGAATGTGGGAAAAATTAGGCTCAGTTGATAGGTGAAATGGGGCATTATATATGTTTATCGCCCTCCCATTTGTCCTTACACCCATACATGGCATAAAAGAAATATGAAATCACCTATCAACAATCAAATACAACATCCCTATTTTTGATAACCACACCCACACCACCCAAGTATAACAACTACCTACTGATATGTCATTATTCTCCCACTCACCATAGACCTACGCCCTGAAATTCCAACCACACCACATAATTGCCATACCCTTCAGTATACAGTATATATATATATATATATATATATACATACAGTCAGGTGCATAAATATTGGGACATTGACAGAATTTTCATATTGTGGCCTTTATTCACCACCACAATGGCTTTGAACTGAAACAAACAAGATGTGCTGCAGACTTTCAGATTTAATTTGAGGGTAATTACATCCAAATCAGGTGAACGGTGTAGGAATTACAACGGTTTCTATATGGTGCCTCCCACTTTTTAAGGGGCCAAAAGTAATGGGACTATCAACTCAAAAGTTATTTCATGGACAGGTGTGGGCTATTCCCTCATTATTTCATTATCAATTAAGCAGGTAAAAGGTCTGGAGTTGATTCAAGGTGTGACATTTGCATTTGGAATCAGTTGCTGTCGACTCTCAATATGAGATCCAAAGAGCTGTCACTATCAGTGAAGCAAGCCATCATTAGGCTGAAAAATCAAAACAAACCCACCAGAGAGATAGCAAAAAACATTAGGTGTGGCCAAATCAACTGTTTGGAAAATTCTTAAAAAGAAAGAACGCACCAGAGAGCTCAGCAACACCAAAAGACCTGGAAAACCACGGAAAACAACTGTGGTGGATGACAGAAGAATTATTTCCCTGGTGAAGAAAAACCCCTTCACAACAGTTGGCCAAATCAAGAACACTCTCCAGGAGGTAGGTGTATATGTGTCAAAGTCAACAATCAAGAGAATACTTCACAAGAGTGAATATAGAGGGTTCACCACAAGATATAAACCATTGGTGAGCATCAAAAACAGGAAGACCAGATAAGAGTTTGCCAAACAACATCTAAAAAAGCCATTTCAGTTCTGGAACAACATCCTATGGACAGATGAGAGAAAGATCAACTTGTACCAGAGTGATGGGAAGAGAAGAGTATGGAGAAGGAAAGGAACTGCTCATGATCCAAAACATACCACCTCATCAGTGAAGCATGGTGGTGGTAGTGTCATGGTATGGGCATGTATGGCTGCCAATGGAACTGGTTCCCTTGTATTTATTGATGATGTGACTGCTGACAAAAGCAGCATGAATTCTGAAGTGTTTCGGGCAATATTATATGCTCATATTCAGTCAAATGCTTCAGAACTCATTGGACAGTGCTTCACAGTGCAGATGGACAATGACCCGAAGCATACTGCAAAAGCAACCAAAGAGTTTTTTAAGGCTAAAAAGTGGAATGTAATGCAATGGCCAAGTCAATCCCCTGACCTGAATCCGATTGAGCATGCATTTCACTTGATGAAGACAAAACTGAAGGGAAAATGCCCCAAGAACAAGCAGGAACTGAAGACATTTGCAGTAGAGGCCTGGCAGAGCATCACCAGGGATGAAACCCAGCGTCTGGTGATGTCTATGCATTCCAGACTTCAGGCTGTAATTGCCTGCAAAGGATTTGCAACAAAGTATTAAAAAGTGAAAGTTAGATTTAGGATTGTTTAGTTTGTACCATTACTTTTGGCCCCTTAAAAAGTGGGAGGCACATATAGAAACCGTTGTAATTCCTACACCGTTCACCTGATTTGGATGTAATTACCCTCAAATTAAATCTGAAAGTCTGCAGTTAAAGCACATATTGTTTGTTTCATTTCAAAGCCATTGTGGCGGTGAACAGAGGCCAAAATATTCAAATTCTGACAATGTCCCAATATTTATGCACCTGACTGTATGTATATATATATATATATATATATATATATATAACAGCTAGGGGTAAAATGTCTTATTGGTGCTATGTGGTCCAGTTACACTGCAAAGTTGGCTTGGGAGTCAGAGGATTGTTTAAGTATAGAAGGAGGATAAGAATAGAGAGCCGTAACTAGGGTAGTGCGACCAGTGCCATGGCACAGGGCACTGCTGGGCAGGGGGCGCTGTTTGGGCCTGTCAGTTTTCCATTTATTATCATTGTCACTTGTAGCTTCCTCAACTTTTATCCCGAGCATCTCCTGGCCATCCCTATCTCTTCCCTGCCCATCCCCATGAGGCCATGGCCCTTTTTTCAGGTGCACTATCTTATGTTTTATGGCCCTATTTAAAAAATGGAGGGGGGGCACCAATGCTCTCACTGGCACAGAGTGCCAAAAAGTCTAGTTACAGCTCTGCAAGAATGTTTAAGTGAACTGCATATATAAAGGGGTGAAAATCTGTCAGTATAGCCAACAAAGGTTAAGAGGGTGGTATGGGAACTTGATGAGCTTACATGCAGGTCTGACAAGCTATATCGTCAGCGGGGGCCATGCTGCCGAAAGCAGCATGCCCCCCACCATTGTTCCGTCGTTGCCAGCATC